>WAAF01016086.1:0-12662 GCA_013400475.1 Tricholaema leucomelas
AAAAAAACAAAAAAGGTATTTACAGTCTGGAAAAAAAAATACAGGAAAGAGGAAAGGCTGAAGTCTCTTCTTGCCAACTCTTGCAGTAGTTAATCTCAGCCTCCACCCTGTGCTCATTCCTTCTCAAAGACTGCAGTCCAGCATTCGAAGGCTGCAGCAGAATATCTGTCATCAGCACTGCTTATTCCCTGTATTGTATCTATAGGGAAATGCACTCACTGAGCCACCCCTCTATTCCACTTGGTTATTCAAAGTATTATTTCAACAGTCCTTTCCCTCTTGTTTCACAGTATCAGTTATGAGGGTTATTGTGTAGGATTTTGCACTTTTTTTTTCATGTTTGAGGAGACTGCTACAGGCAGAGCCAGATAACCTTGCTGTCATTATTTGCCAAGGATGCTGTGATCAACTAGAGCCTCTTAAATCTTCTTCACGATGCCCCAGTAGTGGGATAGCAATAGACTGTTTTCAGTGCACGGATTCTTTCTTTAGAATAATTTACCTAGGCAGCAGTAGTTGCATTCAGTCTGAGCAAAAAGGTATATTTCTTCTTATTAGCTCTCTCAGTTATAAAGTCATAACATGTCTATCAGCTGTGTCTGAATTCAAAATAAGTGCCCTTTAATGTATTTAACAATACTGCTTTTAAATGGCCTAGTGTGCTAGTTTGAAGCTAGCTAGAATGTTTTGGTGAGAAGAACTAGATCATAGGCTGTGAAATGAAAACAAGGCTGATGTCTACTTTGCTCACGGTCTTGCTGAGATGTGTAAAAAAGGAAAGCAAAACATAAAGTCACTTTGCTCTCTTCACTCTTTGCCTGCTGGGGAGCTCTGGGCTGCTGCTGGGGAACTGGCTGATCTGCATCTTACTCTCTAACCTTGTTGTGGAGGGGTTTGAATTTGAGTTTGGGTGAGATCTGAGGCCGATTTGAAGGTTATTAAATAATTTATTAATATATACAAAGAGAATTTCCCCCAAACTTATGTACAGTTCACCCACACAAATTCTTTGTACACGGTTAGTGAAATTTCTTTACAGAATGCCTATTTACAGCCGAATTAAGCAACTTAGAAGAGGTTTGGAAATGTTCTGGTCAGAGAGTCTGGCAGCATAAAGTGCCACTGGTATAGTTAATAAAATTTCTTAGCAACTTGAATCAAGAGAGTCTGAATACTCACTAATTGGAAGGTTCAGTATCTGTGGTCCCAAAGCATACATATGTATATAGCGAAAGCCACGTAGTTGATCCTCCTGGAGCAAATAGTTCAGTTTGAATTTGGGGCACACTGTCTGAGCAAATTCCACAGGCACAATCAGGCTGATGCGGTGGGCTGGAGTGGTGGCCAGCTGGGAACACCTCATTCGATCATCCGCTGGATCGCTGCGTTCGATCATCCACTGGATCGGTGCAGGGCAACAAAGGGGTCATGTCAAGCGAACAAAGGTAGTGGCCCCAGGCAGCAGGCAGACAGGGAGGTGAATGGAGAGGGTGGCAAGAGCCTCTTGTTTACCTGGATTGCACTATTTATCAGATATGAGCCACAATTGATGGTTTGTTGGCCACAATATTGTCCAATAGGCTTCTGGCAGCAGGCCAAAACACAGAAATAAGGAAGGGTCCACAGGTCTAGTACCCCCAAATATGGGGAGAGCATGAGTGAACTATACACTAAGCGCATGGGCTTATGCAACCTGTTTACAACCATGTTATACAACTTGTTTACAACCTGGATCTCAGGCAGGCCAGATTTTGGTGCACCTGGCCTATTGTGCCCCTAATGTTCATTTAATGTGTTTGCCTCTGGTTTGGGCAGGAAAACAAGTTTGGGTAGGAAAACATGCCCAGGCAAGGCAAGTCCCATGTAAGCCTATTTGGGCCTATGTGAGCCTCCACTACAAACCTCACCCTCCAATTTCTTTGGCTGATCCACCTTGCTTCCTAACCCCCCTGGCCGAGCCTCCATTTCTACCTTAGGACTGGGGTAAGGTTGAGAGGGGTAGGGGAGAAGGAGAAAGGGTGGTTGAGAGCCCCTCCTGGGGACTCAGGTTTCTGGGAGGGGAGTTCTGTTTCTGTATTACCTTTTTACCTTGTATATTTCTGCCTATAACTGTATATACTGTAAATATCTGCTTGTAAATTGTACCAGCTGTAAATATAAGCTTCATTCATATTTCCAGAGCCGGCTGAGTCTAGTCTGGGGGATTTCTAAAGTGTGGGGGTGTGGGGAGCACCCAAACCACCACACCTAGGAGAGGCTCTGCAGTGAAATTTGTTTCCTCAGAAGATAAGAGCAGGGAGAATAATTTCTGATTTTATGGTTGGATCACCATATTATGAGGTCTTCTCAGCTATTTTCCAGCAAATAAAATCTTTCAGATACTCATCACTTTTCTCCTCCAGGGAAACTCAGAGTCCTCCCCACTGGTTCCAGCCAAGGAACGCGTAAGGAGTGTTACAATATGTACATGACTGCATCAGTGACACTGGCCAACCAAGTCCACCTGACCACAGAAGGGCAGGAGGACACACACCAATTCCTGTCTACTCTCATTCTGGCTACAACTCAAAAGATCCTCTGCCACTGGGCAATCCAGGGATTGGTACACACTGCCTTAATGCCATTTTCCTCTTTCTGTTTCTCAAGGAACAGCTCAATGCTTACAGTATCCTTTCCCTTTAGTTGTGGCAGGAAGCATCTGATTGCCAAGTGTCATCATCCCACCTGGCTCCACATCCAAAATCCCAGGTCAAAGCTATTTTGATATGTTTTATGCCAAAGACAAATGTTTGTTTTCCTGGTGAATGCTATGCTTGAACAAGTGATTTCTTGTCCTAGGAGTACAGTGCGAACTGCAAGACCAATAAAAAGGAAGCTTCACAAAAAGGAGATTTCTTTCAAAAAGTTAATGCATGAGCTTATGGGGGAAGGGAAGGTGCACACCAGTGCTCCTTGAACTGTCAAATAGGATGAGTGCTTTGCTAAGTAGGCATATGACACTTTTCACCTTTCTAAGCAAGGATGCTTGTAAAGCCTTTATGTCTGTCAACCCTTGCTAATTAACCTGCTCAAATGTGACATCGAATCTAGTATGTTCTGCTCACCTGCTGCATGGTACTGCCCATGTGTGCCTCCGGGTAATAACCTACCCATCCTTTTCCCAGGCAAAAAGATTCTGTTCTATTACTAGAAAATGTTAGAAACAAATTTCCTCAAGGAAAAGAGTTCTCAGCTGCATTCAGGTTGCTTTACTTGAAGCTGAGGCTTGCTATTCTTGCTGTTCCTTCAAAGCTCCCTGAAATTTTGATAAAGGACATCAGTGGCTGCAAACCCTTTCATCAAAGCAGCATTGGCTACTTAATTTTACAGTTGTGCCTCTTTTCCACAAGGAATACAGAGAATTCATTAGTAATCACACATCAAGAGAGTGCATCCACCTACATGTTCCTCTCCTTTGGCAATTGTATAATTACACAATCATCTCTTATCAAAGAAACTTTTCCCTTTAACTTCTACACAGTAATTGCCAGTGACTTTGCTTCCCTTTATCTCTCACCAAGAGAGGGAAATGCTAAAAGAGACTGCTGTCAAGAGTGGGTCTGGCTTCCTTTAAACAGCAAAACACGGGGCATGTGCAGAGAGAAATGTTCATCTGCTCCCAAAGCCATGGAAAGGGGAATGCAGCAAACTCCTAGTTGCAAGTGACAGGGTGAGCAGCAGAGGGACCTTCAAGCTGTGGCTGCTCTCTCTCTCTCTCTACATGGCTCTCTCTCTTGCTTTTCATAGAATCATAGAATCAACCAGGTTGGAAGAGACCTCCAAGCTCATCCAGTCCAACCTAGCACCCAGCCCTATCCAGTCAATTAGACCATGGCACTAACTGCCCTATCCAGTCTTTTCTTGAACACCTCCAGGGATGGTAACTCCACCACCTCCCTGGGCAGCCCATTCCAATGCCAATCACTCTCTCTGTCAAGAACTTCCTCCTAACATCCAGCCTATACTTCCCCCGGCACAACTTGAGACTGTGTCCCCTTGTTCTATTGCTGGTTGATTGGGAGAAGAGACCAACCCCACCTGGCTACAGCCTCCCTTCAGGTAGTTGTAGGCAGCAATGAGGTCTGCCCTGAGCCTCCTCTTCTCCAGGCTAAACAACCCCAGCTCCCTCAGCCTCTCCTCATAGGGTTTGTGTTCCAGGCCTTTCACCAGCTTTGTAACCCTTCTCTGGACATGTTCCAGCACCTCAACATCTCTCTTGAATTGAGGAGCCCAGAACTGGACACAGCACTCAAGGTGTGGCCTGACCAGTGTTGAGTACAGGGGAAGAATAACTTCCCTTGTCCTACTGGCCACACTGTTCCTGATGCAGGCCAGGATGCCACTGGCTCTCTTGGCCACCTGGGCACACTGCTGGCTCATCTTCAGCTACTATCCACCAGTATCCCCCAGGTCCCTTTCTTCCTGGCTGCTCTCCAGCCACTCTGTCCCCAGACGGTAGCGCTGCTTGGGGTTGTTGTGGCCAAAGCGTAGAACCCTGCACTTAGCCTTGTTAAATCTCATCCCATTGGCCTCTGCCCACCCATCCAGCCTGTCTAGGTCACTCTTTTCCCTTTTTAATTCCTCCTTGCCATTTTGCTATTAATCCCCACATGGTAAACAACAGGCTGCAAATTCTGACAAAGTGAACTGCTGAAAGGATTATTCATCCCTCTGCGAGATTGCTGTGTGAGCTGAGAGGTACATGTTCTGCATTCTGTGACTAACAGACAATCCTGAGTGTGTTCCCAGTACAATCAAGTGTGCGAAGAGCTGTCACAATAGTCCTTGATGCCAAGAAAATAAAATTTGGGGTGGAATGGGAAACCTGAGTTGCATTTTAATGGCATTTTTTTTTGCACCTGTTGGGTTTGGGTTTTTTAATTTGTTTATTTTATTCTATTTTTAATCCTTATTGACAATCCATTGAAGCCTTATTATGCCTCCCAACAGCAAAAGAAAAAGGAGTTGTTATTGTACCTGTCCAGATAATTGTTACTGAAGTGTTGTCAAATTCTTAGAAGTGGCTATATATCTTTCATGTCAGGCCATTGGGACTAATACAAAAACATTTCCATAGTTCTGCAGGGTTTGGTTGAGGTTTTGGTTTATTTCTCTCCCCCTTGCCTTCAGAAGAAGACATAAAAAGAACAAATAAGTCAAAATGATAAATTATGACAGGAAAAAAAATCAACATTTGAATTGCTTGATAACAGAGAGAATGTGGGGCTTGAGGGAAGATTAGAGCAGCATCAAGCAAGAACAAAAATGAAAGTTATTTAGAAGTGATAGAAACCCTCTAGGATCTGCAATCCCACCATTGTTTCCCTTATGGAAAAGCAGTTTTCAGAAGCTCCAATTAACCTTAATTGAATTCTGCCTTAGCAATACCTAGCATTTTAATTGACTGGGAAGGTGATCACAAATCTCTGTGCAAAACACAGCTTGGCCATTAGCAATTCCCAACAGCCCAACAAAGTGTCATGAAGAAGGACTTGCCTGTTCGGCAGGTAAGGCTGTCTCTAGACCATAAAGCAGACATTCAGAAGGGAAAATCTCAGTAGCAAAAGCCAGTTCTGCAAGTAGTCACTTTCTGCAGCACTGACAGCTCTGCATGAGAAGCAGTGGCTCCTGCAAGCAGAATGCTCCTGTCCACAACATCCTCAAAGGCTGTTTGTCCCATCTTATGCCTTCCCCTGCTCTTATGCTGAGTATTTAGCTTCCACTTTAAACGTGACCACATCCTTGCTTCTCTGCTGCTGGCCTCCATTACTTACATGCTCATCTCTCACATCTTTTGGGTGTTCACTTTTAGGTCAGGTTACTTTCAGTCTGGCTGATGTTTAGCTGTTCCACAAACAAAATCCTCTGAGTTCACTGTACTCTCAGTATGGAATTGCAGTGGCTTTCAAGTGACTAATTGCTTTTTAAAACCTGCACTGGATCACCTTGCATTAGCCCACACCTTTGGTCTCACAAACACCTTATCCCTCAGCCATCAGAAGATGCCTGTTAGCTCTCCTGCACCACCGTGACATCTGGAAAGGATCTATTTTGCCACTACTAAGTATGCATTTCTTGATGCCGAGTTGAGAGTCCAGTCACAGAGGGACAAAAGAGATGACTGGACCTGCAGCACAGATTTCTGATGGGACAGAGATTTGGTAAGGGTGGAGGGATTTGTTCGTTGCTGGATACAGATACAGCCTGTGCAGGGACTCAGGTTTCCCAAACAGAAGTACAACAGGCATTGCTTTGTGTAGTGCAATCATGCTGCAGTGGAACACAGCTAACACAATGCATGTGCTCTACAAACTGCCTGTGCTCAGTGGCCTGGGAAGAGGAGATCTCCTCTATTCTTCACCTTAACCCACAAAGGGTAGGATTTGTGCTAGGGTGTTGCAGAAGGGGATTCTGCCGCCTACGCCAGTTTGTGGCGGAGGGGAGAAATCAATTGTCGCGAGAGGATTATGTATAAAAATATATATTTATTAAACTCAATATTCTGAACTTTCGTCACCCCCAACCACTATATTTAATATTAAAATGGATTCTATTCACAGTTATGGAAGAACCTTATGGGAATAATATTCACAATATGGCTTATTAATAACTATACTACAATAAGTAGCATACAACTATTANATACGTAGTGTCCAAACCTCAGGGGAACTTTGCCCATGGACCTGTGAGGCTGGAAATCTTCTCAGTTTGAGGGGAAAGGAGATCCTTCCCTAGTTTAGGGGAGATTAGTAATCCTCCTGGCTTCTGGGGAAAGGATTCAGTCATCCCAGCTATCTGGGGAAATGGATACAGTCTCCAATGTCATTCTCCTGGCCAGGATGCTTTGTCCGCCTTGTCTCCTGTTTCCTTCTGGATGCTTTGTCCAGGAACTGGTCCAGGGACTGCTGGCAGGACCTCTGGTGCAGGAGAAGGATGCTGTTCAGTCTGAGCATGGTTCTCACGCTGGCTGGCAGGCTGATCGCGTGTGCAGGCAAAAGGGTCTGCTCCTGGTATCTCGGCAGCAATGGCTCTTACCATTACCATCTTACCGAAGGCAGCGGGTGTGCAAGGTGTGCACAGCTGGCTGAGGAGTCTGAGCTCCTTGTAGCTCACCACAGCTGGCTTGGAGATTCTATCTCTGTAATAGCAGCATATCAGGTGTGCCTGAGTGTAAGTGATTGTGAGCAAAGGGGGCCCGAGTGTGGGGCCTGAGCGTGAGTGTGAGCACACTTGTGAAGCGAGTGTGTGAGTCAGAGCTAATGGGAGCTTGCAGAAGCTCGCAGAAGCAGCAAGCAATGAGCAGCAAGCAGCATATCAGGAAGCACAGCAGGAAGCCGCATATCAACTAGCATAGCAAGCTAGAAGCAGCAATCAGGAGCAAGCATATAAGGTGGGAGCACATGTGAGCTCCCCTTTATGAACTGTGGACATGAGATCAATTGGCTAATTGGACACCAGTGACCAATCGGTTTGGCACTCAGCCAAACAATACCATAATAGGCTATGTCACTTGCCTTGTACCGCCAAATATGGAGAGAGCATAGGCTGGGTCATATGCTGACAGCGTGGGCTTATGCAACATGTTTACCACCTGCTTATATAACTTGTTTACAACATAGGCCTTAGACAAGCCAGACACTATGGCACCTAGGTCTATTGTGCCTTTTTATGCCTTTAATGTGTTTACCCCTAGTTTGGGCTTGTTTACCCCTGGTTTGAGGAGAAAAACATGTTTGGGCAGGCAAGGCAAAGTGAGGCATAAGATAAGCCTATTTTTCGGGCCTACAGGCCCCCCACGACCTAGGAAAAAAAATGTCCTGTGTACATGGGCATGGATACATGAGCACAGCAGCACCTTCCTGAGAAGGTTGCAAAGAATATCTCTGTGTCCACAAGGTTGTGTGGACATGAACTCAAAACGTGCAGAAGGTCCCATGAAAAGGGCACATGCAGTCACTTCCCTTGTATCTACAACAGGCTCCCACAGCCTAGCATAGGCACAGCCAGAGCTCAGCCCAAGCCAAGGTTGCTTTAAAAAGGTTCACAAATTCAGTCTCATTTGAAGACCTACCAAGCAAGTAGGTCTTACAGAGCTCATGATCATTAAAGCACTTCATAGCTTGGCCATTAACTCTCACAACACCCCTAGCCCACAGGCAATTACTGCTGGCTCAATTCTGAAGACAAATGAGATAATAACAGAGTGAATCTGAGGTGAAAGGGAGCTAACACAAACATGCAGACATCCACACCTGTGGATCAGGACCTGACAGATACCCCCAGTTCCTACCAAGGTCACTGGGTGGTAGAAGTCCTCAGCACCTTTGAAAAGCCAAAAGTGCTCAGTTAGAAGTGAAATGGAGACCCCAATGACCTCCTTAGTGCTATGGTAATCAGAAGGACAAGCAAAAGCTCCCGAGGTCTTTTCCTTCACTACAGGATATAAATCCCTTTTACTTTAATAAGAATTTATGTCATGCAGGAAAACAATGTGACCTTAGCTTCTAGTTCTGCATGCAGGAAGCATCTCCTCTCTCTTTCTCTTCCACACCTTTTTCCTTTCTCAAAATAGAAGCAACAAGAAGAGTGACTTGCTACTGTTTCTGTAACCACAGACTGGGTTTAGACAGGAATGACTGAGTAAAAGTTGTGAATCTGTTGACTGCAAGAGACTGCTAGCAGAGGGGACAGGGCAGCTGAGTGACAGAGCTGCAAAACACATTAGAGTGAAGCTAAGCTTGCAAGTGGCTGCATGGAGCAGAGGCCAGTAAAGGAAAGAAACAATACTGTGATCATATTCAGAAGTTTTAACAGACTGAAAGAGCCAGACACAAAGACAAATCAGGCATCAGAACTAACACCTGTTTCAAGATCAACAGGGAGCAAAGAAGAGACAGAAGACAGCTAAGTGATCTAGATGAGAAATTGTCTAGCCACCTAGTTAGGGCTCAGGCAGGGCTTAGAGAGAGGTGGAAGCAAAACGCCAACAATGTGGAGCACGATGGTTTGCAGACTGAAGTACAGGACGTTGTGAGGCTGAGCCCAAGGCTGAGCACATGCTATGCACACCACGCTGAGCACATGATACACACCACAGCAGCAGCGAGACTCATGCACGCAAAGCTCATCTTGAGGAAAGCGGAGCTGACAGGGAGAATTTTCAGGTCCTGCCTTTTCTTACCTCACCTTACAGCATAGGATTCTCCTGGCAATGGCAACTCCACACATCTTGCAAACATTTTCCAAGCAACTTCTCCAAATGAAATACATTAGATACCTTTAAAACATCACAGTTCTTTCACTTGGACTTGCCATCTTCAGGTGCAAGTGCACAGGATTCACAAGAGAGCTGTATGAGACAATTTCGATCTGTGATTATACAGAGAAAAGGCAGGGTAGGATCCACCACAGCTGATCTGGAATTTACTACCTGTCTTTTAAGGGGATACTTCCTACACTGACTGTAGAGGGAGCTCAGCCAGACAGATTACATCAAACATCTAAGACACCTTCAGAGAGAAGCTCACACATGACCACAAATTTAAATTAGAACCCATTATAAAGGCAACAGTTCAAACCCAAATGGATTTGTAGTGAAAATTAATAAATAATACTTGTCTCACACAGTCTTTCTCATGACAGCACTGTCACAGTGCCAGACAACAAACCTGACAGTACTTACTCCAATCTATAAATGGGAAATTTGAGGCAAGCAGTGATTTGCCCTGTGCCACTTCCCAGGTCAGCAATCAAGCTGAAATCAGACCTAAGCAATCTCCATCAGCAGCAGATATCAGCCAGGAGCCACATCACCTCCCAGACACTAAGGGCTGCTCTACATTAGCCTCCACAATGAGAAGAGTTTGGCATGTCAAGACTCCATGTAATGGAGCGAAGTATACTGTGGTTGGGCGTGAAGATTTAACAACCTGTGACAGTTTGGGTATCCCCCCCCCCCCCCCCCCCCCNCAGCAAAGCAAATGGAGGGTGAGGTGAGAAAGCAAGATGGAGTTCAGCCAGCAGCCTCAGCTCTCCCCAGCAGGCAAAGCAGAAGAGAACAGCCCAGCATGAAGTGTCCAAGCAAAGTGCAGAGCAAAAGTGCCCTAATCTTTGTTTTGCCTTTCTTCTTTATACATCTCAGCAAGACTGTGAGGGAAGTAGACACCATTGTTTTCATTTCTCAGCCTATCATCTAGTTCTTCTCACCAAAACATGCTAGCTAGGCTCAAACTAGCACACAACCTATGAACAGCCTGGTCTTAAACACTTCCAGGGAAAGGATCTGTTTAAGAGCAGACTGGATGAGACTGTGAGCAAAACGTGCCTTTGTCCAGGCATCAGGATGATGCCAGCAGCACCCTCTGCATGGGTATCTGACAGTCCAGCTGTCACCATCTGTCTGCACTCTCAGGAAGCTGACAGCTCACCACAGGTAAAGACAGCAGGGAACAAATAGGCTGAGCACGTTGCCACAGTGTGCCAATGTGCAAGCCCTTAGGGGGTCAAGTCCTCCCCAAGCTCAGTGTGCTAGTTTGAGCCTAGCTAGAATGTTTTGGTGAAAAGAACTAGATAATAGGCTATGAAATGAAAACAATGGTGATGTCTACCTCGCTCACAGTCTTGCTGAGATGTGTAGAAAGGAAAAGCAAAACATTAGATAAAGTCACTTCACTTGCTCACTTCGCTCTGAGCTTTGCTCTGGGCTGTTCCCCTGCTGGGGAGCTCTGGGGCTGCTGGCTGAACTCCATCTTGCTTTCTAACCTCACCCTCCATTTGCTTTTTGGCTGCTTCACCTTGCTTCTTAATTCCCCTGGCCGAGCCTCCATTCTTCCTTGAGACTGGGGTAAGGTTGAGAGGGGTAGGGGGAAGGTGAGGGGGTGGTTGAAAGCCCCTCCTGGGGACTCAGGTTTCTGGGAGGGGAGTTGTTTCTGTATTAGCTTTTTTACCTTGTATGTTTCTGTATATAACTGTATGTACTGTAACTATCTGCTTGTATATTGTGCTAGCTGTAAATAAGCTTCATTCATATTTCCAGAGCTGACTGAGTCTAGTCTGGGTGATTTCTAAAGTGTGGGGGGGTGGGGGACACCCAAACCACCACACTCAGCACCATCATGTCGGCACTGCCTAATGCCCAACCTGCTGAGCTTGGAGGGAAAAAAAAGTCTTCTGCCAGACTGAAGTCTAGATGCAGCCTGAGGACCAAGAGGAAGTCTGCAGCAGGCACTGTACCCACACACATCAGACAGCCTGTATTTCACCCCAAACCCAGGGAAGTAGTAGCTCAGCCTGAGGTCTGGTAAGCAGTTCCACAGGCAACTGCCACTATCAGCCCATTGATCCCTGCCCCTGCTGACTGCAAGCTCAGGTCCCAGTGGGAACTCCCTCTTCAGAGGAATAACTGGTTCGGAGGCCTTTTCTGATGTTAGCTCAGCTACAGGTTCGAGCAGTCAGAGAGGGGACAGCAGAGAAAGCAGACTGCCCTGCTGCCTGCCTCCTCCACCAATACAAGGGTGCCCCCCATGGTGCATTGGGGTGCCCATGGACGCAGAGACACACAAGTGGTGGCAGGAGTGAGAGCAGCAGTAAAAGGGTGTAGCCTGTGAGAGTTAAAGCCCTTGAAAGGCAGCCTAGGAAGGAAAAACAGTCTTCCAGTTGTGTTTCTTTGTGCTGCATAAAAGGATACCAAGGATGTTCTCCAGCCTCTTTCAAACCTGCCAAGTCCTCCCCAGTGTTTCAGTGTTTTTACCTGCTCCCTTTCTCCTCGAAGTCTTTGTGGGAAAAGGGCAGAAGGGAAGGATTGTTTTTTCAGCTGCTCCTACCGAAACGTGAGTGGTTGTTGCTGAGGAGAGGCAGCAGCCAAGTGGTTTGTGCATTTTCCTCACCCCTTGCCTAACTGCCAGCGACAAGCAGAGCTGTCTCCCCACAACTCTGCTGCTCCTGATATTGTTGTTGCTTTGCAGGGAATACAGTGAAAAGCTGACTTCATACTCCTGGCATTTCTGATCTGACAAAGAAGGACAGGAGCAAGATTTTCTCACGCATCAGAAGGGAGCAGAAAGGATTAAAACCACAGATATGCTGTTTCTTTTAAGAGCCTCTCAGACCCTTGAACCTATTAATGGGCAGGACAAACCAAGGCACACACAAGAAGCCTGATGTGCCATGGAGGCATTAAAAAAGCACGTGAACATGGTTTAATGGCCATGGTAGTGACAGGTTGATGTACTTGATGATCTTAGAGGTCTTCCCAATCACAACAACTCTATGATTCTATGATTAAGGGAGATCTTGAAGGTGCAGACCTGTTGGACAAGTGATCCAGGCAAATGATCTGACAGTACAGGGGGTATCCTGAACTTGGAACAAGCACAGGAAGGAAGGGCACAGGACAAAAAGCAGTCAACCCCACTTTCACTCCCAGTGCTGGCATACAGAGAGCCCAGCTCTGCCTCTCCAGGCAGCATTGCCTTGTGAGACATCCAGAGCTCCTCCAAGAAAGCCTTCCATGGTGACTGTGGAGTCACCAGCTGTGGAGCAATGGGCAGGTCTTACTCTCTGCTGGTACAGCTGCACATTCACAGCACGGTGTCATGGTGTCACGGAGGGGGATTCTGCCACCT
>WAAF01016089.1:1559-13963 GCA_013400475.1 Tricholaema leucomelas
GGGAGGTGGTGGAGTCGCCGTCCCTGGGGCTGTTCAAGGCAAGGTTGGACGTGGCACTTGGTGCCATGGTCTAGCCTTGAGCTCTGTGGTAAAGGGTTGGACTTGATGATCTGTGAGGTCTCTTCCAACCTTGGTGATACTGTGATACTGTGTGAAAACAGATTTTTCAAAGGCTTGATGTTAAATGAATGCATCTATTTAACAGTTCCTATGCAGTAGAACTGAAAGTGATGCTTGAAACACCATGGCACTGATATGCTCAGTAACTTTCCTCATGACTTTTCTGTCCTGACATTTCAGCTTATTTTGATACTCAGTTCTGGAGAAGACAGCAGTGTTTATATTGGCATGCGCTGATTTCAAGTTTCCACTATCATTATGCAACAAAACCTGTTAAGTCAATGGCATAAATTGTAACTTGCTAATATAAACCAGAAAATATTCTGTGGAGAGCTGAGCTAAAATTGAAGCTTAGACAAGATGATCCCCCCCCAAAAAAAAACCAAACAAACAAACAAAAGGAAAAAAAATATCAATCAAACAAACAAACAAACACAAACCAAAACACCACTCCAAACACAAAAAACTCCAAGACAGCACATCCAGCCAAGTTAACCCAACTTTTTACCTTTTGAGCATCACACTACATTTGGGCTCAGTTTTCAAGATTTCTTGGGCGTTATGGGCAATGATATTTGTAAGTAAAGGAGGGGAATGTCACGTACTTTCAAGATGCTAGATTCTGGGACAGAAAAATAGTCATTCAATGTAGTGAAGCTTGCAATGCACTGCAAATTTTTCAAACTCATCTGGCACAGGTTACATTGTGGCTGCATGATTTTAAAAACTGCTTGCAAATCTCTGTGTTTGTGTTTAGACACTGTGTGTTTAGACCCTAAAAGCTAGTGGAGTACTTAAGGAAAACAGGCAAATTAACGTATTATTTGAATAATAATCAAAATAATAATCAAAATAATAATAATAATAATAATAATAATATCAATTATTTTATATTGAACAGATTGTAGGGTTATTCGTGAGGGCGTTATAGGTTTAACTTTCCAAAGGAAAGGCTTCTTTGAACACAAAACCACACCAAACCAAAGCAAACAACAAAACAAAACATCTTAAGGTAAAGAAGTCAAGCTCCATTTTTTTTTCCACCTATAGGACCTCACTCATGAGATGAATAGTAGGGTGTTTGGTGTATAGCCACAATGCATAGCCAAATTCATCACAAAACTGCGCTGGTATAACTTGCCCTTTGCAGAAAACCATAGTGTAGAACTGGTTTCTGTGGAGATAGTGCTTGCATTGGACCAGTATTCAGAAAGTTACTCTGATCCGTAGGAAGAAGGATGGACTTGATGATGAGATTGATTTTTTGGGGTTTTTTTGGTTGTTGTTGTTTTGTTTTCTTTTTTTTTTTTTCTTTTTTCAGCCTGTTTTGTCATCTACTTCAGAACTTCAGCTTGAGAAAATAAGCCTAGCCATATTTTACATAACTGTATAAATAATGCCAGCTGCAGAAGCATTCACGTAACGTTGAGAGCAATGGATAAAAATACATAAAAACTCAATTGTTCAAACATTGCCTTTTAAGTACAGTAAATCCATGAGCATAAGTTTTCTAAAACACCAAGCTGAAATATGAGCACTTATAAAATACAGGGCTCCCAAGCAGATGAGCCAAGGGCTGCTTGATCTGTATGTAAAAGCAAAGAAATTCCCAAATGGCCACTGTTCTGCATCGTTCTATGTTGAAGCTGCAAACCGGTGATAGTATGATCCAAGCCTGCAGAACTGCTAGCCTGTCACAGCTTCGCGAGAGGTTAGTGGGAACTGTAAGGCTTTGTGATTTCTGAACACCAAGATTCACACATTAACAGCCCACAGTTACATAACTGCTTCATTCCTTTTTGCTTTTTATTGTAGAATTGTCATTAGAAATAACTAAATTACTAAGAAACTAAATAAGAACGGTTTGTGGGAGTCTAAATCCTCTCTCTCATTCATTAACAAAGATAACGATTGCCTGTGTTAGCTTCCAGGACTCAGACTCGGTGCTTGGCCTAAAGCTCAGGGATGCAAATCAACAGACAACGCCTTGGAAGCTCCTGGACCTCAGCCTGGCTGGAATGCCCAGGATGCCTACGGCTTATCTCAGCTACCCCGAGGAGAAAAGGCCTGTATGTATTCAGGGTATGGACAGGTACAGCCAGGGAGGGGGCAGAGGCCCTCTCCCCGGTGGTGCCTGACCCCTGCGAATGCATGAGAATACACAGGAAGATTTCCTGGGGAGCTGCAGCTGGACACTGAGCAGAAAACAGTATAAAAGGCAGGAGGAATGCTTGCCAAAGGGTGGCACTCCCACCAGACCACCAAGAGTGCATTTCTACCAGACTACCAAGGGTGGACTTCCACCAGGCCACCAAGTGGACCTCCACCAGACTACCAGAGCGGCACCACCACCAGAAGAACCCCTGATGAACTCCACGGAAGATCATCCCTGGGCCACGCACCCGTCTCTCTCTCTCCCCTCCCCATCTGCGACTGAGGGTAATATGATCCCAGCTCTTTTCCTTCCCTGCTTCTTCTCCTCCATCGTTCTCTATCTCTCTCCCCCTTCCCCCTCTCTCCCTCTGTTTTGTCCAACCTTATCCTTTAACAGATAGTTTCATGGTGATACATGGTCTCATTTGCACCTTAATTTCACAACACAGAAATCCGTAAGAACAGGTCTTGCTCCTCGGGACAGAGATACTGTTAGTCTCTGTTCTCTGGACCTTGACACGGTCCCTTACTGAGGTTTGTATCAACAAACCAAACCAATCCACCAGACAAACAAGGCTTATTTTTTTGTTTTTAGGGAGGTCTTATTTTTTTTCTCAGAATCTGTGTTTGGAGACTGAAGAGTTTATAGGAAACAGAATGTGAAGCCAACAGTGCGCAATGAACAAGTCTCATGAACAATAGTCCAGCACGGGATTATATCAAAGCTGGACAAGAAGCTGTACTCTCCTTTTTCAAAAGTTAAAAATAGAAAAAGAAATTTCATCTCACAGTAGGACAAACAAAGATTATGCTCATTTCCACAGGAACTTAAGGTGCTTTTTATGAAAACAGAATGAAAAACACAGGTAAACAAAACAAACAAACAAACAAAACCACAAAATAAACAAATGTAAAACATATTTTTTCACCAAGTCCTCTATCTGAACCAAGCAGAGCAGGCTGTTCTCCCACACTGTAGGTGAGTTGTCTGAGTATTTCTCCAGTAGTGTATTTCTGTAATTCTCAAAACTCCTCTCTTTTTCTGGTCAAGTCAGGCCTACATTTTAAAGTTCCATGTTTTTCAAACATTTTTGAAGACAGAAGAGCTCACCCAAAAACACCTGAATAGTTCGAAGGAATATTTTGTCTGATGTTTTTAGTCTAGATTTTTTAGATTGATGTCCATTAAATGTCCTTTCATTACTTACCTTCTTCGTGTTAAAGGACGTTATAGATCAGCAACAAAATTTCTATACACTATTGCTTTGGTCATTTCAACTCACTTTTAGTGAAATGAAACTGTAGATTTAGCCAGTTCTTAAAACTGGTTTGTCTAATTTGGCTTAGGGCTGTATGTCAACAAGCCCTTTACATAGTAAGTGAAAAAAAATTACATTTCACCAATCTTCTCTTTTATCCTGAAATCTAAAATCAGTTATAATACATTTTCTTTCTGTGTAAGTGCTGTGGAGTCATTGAATTAAAGGATTATACAGAAAAGCCTTATAATTCAATTCATTAACTTAAGAAAAGAGCATCTGTGCCTTCTGTTTACATTCAAGGAAATTAATGTCAAAAATTGCTCTGTGTGTGGTGTCAGAAAGAAAGACTACCAGTGAAGATCTTCCATGTTTTGTGATGAGAACGTAAAAGTCAGCTGCTCCTGTTTTAGAGGTGGTATTTTACTTAGATGTCTGCTCTGTTTGTAAAAGGGAGGCAAAATATCTTTTTGCAGGCTGAGGAGGTTTGAACATCAGTTAAGTTTAAGGCTTTTGAAAGTCCTTCCTTCAACCTTCATGCTTTAATGATAGACTGAATGATTCTTTGTAAAAATACCATTTAGCTGAGAGACAGAGTGAATAAAGCAAACAGAGGATGCAGGTTATCATGAGAATATTTGCACTATCCCTGGAGCATTTCCCTACCTGACATTAGTTTTCACAGACTGTAATTCTATGAAAACTTTGCCATAGGAAATGACATCATGCCATTCTAAAGTATTGAGCATAGAAGAATGCAATTTTTGTGTATGTTTACTAGGGAAATAAGGGGATGAATCTGGACATTTAGAGTGCCCAAAAATGACAGAATTTTTAAGGAATTAATTTAAAGGAATTTGCACACTTCACAGAATCATAGAATCATGGAATCAACCAGGTTGGAAGACACCTCCAAGATCATCCAGTCCAACCTATCACCCAGCCCTGTCCGAGCAACTGGACCATGTCACCAAGTGCCCCATCCAGTCTTCTCTTGAACACCTCCAGAGATGGTGACTCCACCACCTCCCTGGGCAGCCCATTCCCCCCTTTACACAAGGAAAAGTTTGTATATGCATTCCCTAAAAATCAGTTATAAGCTGTAATTAATTCTCATTGAACAGCAATCCTCCTTATTTTGAAACTTATGAGACCATCATATTTTTAGTTCTCAGTATGACAAACTCGCGTTTAGCCAGGCAGAGCATTTTAAACACTCAAGTTCACAAATCACCTGTGAAATATAATGAAGAAAATTAAAACCAGAAGTTGCAAGTTAGAAGCTGCCATCTATTGTCATTGTGAATGTATGCTGGTCTAAGATAATGATGTCTAAGATGCTCCTTTCATATCTAATGCAGAAGCTAAGTGTCCTTTGAACTTAAAACTGAGGATTCCTAGCAAAATATGAAACAGCTCTCACTGAATAGGGATGCCTGTGTCTAATGCCACGGAGGCAGGGAAAAAAATGTTGTCTATAGTGTAATCATTATTAATAAAAAGAAGTGCATCGTTTTAGCTAGTCTTAAATATATTTGTAACTTGAGTCTGCATTATTTCTACAAGATTCTGTGGTTCGAGCCTTGCCGCTGGGAAATCTAGCAGTTCATGTGGCTACTGTTTTACTTTGTTTGGCTCAATAGAAAGGAAAAAATATAACTGTGTAGAAAAATGTATGGATAATAGTAGTATGGTAGAATGGCAGTACCTCTGCAAACTCATTAAATACAGGGCCAGCCAATTACCCAGAATGCTGAGAAATGTCTACCAGTAAAACGGGGTGGTTACCGATCCTGCCCAATGTAGAGCTGCATTGTATGTGCAGGTAAGCCACGTGGCAGGTGATGGTCAGCTTGACGGAATAGTTTCATGTCTACAATGGTGGTACAAGGGCCTCTGAACACTGGTGATATCCAGCTGCAGTGTCACAAAGTTAGAGAAAGGAGGTAGTGTTAACTATATCAGAAGCAGAGGTAGTACTGCATGTATAGTAATCCACAACATAATGCCAGAGATACCACAGGAGACATTTTAATGAGATACTGTAGATCACAGAATGTGAATGGTTGGAACAGATCCCAGAAGATCACCTCATCCAAATGTCTGCCACAGCAGAATCACCTAGAGTAGGTCACAGGGAACACACCCAGGTGGCTGTTGAATGTCTCTAAAGACGAAGACTCCACAACCTCTCTGGGCAGCTTATTCCAGTGTTTTGTCACCCTCACAGTGGAAAAGTTTTTCATTATGTTCTTGTGGAACCTCATATGATCTAGCTTGCACTCACAGCCTCTTGTCTTATCACTGGACATCACTGAGAAGAGCCTGGCTCTTACTTCACAAGGTTCCTCAGGAAGCTGGTTGAATCACCTGGAGGTGTTTAAAAGACACATACATGTGGTGCTAAGCAACATAGTTTAGCATCAGGCTTGGTAGAGTTAGATAGTAGTTGGACCAAATGACCTTAAAGAGTTTTTCCAACTGAAACAATTCTGTGATTCTATTACTTAGGACTATTCTACATTTCAATTGTTGCAGTTTGAATGGACTCTCAAAGCCCATTAATAATTTTCGAAGTAATGCCGGAAGTTTGGGCACCCAATTTGCTGTAATGCGTAATTTCTGTTAAGTAGAATCATAGAATTGTTTTGGTTGGAAAAAAACTAAGATCATTGAGCCCAACCATCAACCTAACACCACCACGGCCATTAAACCATATCCTGAAGTGTCATGTCACAGAATCACAGAATTAACCAGGTTGAAAAAGACCTTTGAGGTCATCGAGTCCTACCTATCATCTAATGCCTTCTAATTAACTAAACCATGGCACTAAGTGCATCATCCAGTCTCTTTTTAAACAATTCCAGGGACTGAGACTCCACCACCTCCCTGGACAGCCCATTCCAATGGTCAGTGACTCTTTCTGTGAAGAACTTCTTCCTAACATCCATCCTAAACCTGCCCTGTTTCAGCTTGAGACTGTCCCCTTGTTCTATCACTGATAGCCTGGGAGAAGAGACCTATCCCCACCTGACTACAACTCCCTTTCAGGTAGCTGTAGAGAGCAATAAGGTCTTCCCTGAGACTCCTCTTCTTCAGGTTAAACCACCCCACATCCCTCAGCCACTCTTCTTAGGGCTGTGCTACAGCCCCCTCACCAACCTTGTTGTCTTTCTCTGGACACATTTAAGCATCTCAACATCATTCTTAAATTGAGGGTCCCAGAACTGGACACAGTACTCAAGGTGTGGCCTAATCAGTGCTGAGTACATGGGAAGAATGACTTCCCTGGTCCTGCTATCCACACTATTCCTGATACAGGCCAGGATGCCATTGGCCCTCTTGGCCACCTGGGCACACTGCTGGCTCATGTTCAGCTGCTGTCGACCAGTACCCCCAGGTCCCTTTCTGCCTGGTCCTCTCCAGTCCCTCTACCCCCAGCCTGTAGTGCTGCATGGAGTTGTTCTGGCCAAAGTGCAGAACCCAGCACTTGGACTTGTTAAGCCTCGTAGCATTGGACTGTGCCCACCTCCTTTATGAGAAGAGTGCGAGAACTTCAAGGTAGCAATGCTGGAGGTAACACTACCAAAAGGGTAACTTCCTCAGTTTCCCAAGGTGACTCAAATCAAATGATTCTGACAACACCAGAAGTCTCTGTGTTAACTGTGGATGCAATGCTCATCGTTAGAGGTATCCTGCCTCCAGCCAAGCAGAGGGAAGGGTTCATGGAGACAAAAGAATCTATTGGGATATGTTCATTAGGTTGCCTGGTACTTCAAAAGCACAGAAGTACAGAGCCTTGGTTGACACGGGTGCTATATGTACCCTGGTACCTTCGAATTATAAAGAGACAGAATCCATAACTATTTCAGGAGTTACTGGTGGGCCCCAAGAATTAACTACATTACAGGCTGAAATAAGTTGAGCTGGGTAAGACTGGGAGATTGTATTGCAACTCTGTCTGATGATTTCGAAGATCCTAAGGGTTACAAGTGGCTGGAATAGCAGTTGTGGAAACTGAAGGTAAAAAGCAACTGTCAGATGATCCTGCAGTTGCAGGACAGCATGAGGTAGAGGGTGGGAAACTACCAGTCACTTCTCAAATTGTTCAGAACTGACGTCTTGGTGGATCGAAGAGATGGAACCCATCTGCATTTCAGATGTGACAGAGGGATCCTGCCCATGTTGGAAGCCAGTTTGCTGTTAGTTGGAGAGGTGGGAGTGATTGTAATTAATTGTCTTGCTGCCCAATACAATTGCTCCAGGAGTGGAAACACAGCATTTGGACCATTTGAACTAGTCATGGACTCATCCAGACTGAACCAGAACAGTGATTAGTTGCGTAACTCACAGTTATTTGTCCATTTTGGAGGTTTCCATATTTTTTTATCATTCTCTTGAATGCAGAAAACTGTTATGTTCATGCAAGTAAACTAATTTTCCACTATATTTTTTTGCCTACCTTTTCAGTAATCACTTGCCCCCAAAATCAGACACTTCAAAAAATTTAAAGAACAGATCCAGAAGTGGTGGTTTAAACTTCAGGAAGCAACCAGAAAAAGAGCATAGCTCTTACTGGCAGCAGGCATCACTGTCTTACAACTCATAGTGCCTATCTTGGCGTGAATTTTATCCAGATGTAAAGGGATATGTCATCTTCTTTTCTGTAATAGTCCTTGCTGCCCAGCATCTCCTATGCCTCCTTCTGATTGTTTTAACATGCTTTCTGGATATAATTTCCATACCAAAATTTCTGTATCCTGTTTTGATATCACCTATGTGTAACTCTAGAAGACTGCCACTGCTTAGCTCACATTGCTGCATTTCCATGGTGATTGAACATTTGTTAATATATACTATACTTACGTGTGCTTGTAATGGTCGTCAGATGTTTTTCCTGTGCTAATAATACTGAAAGCTCCATTGCATTGCTGAATTAATACATTTCAGGAGAAGGAGTAGTTCAACATTAATTAGGAATTTGCTGATTTCAGGTTTCCTTTCATAGTCTGTGTTGTCCAGTCTATTGCACCAAATTCATGTTGTCTGCTATATACCTTGCTCCCATTGTTCAGCCAATTTTTAACAAGGCCATGGCAGCAGTAAAAAATGTTACTTTACCATATAAAACTCTACTCCCTTTTTCTCATTCTTGCCCAGATCCTCTGGTCTCTCATTATGTCCATTATATCATGTTCGAAAACTGTTCCATAATGCTAATGCACCACATCCACAGTCAGCTCTGGAAATGCCCACTTTCATGATGATAGGAAACAGGACCGCCAGTGAAGCCCTGATTTTTTATGGTCCTGCTGTTAAAAGTACAGACTGTCTTCATGTATCCATTGTGTAACAAACATAAAGCGGTAATAGGGCTCACTTCTGAAGGCAATGCTTAATTAAAAAAATATTTGCACCATTATTTTATTTAATAATGAAAAACAATATGGAAAACTATTAAACTATTTGAAACACTTGTGTACAAAAATAGACCTCATAAGAGCAGATCTAGTCTTTCTTGCTAGTATGAAAGATTTAATAGATTGCCTACAAACACTTTTCATATGTGTGTTGAGAACATCACATCATTTGAGAAAACAAAACAAAAACAATCTAAGATACTAGGATTTCCCTTGGGAAAGAAAAAAGGTAAAAAAAAAATATATTTAAATGGAAATATCCTAACCTGTGATGTTTTTTCTCATAAATACAATAAATCTTATTCTTCATATACCACAAGTTGTCTGAAAAGTTGTAGCATCAAAAACTTTCTTAGCACACGTCAGTTTAATTAATCTTGTACAGAGTGGATAAATGGTGGCATGATAGAGACATGGGTTTCAATAGAAAATGGTGAAATTCTGAGTCTGAAGAGTGATGAAAGAAAGGGACAGAAGAGAGCCAAGACATTTATGTACGCAAAAACTTTACTCAAGAAATTTCATTTTTCAGAAAAGCTGTGTTTTCGTGAGGGAATGCATTGGATGGCTAAAAAGAGGTGTGCATACAAATAACATTGTGTGTTTTTTTCAGCTGTAAGGGGCACCTTTACAACATAGATGCAAAGTTTCTCAGGCTTCGCAATGTAAATATTGTGTTTGTCTTCTTCCCTTAATTAATTTTTAGCAAAATAGGCCAAATTAAAGGAAAAAACAACAACAACAACAACAACAAAAAATAACAAAAACATGTCTAGCAAGAGCAAACAGTTCTCCAAGCACAATGAGGTGGGGCTGCTCTATATGTGAAGGTAAAGCCAGAGCTGAGAGAAATAGCAAGGCAGGTGGTAGATTTACAGGCAAGGGTCCAGAACAGGAAGAGCAGAGCAAGTCTGATGCTGGTAACCTAATTAATCATGAGTCAAGTGATCCCCAGGGAATTTCACAATGATGAGGCCAGTCTGAAGTCAAATCATGAAGTCAAACCATGAAGTCTCTAATCAGGGACCAAGCCAGCAAGGTGCATGGCCAAGCATTGGCATGGCTGATATACAGTTTAATGGCCAATTGCCTGACCTTGTCAGCAGGTCCTGAGGAAGGCAAGGAGCCTCAGTGTGCTTCCAGCTTCTCATTCATAGCCCTTTTGACAATCACCTCATCCCAGGTCATGCAACTGCACTGTATCAGAACTAACCTTGAGCACAGCCAGGTAAACCTTTAGGAGGGGTAAAATAACTAGGGCACTGGGTCCCAGCAGAGTTTTGGGATTCACATCAGATTGTTCTACAAAAATGATTTTACTTTCGTTTCATGAAGTTCCTAACTTGTATGTATGCAGTTTATCATGAAAACTTACTCATTTGTATCTCCTCTTTTGTAACTTCATGGTAATTTAGCATAAGCATACATAAAGAGAAGCAACTACATAAAATAAGTGTTTTGTGATCTAGAGCCAGACGTCTGACCAAGAAGCAATTCTCATCCTGGCATTTTTTTAGTGTATTATTATATTCTGTGTTCACTTTTCACAGCCAAGAGAAACCAGTGTAATATCTATGGTTAGAAGGAATTAGCTCCTGCAGTGAGATAGGGAATTTACTCTTGAAATGATTACCTGGATATGAGATAGGAAAAATAAGTTTCCTTTCTTAAACTTTTGCTGTTCAAATCTTTTTACTTTTATGTGAAAAGGATGATCAGAGATGAAGAAAGCAAGCCAGATGCAGATCTCAGAGTAGCAACGTTTCAGTAGTTCTGCTGACGTGACAGGATCTACCTGCATGAGCAAGAAGTAGAAAGTAGTCTGCTGTGTGTAATGCCCTCCTTTCAAATGTCAGTTATTTAAGTCTTTCTTTCTGCGTGGTGCTTGTATGGTTCTATTCAGATAACTTCATGCAGGCTAAATAATCTACAATGCACTAGAGTAAAAATTTTGTTTGGCTTTAACGTAAAAGTTGAGTTCATCTGTCCTAACACTTTGATAATAAAAAGCTTTTGAATACTTCATATACATGGCTAAGTAATGAGTACAGTGCCTTCCTCTTCTTCTCAGTTTCTGTAACATAAAGACTCTTCTACACTGGTGCTTTGCTAAGACACATCGAGTTCAGGAAAACAGGTGCATACATGGGATGTGACTATTCTTTATTAGACTCAATGCAAGAATAATCCTCAAACTAGCTGACGAGACTGTAAACAGACCTGGATGCATAAAACAAAACATCCAAAGCTGAGTCTATAAATAGCTCTGCAGTTTTTGTTTAGCTGATTTAATTACATGAACTTAAAACAGACCAAATGTGTGGAAACCACAACGTTCTTCTATAACTTGATGCACTCTAAATGCTGTGAGTATTTTGAAAGGCACAGTGAGCTCTCTCTCTCAAAGCAGTTAAATACTAATAACCGAGGGTGACATCATGCTGCATGACTTGTACAATTAGAACACCAAGTGATTTCTGGCTTCATCATTCCCACTGTTAATTTATTCTCTAGAAGACTTAGCAGACCTGGTCTTGCCCTTATTTAACGTAGCATTTCTGATTCTGACATCTTTTAAACAGAATCCCCCTTGGATGCAGCCTTCTGTTAAAGGAGAATTTGATATTTACCCTGCAGTAGAATAAGACATCAAATAACTCAGATGAAAAACTGATATGAATAGAATAAATGAATGAGTTCCTTTGGTATTTAGCAAGAATATGGACTGAATCCTTCTCTTAGTGAGATTAAATAATGTTTTTGCCACTGACCATAATAGAAAGCATACATAGCTAAGGGCATGTAAATTATTGTAAACCTTCCCAGATGCTTACCTTACAGTTTGTGAAAAAATCATAGTTTTATGTCAAATTGTGTATTTAAAGTATTTGGAGGGAATGAGGAGAAATAGTAAGACCGAGCATTCAAACAATGTTATTAGAGTAAGGATAATCAATGATATTCCATGTTTTCTGTGTCAGGCAAAATAAGGCTACATGACATAAAATCTAACATGAAGCCTATTCCCATTCTTTACTCTTATTCATAAATATTGTGTTGCTGTAGCCTTATGTTTTCCAACCTCTAAACCTGAATGACTGGGTTTGCAGTTGTTTCTTTTCAAGTAAATGCGACAACATCTTACTACCCTTTTCCTTAAGGTTAAATGTTGTGAAGAACTTAACAATTTAACTTTGCAGATTTAAGACCTGTTTCCATCCTCATACCAGATCTGATTCTTAGAATTAATTTTTTCACAGAATCATAGAATCAACCAGGTTGGAAGAGACCTCCAAAATCCAACCTATCACTCAGCCCTATCCAATCAACAAGACCATGGCACTAAGTGCCTCATCCAGTCTTTTCCTGAACACCTCCAGGGATGGCAATTCCAACACCTCCCTGGGCAGCCCATTCCAATGGCAAATCATTCTGTGAAGAACTTCCTCCC
>WAAF01016089.1:21932-33859 GCA_013400475.1 Tricholaema leucomelas
GTACTTTCAGTATATTAAACAGAGAGAGTTTTCCCCGCGGCTACTGCCGCTTGGGGTCTATATACTGTTTGCCCAGCATGGTGGGCTGAAAGCTTTCTGCTCTATGGCAGGCACAATAGGAATTAGAGAGGCATTTACTCACAATTCAGATTAGTTACAAATCACCCTCCGGGCTACATCACAGCCTATATAAAGTGTCCAACTCCTCAGGGTCTCTGCCCGTGGACTCCAAGGCTGGAATACTCCCAGCTTCAGGGGGCAATAGTCTCTGACCTTCTGCTGCTGGGTCCTTCCGGCTGCTGTGTCCAGGGAACTCGTAGGCAGGATTTCCAGGTACAGAGGAAATATGATCCTGTGCAGACAAGTGGGGCTGCTCCTGGTTACTCATTGCAACGGCACACACCAGGCAATAAGGCAGTGGGCATGCAGTGGAACGCATGGCTGCACAGGGAGTCTGAGCTCTGTCAAGGCAGGCTTAAGTGGGCTCTGCAAATAAGTATAGGCAACTGAGTGAGTCAGTGAACACCTGGGCTAACGAGCCAGTGAGTGAATGAACAGGCACCTGAGCCTGTGCATCTCTAGTTATTAACTGTGGGCCGAGATCAATGGTCTGATTGGCCGCACAATAACCAATCAGGCTTGCAGTCAGCCAACCTTGCCATAATAGGCAAGGAGCCACAGGCCTGGACTTTCCAAATATGGGGCTCACATGGGCCTAGCACCCGGCAAGCGTGAGCTGGGCATGTGGGGGCTTACACAACCTAAAGCCTGGGCAGGGCAGACTCCACGGCACCAGGCCCACTCTGCCCCTCTGCGCTGGCCATGTGCTCACCTCTGGCTATGAGCAGAAAAACATGTCCAGGCAGGGCAAGGCACATGTAAGTCTATTTTCAGGCCTATGGGCCCTCCACAACACTAGGTCCTCATCTTTTCCAGACCTGGCTCATCTGACACTGTTGTGGGGTTGCTCATCATAGTAGCGGACCACAGACAGAGCTCCAACTAGGTGAATATTTTTCCTTGCATTCAAATGATATAAAAGTCCCCTGAGTACAACAAAAGTTGTGCAGTTTCATGGGTAGTTCCAAAAATATGATACTTGTAACAGAAGACTGATATTCCAATATTCTTCAAACTGAGTGAGCAATTTACTTTCTTTCAAAAAACCCCAATTTTTCTTAGGTTCAGGTCTGACTGCAGCCTGTGATTCATTTTGGGTTTTCACTAGGAGTCAGTGAGAAAAGAAAGATCCTAAAGTCACTGTAAACACATTTCCCAGATGCCTCGTGCTGCAGCTGGGGTTTGTACAAGTGCCCTTTCAGATTAAATGGACTCCACTAATCTGCAGTGTAAAGCTGTCTCTGTTGCGTTTTCTGTGTTTGTTACCATGAGCAGCAGGATGACAGCTTGATTACATTTACAATGTTTAAGGAGGCAGGACTTCTTTTCTGTTACCAGAAGAACAGAAGAAATCATTTGCTTTGAAAGAACAAGGGCCTGAAAGTTCATTTTTATTTTAAGACTTAATCAATAGCTCTTCATTAACCTTTTCTTTTAGAGATTAGAGGAAATAATCTCAGACTAAAGGCATGTGGTTAAGCATTCCCATAGAAAAAAATGTGGTATTCCATGCTAGCACATGATTCAAGGGTTGAAGATTACACTAAAAAAAAAACCCCAAAAAGGTAAATGTCATCAAGACAGAATTTCTGCTCACAAGTCCAGACTGATTGAAATGTGTGACCTCCTTATGAAAGAGGCAGCCTTTCTTCCAAGACACAGCAAATCCAAGAACTGAGACACATACAGCATGGGACTCAAGTAAGATGTAATGGACTTAAAAGGAGATATAATTCCAATAGTGGTTGCAGTGTATTTTAAAACTAGAGGTTGTCTCTAATCCAGTCTCAGAGGTCCCACCAAAGTCTGCAAAATGGCAGTAAATAATAGCAATACCGGTCTTAATCTTTGAGTCACTACTTCAAGAGGGGCAAAACCTCTGACTAAATTCACAGCAAAATATGTGTGCAGCAGAATGTTTTTCTGGAGAATGAATAAAGCATGTAATTCTGTACTGATTTTAAACAACCATTCATATCAATAATCATTTTTAATAGTTTTTTTGCTTACAAAATGTGCTTGGAAAAAATAATCACTTCTTTTGGAAGAGGAAGTAAAATGTCCATCAGGATAGGTAAGAATATGTCCATTACCATCTTAGTCTGGACAACTCTGACCATTTTATTTAATGTGTTCTGCCTCTTGCCAAAATTTCTTCATGGTTGTGGAAAAAAAAAAAAGACAAGACTTGGAATGATTGGAAGGAACCATGGAGGTTCCTTCCAATAATCTTTATGGAGATTCTTACATCTCTTCTGCTTTTAATAAACCTATCAGTGTCATCTGATATTGCCCTTTCATTTAATATGTCATTCAGAATGTAGTAAGACACCCTACTGTTTACAATGGATGCACTCTTTCCTAGCATGACGTCCTGGTTTGAGTTAGAACAAAACAAATTCTGTTCAGCTGAGTCCCTCCTAAGTAACTGCCCCTCCTGAAATTAACAGCACATTTTCACAGTGTCTCCTTTTATCAATAATTGGTAAACAGGACAAGGTCGTTGCTGAATCTTCTGTACCATGTTGAAAGTGCACAGAAAAAGGTCACAACTAAATGGAGGAGCAGACAGATAGGTGACCTTAAGCTGACCAATGAGGTATTCCATTCCCCACATCATATTCTATATAAAGCTGAGGGACCATGAGGATCAAGCTCTTCAATGGCTTACAGTCAAATAGGACTCTCTCTGTTCTACCATCACCCAGATCCATGTCTTCCTAAATCAAATTCCAGGATCCAGCTCCTGAACCTGGTTCTTAGACTGAGTGCATTCTGAGTCTTCTGCTGCAGCATCAGTGGTAATGGTGAATAGCTGCCATCAGGTGGGCAGGGTTTGGTATTGGTTTTGTATATGTTTGGATTTTAGTTGGGTTGTTGGGGTTTTGGTTAGTTGGTTGGGTTGGGTTTGGGGGTTTGTGGTTTGTTTCTTTGTTTTCATTAAAGTAGCTTTATTTTCTTTCCTTTCCCCTTTGGGAAGAGAGAGAGGTTAATAGACACCGTCTTCCATGAGGACTTGCAAGGCCTGTCTGGATGCAGTCCTCTGTGATCTGTGCTAGATTGTGTGGTCCTGCTCTGGCAGGGGGAGGGGGTTGGACTCAATGATCTCCTTGAGTCCCTTCCAACCGCTAATATCTTGTGATCCTGTGATCTCTCACTGATTTAATGGCTGGTCCAGCCCTAACCCTTGATGCATATTAAAATTATATGTTTATACAAATATACAGTTTAGTTATAAAATAATTTCCAGAGAAGCTTATTTGATAATACCAGTAATATCTTCCCTCTAATTCCCTCCATTTGACTTATAAAGTTCTCTTTTCTTCAGGACTCATAAATGAGCACTGATCAGTACAGTACATATTCTATTGAGGAAAATAATTAGTTCTTCTTTCAATAATACTTTAAAAAACAGACAGAGGGTTCCATTACAATAAAATCACTAAAGCAACTTGAAGTTTTTGAGGATGATGGTAAGTAAACCCTGTTTTGCATTTTCAAGAGCAGAGAGAAGAAAAGAACCTAGAAGGGTACATCAGTTTTGCATGATTTCTGCAATGACTCAGTGTGCTAGTTTGAGCCTAGCTAGAATGTTTTGGTGAGAAGAACTAGATTACAGGCTGTGAAAAGGAAACAAGGGTGATGTCTACTTCACTCACAGGCTTGCTGAGATGTATAAAACCAAGAACACAAAACATAGATAGGACAGTGTGTGGGGTCTCTGTTGGAGCCTGTGCTTTCTCCCAGGGCTGTTTTCTATGTAACTAATCCTTCTGCTTGTCTAACCCCCCTTGCCGATCCTTCAAACTCATCCTGCACATAAGGCATACTCTGGGATAAGGTAAGGGGTGGAAAGAAGGTGAAAGGGTGGTTAGGAGCTCCTCCTGGGGACTCTGGTTTCTGGGAGGGTTGCTGTGTTTCTGTATTACTTCTTACCTTGTATATTTCTGTATATAGCTGTGTATATTGTAAATATCTGCTTATATATTGTGCTAAGCTGTAAATATAAAGCTTCATTGCTTAACTTCCAGCTCAGATGAGTCTAGTCTGGGTGATTTCCTAAGAGATAGGGGGGCAGGTAATTCCCAGACTGTCACACTAAGTCACAATAGACTGCTTGCTTAGGTAAAGATAGATGTCAGTCCTTCATCGGTACTGTAGGAAATACAGATTTTTAAATATTAAAGGAAAAAAAAACCTAAAACACTGCAAGAGAAATACAAATTGAAAGTTTCTGGGAAATGATGAGCCAAAAGCAAATAAGGACAAAATTTTATTGTCAATCAAGAGATCAAGCTTATATTTTTCTGTGAATCTATAATTGCTAACTACTACAATTCTACCTATTTTGAATACTCTAATTTAGATTTTCACTGACACTCATTTTTGAGTCTTATTTCCAAGCAGAATTAATTATCTCCATGTTTAATTGCACATCTCTGGTTTATATTTCTGCTTTCTTTGTAGGCTATTAAATACTAGTTAGTATTTTCAAGATTATCATAGAATCATAGAATCAACCAGGTTGGAAGAGACCTCCAAGATCATCCAGTTCAACCTATTACTGAGCTCTGTCCAATCAACTAGACCATGGCACTAAGTGCCTCCTCCAGTCTTCTCTTGAACACCTCCAGGGACGGCGACTCCACCACCTCCCTGGGCAGCCCATTCCAATGGCCATTATCTATTTTAAACATAATGAAGAGTATTTTAAGAAGATATTTCACATTGAGCCCATACATAGGTTTTGACAGATCTAGTTGCTCAAGCTAAAGATGGCATCCCTTGCCATCACTTTGCCAGAATTGACCAGCCCTGGCAGGTGTGCAAACTGTCCTTAATGGGTAAAATCAGCACCAGAGCCAACTGGTGGTGGTGCACAATTTGAAAATATTATTATTACTATTATTATTATCAGTTACAAAAGTTACTTGTCTAATTAGTATTCAACTGGGGAATAAGAAAAAGAGGAGGGTTTATATACTGAAACAAAAAATTGCTGTGAAAGTGAAACCTCTGACCAGTTTCATGTTTTCCTGTCCTGTAAAAGATTCTCCTGACCAGTTTCATGTTTTCCTGTCCTGTAAAAAGACATACAATGCTACTGCAATGCCATGTAGTGACAGATGCTACAGCAACTCAGCAAATAGACAGTCTGATAGATATATGTATAATTTGGGGTATCATACCAACTTAAACACAAAAAATACCCACTAGAACAAGCTTTCTTAGTGGTATTAAACTCTTGGTCTTGATTGCACAATGTAAGAATAGCCACAACTAATACTTTATTCATAGTTTCAGTGTCCTTTGCTTAATATGTGTGATAAAAATCATGATGTTTGTCTTCTAATGATTTTCTAACTTATTTCTAAATTTCCAGTCACTTACCTATGTTATGGAGGCAGGAATTAATCAGGCCGAGTCAGGAATTTATAAAAATAGAGTTATTTTATTTTCCCGAAAACCTGCCCCCGAAACTATGTACAGAAGATAATTTATATTTGATTAGCAGGTACATTCTTAGTTGGTTGAGCATATCTACACAATAGGATGCCACAGGTAAACTTGACTAATTTGAAGTCAGGAGATGGAAAAGGCTTGAGCTATTAAATATAGCGTTCCCCACTATCAAATAAGGCTGAGCCGAAAGCTACTCACGACAGAGCTCGCTGGCTTGAAAAGAAGGACAATTCAAAGGGCTGTCCCACGGTCTTTTCAGAAACCTTCAGGGTCATTAAAGAGCGATAAGCTGCACAATAAGGTGCTTAAGGTGAAGTCCTTCAGAGCTTGTCTTNGGAAAACAGGTCTGTTCGCGCCTTTTTCCTCTCCCATTCAAACCACAGAGGGAGAGGAAATTTCTGGGGTACACGGGACCTCCAGGACACTTATTTTACAAAGTATGTATTAATTATGAGCAATTGAGGGGTTTTGCTGCTCGATAATGAATCACACACCAGGGGCTGTGTCATTTCCCCTGTTCTGATTGTTTCAGTAAATTCGTATCACATTGTTGCTGATCCCAGATTACATGAGCACACAAGGATATTTCTTAAAAGAATACTTACACTTCCTAACTTAAAAGTTCATCCCCAAGAACAGTTATGAATGAGACTCTTTAATTCTTTTGGACCGGTATAACTCCATTGCATGGGTGGTAATACGGATGAAGGGCAAATAAATCAAAACAAAAGCAGGCATTGCATGGTTTTGTACTCATCCATTAATTCCCACTCTGTAGATCTGTGGCTGTTTTGTTAACATTTACTGCTCAGTCTTTAGATTAAAAATTATACATAAGAACAGGATACAGAAGAGGAACCTATACAGGAATGTTGCAGGGATGGTGTTACAACTCATCACAAACCAGAGCTCAGAGCTGGGTTTTAGAGTTGTAATTGGTAAGAGCTGACAAGGAGAGCTTCTATAGCTACTTTAGCAGTGCAAAAACAAATAAGGAAAAACACTTGGGCAACACCATGTGAAACTCATTTTGGTCAGGCTGGACTGTATGACCTCCAGAAGTCCCTTGCTTCCAACTTGAATGATTCTATGATTCTGTGAATGTGCAAAAGAAGCAGCAATAATCTCCATGAAAGTTATGTTAAGGCAGAAGACAAAATGTTTCTCATTCTGAACTGTTTTTGTCACCAGTGAGGGTTTATTCTCTGAAAAGTCTTTATGCTTGAAGATGCCATTTTAAACCAAATTCAACTTTTTGCTTTTGCATACTCAATTCCTTGTGGATTTTAAAGCAACCCTTTTGAAGGTGAAAACACAATCTCAAAAGCAGCCCCAAAACTGTTTCTAATTTGAGCATGCAGCAAAGAACTTCAACTTGAGCATTACAACCACACTTAACTTCAAACATGTGAATAGTCAACAGGACAATTCAGAAATTTAAATTTAAAGCCATATTTAGGTGTTTGGCTTGGATTACAGCTCAGGAAAGCAAAGGAAATAGTATCATTGCTCCCCTTTTCAGTTTGAGGAAGAGAGGTCTTTATCATAAGGTAAGCTATCTATGTAGTCTTAGCCCCTGGAAGTTAGGTAGTCACAGACCGAAAACCTGGGAAGAGTTCAGAGGAACACCTGAAAGGTTCTCCAAACATCTTTAGTGTTCCTAGCCTAAATAAAAAATATAAACTTTCTAAGGCAGGGGGGGAATTTTAGACATGAAAATGAACTAAACCTCTTGTTGGGTAAAATAAAATTTACATCTCTTACATGATAATGTAAAATAGATGGTTAGAGTCTCTTAAGATAAAAATTACTCAGTACCCAGGAAACTAAATCGACATTTAAAAAGAGCAAACGAACAAACAAGCAAAAAAATATTACTTTCCAGTGAATCCTTAAAATCTGAAAAAACAAGATTAAATCTGTGCTCAACATAACCTAATTCATGCAGCTCACACTCCTATTATCATACAGAAACTAATTTACACAGAGAGCTGGACTGAGATGTAGTGTTTTGGAGAATGAGGCTTATCAAAATTCCCAAGTCAGCCTTCTCCCAAAGGGCAGAGATATGTAGGACAAGCTGCAATTCTTACGGCGGCCATTCACAAGTGGTGTTCTCCAGGGCTCAATTCTAGGGCTAGTTCTCTTTGACATCATTACCAATAATCTGGATGAGATGGTTCAGTAATTCCCCAGTTAGTTTGCAGATGACACCAAATTGGGCAGGAGTGCTGATCTGCTTGGAAGCAAGAAGGCTTTACAGAGAGATATGCACAGATTGGATCGATGGGCCAAGGTCAGTTTCGTAAGTTTCATAAGGCCAAGTGTCAGGTCCTGTACTTATGTCACAACAACCCGATGCAGTGCTACAGGCTTGAGGCAGAGTGGCTGGAAAGCTGCCTGGCAGAAAATTACCTGGATGTAGTGGCTGACAAATGTCTGAATATAAATGAGCTGTGTGCTCAGGTGGCCAAGAAGACCAACAACACTCTGCCCTGTATCAGGAGTAGGGTGACCAGCAGAACCAGGAAGTGAATCTTACTTCTGTACTCAGCACTGGTGAGGCCACATCTCCAATACTGTGTTCAGTTTTGGAGCCCTCACTGTAAGAATGTCATTGAGGTGCTGGAGTGTGTTGAGAGAAGGGAAACAAAGATGGTGAAGGGTCTGCATAACAGGTCTTCTGAGGAGTGGCTGAGGGAACTAGGCATGTCTAGTCTGGAAAAAGGGACTGCAGGGGAGACCTTATTGCTCTTTACAACTACCTGAAAGGAGGCTGTGGTGAGGTGAGAGCTAGTCTCTTATCCCAAGTAACTGATAGCAATGTCCTCAAAATGCACCAGAGGAGGTTCAGATTGGAGATTAGGAAAGAATTCTTCACTGAAAGAGTGATCAGGCATTGGAACAGGCTGCCCCAGAAAGAAGTGGAATCACCATCCCTCAAGGTGTTCAAAAAACATGTAGACATACCACTTGGGGGCATTATTTAGTGGGCATGGTGGTGTTGGGTTGACTGTTTGACTCAAGGATCTTAGAGGTCTTTTCCAACCTTAATTAGTCTGTGATTCTTATACAGTATAATTGTATGTCAGACTATCAAATAGTCTTTAAAATATCACAGCCACAGAGAAGTCAAGGGCACTGTAAACAGTTAATTCCAGCTGACCCAAACTGTTGTCATGTTAGAAGCAGTACAATTATGATAGAAATTTTGCAGTCTTCTGATAATATGAATCTTCTGAACCTTTCTGAGAAACCAATCAGCTGTTTTCAAGATCTATGTAATAAGAGAAGAGAGCTATAGCTTTTTCCAGCCGCAACAGGTTACCAATGAGACAGAGGAGTTTATAAGGGGGCTGAGAAGTGAGACTGGGAATCCAGCTTTGGTACCACAGGGTACAAGATCAACAGTAAAAACCTAGGAGGATATCTAGGATTTTTTCTTGAATCTTTACATCCATTTCTTCTACAAGTGTGCACATTGATAATTGATTTACTTTCATGCGGTCCCCTATTTTTATACAAACAGAGCAAAAGCAGAAAGGGAAGAAAAAAGGGTAATGTCAGTAATGTCAGTTCCTAAACAGACACTTGGCAAAAGCTATCTGCTAATTATCTATGACATTACTTTTTTTTTTTTTTTTTTTTTCTCCTCAGCTGAGGACTTCAAAGAAGAGTTGTGTGGGAACTGTGAATTAGAATAATTGAAAACTTGTTCTCGTCTTAGCTCAGTTCAATATGTTCAGGAGTTTCTCACAAAAACAGAATTTCAATCTTTTAGAATTACTTTGATGGTAAAAATATTCCTTCTTGATACTTTTCTTCTATTTTCTTGTTTATTTGATAAAGTCTTTTTTTCAAATAGCCTTTAGCTATCGAAATAAATCAAAACATTATCTTCAAACTTCTGAAGTATTTCACACTAGTACACCCTGTTCTGTTTTAATGAGCTGCCTCTCAAAACACCACATTCCCATGTTTCAGTGCAGGCTGAATGCCACTTCATTTCAGTAGAAAAATCTGCATGATCCGTACACAAGGAATCAGCTGTCTCAAAGATGCTGTGTAATGCTCTTTTGAAAGAGAAAGAGACATACTAGAGATACTTGTGCTAACTGCCTCTTGTTATTATTGGTTGTCATCACCACAATTTTATATGCACATCCTGTAAATGTTCCCTCTGATCTGTTCCTCTGTCTGCTCAATTAGATCTTCCTCAGGCATAGCAGACTACATCCTGCAGCTTTCAGGAGCATTTATTTGAAAGTGGGCATACATTACCTGCAAAAAAAATGGTCTCTTTATGTGATACTGCACAAAGAAGCTATGGTTCACACACGGTTTGCCCTTGGTAGCCAATCTTTTGGTAGAAAAAAAATAAAGATGGTACTGCTTGTTCTAATTTGCTTTCACCTCATTTTGTTTCAAACATGTCAAAGCATGCCCCTGTTTAGTAGCAATTTGCATTTCCATAGGCTGGGGTTTTTGTTGGTTTGTTTTTTTTCAATATGCATTTAGCAGAGAGTTTAAGTTTTCACAAGTAGACAAAAAAAAAGTCATTGTTGGGGCAAGGATAAGAAGTTTCCAAGTCTTATGTTTCCCTCAAGTAACAGCATATGAAATAGCAGTGGAAGTTACTGAGCATTTTCAAGCTTAGCAGAAGCCAACAAGTAGCCTTCGTACTACAGCTGCAAAATGCAAACATTTTATGTGATGTGCTGTTGTGATATAGTAATTTTATACTTTCCACTTCACAGATTTGGAATAAAAGAAATCAGAGTCCAGTTTGTTCCTGATGTATCCAAGAATTACTTGCAGATCTTCTAGAAGCATATTCCACATGTGCCTGTGATGCATGCCAGAAGCAGTAAATGAATGTCATTTATGGTGGCTCTGTTGTTATCTGCGGCTACAAAGAGCACAGAATAAAGCTATGCTTTTGAAACTTTGAGAAGGCTGTAATTATTTTTAAAGTTCTGGTTTAGCCAGAAGAAACAGGCTGCCTCATGAGGGATTTTAAAGGAGAGACTGGGATGAAAATAAAGCCTTGCATTTAGAAAAGCTCCAAAAGGTTGTAGCTTGGACTGTCGTAGCTGCCAATACTACCACGTGTGTGTATGTACAACTATACACTGATACACAGGCCTGGATTTTCAAAATAATTTAGTATCCAAATTTAGAACCACTTTTTTTTTTTTTTGGTGTCTGACCCCAACCGTCAGAACCACCCACGTGAAAACCTGGCCCCGTGGTGCACAGACGCACAGCACGCACTGCTGTGTTTGTAATTATATGCAACGTACAGATGAATAGATAGTGGCACATTTGATTGTGATTAAGCAGAGCACAGTCATTTTTAGCAAAGGTTAAGAAAAAGCTGCTAAGAAAATCCATCTGAGTCCCAGTGAATGTCTGAAACTGGTGTTCACAGCAGAAGCGGGTGGGTGGTCCTGAACTGTTTGTGTATGCTGGCTGAGAGACAACATCATCAGGAATGCCAGATGAGAAGGTACAAGCAGCTTAGTGGGACAGGGAGCCTGTTGCTTGAAGGAAACATTATGAGAAAAAGCTGGAGTTTGATGTCACATCACAAGTAGTATTTGAAGGCCTTTCCTCAATGATTAGCTGATAAACTGCTTTCAAAAGCTATGATTTATTTAAAAAATCATAGAGATTATCAAAACAGCTACACTGCACTCAGTGCAAAAATAAAATAAAGGGGGGGAAGCTGATTGTTATTTTAAAATACAGTTGCGAAGGTTTAAGGTAGAAAGGGTAGAGGAGTTGTTTCTGAGTCCAACACATTTCAACTGTTTACAAGTTGTTAACTTTTTATCATATACTCCCTTCAAGATAAAGAAGTAGAAACTTGTACTAAAACTATGCACTTCTTCATCAAAAAAGCAAATTACGAAAACATTCTCAAATTTCTCACAAAACTAGCTCCTATTTTGTTTCTTGGAATATTCATTCTTTGGCTTGTTAGTCATGAAGAAACAAAGCAAACCAGAGCTTGCTGATAACATACCCATGCTGATGAAATCCCATGCTTAGGTATCCTTCAGCCACAGCCTTCCATAGAAGGCAGCTCTCTGGAAGGATGACTCATAGGAAGGGACAAAGGATAGTTGGCTGGGTAGGAGTTTACTCTGTAATAAATTCTTAGATACTTACTGATTGGTACCTTTTTAATATATTTTGGAGAGAAAGACATGTCATCTTTCTGAGAAAAGCAAAATGCAGTAGTGACACATCGAGACTTAGATTCAGACACTGAGAGACGTTCAATTCTCTAAGAAGAGAAAAGACAAAAGAAAATCCATCTCCAGGCCACAAGGACAGCA
>WAAF01016094.1:2373-14024 GCA_013400475.1 Tricholaema leucomelas
AAGCTGTGGCAGGGCAGGTTCAGGCTGGATGTGAGGAGGAAGTTGTTGGCAGAGAGAGTGATTGGCATTGGAATGGGCTGCCCAGGGAGGTGGTGGAGTGGCTGTGCCTGGAGGTGTTGAAGAGGAGGCTGCATGAGGCACTTAGTGCCATGGGTTAGTTAGTTAGAAGGGTCAGGTGCTAGGTTGGACTGAATGACCTTGGAGGTCTTTCCCAACCTGATTAATTCAGACTCTGATCTGTCTGTGCAGGACTGCATCACTTGGCTCTGGAGCTGGCTTGTGCTCAGCTCCAGCATGAGAATGGTTTGCAAGTGGAGCAGGATAGGCTTAGGTTGGACATCAGGAGGAAGTTCTGCACAGTGAGGTTGGGGAGACACTGGAACAGGCTGCCCAGGGATGTGGTTGAGGTCTTATTCCTAGAACCATTTAAGATCAGGCTTGATGTGGCCCTGGGCAGCCTGATCTAGTTGGAGGTGACACAGAATGACAGACCCATGCAGGCTGGCACAGCCCCTCAGGAGCACCAAGTCCAACCTAGAGCCCTGCTCTACAAGAGTCACCTCAAACCATGTCCCCAGGCACCACATCCAAACCACCCTGAAACACAGCCAGGCTGGGGGACTCCAGCACCTCCCTGGGCAGCTCATTCCAGTCCCTGACCACTCTCTCCATGAAAAACTCTTCCCTAATGTCCAATCTAAACCTCCCCAGCCTCAGCTTGAGGCCATTCCCCCTTCTTCTGTCTCCAGTTCCCTGTGAGCAGAGCCCAGCAGCAGCCTTTCCACAATGTCCCTTCAGGTAGATGTAGGCAGCAATGAGGTCAAGCATCCCCAGAACAAAGCCAGGTTGGCTGAAGCCTTGAGCAGCCTGGGCTGGAGATGTCCCTGGCAATTCCAGGGAGGTGACAAACTTTCCCCTAATGTCCAATCTGAACCTCTCCAGCCTCAGCTTGAGGCCATGCAGTGTCCCTGCTGACTGCAGGAGGGTTGACCAAGAGGAGCTTTGAAGGTTCCTTCCAAGCTGAAGCAGTGTGTGAGTGTCTGGCCACAGGCCACAGCAGCAGCTTGAGCTGGCTTCATCTGCTCACATCAGCAGGGCACCTTCTGCTTCCCTCCTCTGCTGCTGCTGCTGCACCTGGAGCTCAGCTCACATTTCCCCTGCTCTTCTCTCTCTGACCAAGCTGCATGAAGGTCCCTTTGGACAGGCAGCAGCAGCAGCAGCATGGGAGAATCAAAGCTAACAGACTTCTGTGCAGGAGACCTGCAAATGTCTGCTCTGGCTACCTCTGCACTCTCTGCTTGGCCAGGTGGGGAGGAGAGAGATGGGACCTGTGCTTTGTCACCAGGCTCTCCTGTGCTAAATGGGGATGAGAATGTTGGCAGCAAACAGCATCAGGTGACAGAACAAGAGGAAATGGCCTCAGGTTCACAGGCTCACAGGATATTAGGGATATTAGGGGCTGGAAGGGACCCAAGGAGATCATCCAGTCCAACCCTCCTGCCAGAGCAGGACCACACAGTCTAGCTCAGGGCACACAGGAACACATCCAGACAGGCCTGGAAAGGCTCCAGAGAAGGAGACTCCACAGCCTCTCTGGGCAGCCTGTGCCAGGGCTCTGGGACCCTTCCAGGAAAACGTGGGGGTTGGGTTGGTGCATCCTTGGAGGTGTTCAAGGAAGGTGTAGATGTGGCACGTGGGGTCGTGGTTTGGTGGCGGTGGGGGGGTTGGGCTGCGGCGTCCCTGGAGGTGTCCAAGGAAGGTGTACATGCGGCACCTGGGGGCATGGTTTGGTAGCCATGGTGGGGTTGGGTTGCTGCATCCCTGGAGGTGTCCAAGGAAGGTGTACATGCGGCACCTGGGGGCATGGTTTGGTAGCCATGGTGGGGTTGGGTTGCTGCATCCCTGGAGGTGTCCAAGGAAGGTGTACATGCGGCACCTGGGGGCATGGTTTGGTAGCCATGGTGGGGTTGGGTTGCTGCATCCCTGGAGGTGTCCAAGGAAGGTGTACATGCGGCACCTGGGGGCATGGTTTGGTAGCCATGGTGGGGTTGGGTTGCTGCATCCCTGGAGGTGTCCAAGGAAGGTGTACATGCGGCACCTGGGGGCATGGTTTGGTAGCCATGGTGGGGTTGGGTTGAGGTTTGGGCTGGGTGATCTTGGAGGGCTCTGCCAACAGAAACAACTCTTTGGGTCAATTCCAAGCTCCTCACCTGCTGCTTATTTCCAGATAGGGCAAGCTCCTTACTGCAGGCCAGGAAGAGCAGGAGGAGCAGAAGGACACTGCTCTGTCCTCAGTTTAGTGAGGGAATAGGATGAGTTAACCCTAGAATGGCTTGGGTTGGAAGGCAGCTTCAAGCTCAACCAATTCCAAGCCCTTGCCATGGGCAGGGACACTTCCCACTAGCCCCAGGTTGCTCAAAGCCTCATCCAACCTGCTCTTAAACAACTTGCATGGGTGAAGCATCCACAGCTTCTCTGGGCAACCCCTTCCAGTGTCTCCCCACCCTCATAGTCAAGAACTTCTTCCTGACATCCACCCTGCTGCAGTTTCAAACCCCTTGGGCTGGAAGGCAACGTGGCCATGCCTGGGAGAGGCTCTTGGATCAAGTCCTGGGTGATTTTTCCAGCACCCTATGGTTTCCCCCCAAGGCAGAGTGAGCTGCTCTCATTGTGGTCACAAGGCAAACAAAGCTCTCTGGGCCCTGGAACTCATTTCTCAGCTGCAGTTGGATCTCTTTTGCAGGCTGCCAAGGAGAATTCCTCACTGTCTGCAGCAGCAGCAGGGTAAAAGGCAGAGCTGACAGAGGAGGAAGCCAGCCCAGGCCTCCAGCTCCAGCTGCCAAAGCTACATCGAGGGCCAGTTCCCTTTGTGGCTGGGTGGTACCCCAGCTGCTCACTGCTGCTTGCAAGCAGGGCCTCAGTGGATTGGGGTTTGAGGAGAGGATTCTTCTCAGGAGCCTTGGAGGCACCTGAAGGAGTGAGTGAATGAATGAATGAATGAATGAATGAATGAATGAATGAATGAATGAATGAATGAATGAATTGGGGCTTTGTGCTCCAGTGGAGCCCTGCCAGTGGAGCCAGCAGTAGCCAGCTGGATGCTCCCAGGTGTCTGCATGCAGGTCCTGCTTGGCATGGAGCTGTGTGACCACAAAGGGAGAAGGCTGCTCCCTGTGTCCCCTGCACCTGAGCTGCTCTCCCAGCAAAAGCCTTCTTCCCCAGGCATGGCTCAGCTGGCCAGGGCATGTGGTGGGGGGCAGCAGAAGTGTGCTTGTGGTGCTGCTGCTTGGAAAGGGGAGCAGAGCTCAGTGCTGCAGGCACTGCCAGGGAAAACCTAGCTCCTGGGTCAGCCCCAGAGCCCAGCTGGAGGTGCTTCTTGGTGTACAAAGTGTCCTGGGTCAGCCCCAGAGCCCAGCTGGAGGTGCTCCTGGGCACGCTGGAGGTGCTTCTTGATGTGCAAAAGGTCCTGGGTCAGCCCCAGAGCCCAGCTGGAGGTGCTTCTGGGCATGCTGGAGGTGCTTCTTGGTGTACAAAAGGTCCTGGGTCAGCCCCAGAGCCCAGCTGGAGGTGCTCCTGGGTGTGCAAATGTGTTTCCTTCTGCTCAGCAAGGCAGACAGGTTGCCCAGGGAGGTGGTGGAAGCTTCACCCCTGGAGGTGTTTAAGGCCAGGCTGGATGTGGCTCTGAGCAACCAGATCTCGTGTGAGGTGTCCCTGCCCATGGCAGGGGAGGTTGGAACTGAATGATCCTTGAGGTGCCTTCCAGCCCTGCCAATTCTATGGTTCTATGACCCCTGGGGCTACCTTTCCATGCTGCTCACTGCCTGCTGGATCTCTCACTGACCCTATTTGAGGCAGCTGGAGGGGAAGTTTGTGTTCTGGTGTGGGGGGCTTGGACCTTACTGCTCCAGCTGAAGAGGACTGGCCTAGCCAAGGGGCTTCTCCATGCCTGGTGCCAGGCACTCCATGAGCAGCCCAGCAGCCTGGTTCCTCCTAAGGAAGGTGCTTGGAGTGAGCAGCCTGGGGCTGAGATCTCTTCTGCTCCCATTTGGGTCCCTGATGTGGTACCTTAGCATCAGTTCACCACCTGGCCCCATGCTGCCTTTCACCATCCCACCATGGATCCCCTTCTGAGTCCCACCAAGGACTCACTTCCCAGATGGTATTTGGGTTCCCATCCTTGTCCTGAGGGATCCACAAAGCCAAGCTACAAGCAGGTCCCTACCTCTCTGGGAAGGAAGGATTAGGTTGGATTTTAGGAAGGATTTCTTGTGGTCAGAGATTGGAACAGGCTGCCCAGGGAGGTGGTGGAGTCCCCATCCTTGGAGATGTTTGGAGGAGGTTCTGTTGTTGGGTTGATGGTTGGACTTGGTGACCTCAGAGATCTTTTCCAGGACTTGGTGACCTCAGAGATCTTTTCCAGGGCTTGCTCACCTCAGAGATCTTTTCCAGGGCTTGGTCACCTCAGAGATCTTTTCCAGGGCTTGCTGATCCTAGAGGTCTTTTCCAGGCAATCCCATTCCAAGATCCTACACTCCAGGAGCTGTGCCCAGGGAGATGTTAGGTTATGGTTGGCCCTGATGCTCCTCAAGCCCTTCCCAGCCTGCTGACTCTGCTGCTATGGCTGTGTGGAGAGCAGAAGCCTCCCCCCCAGTGCCAGCAGCTCCTCAAGCACTGATCCCTTCCCTGCAGCAGCAGTGGCTTTGTTCTGTGGCTTTTTCACTGCCCTGACCATAAAGCAGTGGCTGGGGCAGGGCTGCAGTGGCTGGGGCAGGGCTGCACTTGCTGCCTGCTGTCCTGAGTGGTTGGGGAGGGCTGGAAAAGTGACTCCTGCAGCCCAATTGCTTGCTGCAGGAAACGTGCGTGGGATGGAGCCTGATCAGCCTCTGGGGCTGGTCTGTTTGCAGGCTTCCTGCATGAGTCTGAAGGGAAGAAGGAAATTCTTCACATGAAGCCAAGCTGGAAATCAGGAACTGTTTGCTTCCTGCACAGGGGGGTTTGGGGTTTTGGGCTGCAGATAGCTCCTGCTGCTGCTTGTAGCTGAGAGTGCTCTCCAAACAGCTCTGCCTGCCTGCTGAGGAGCCTGCTTGGGAGAGGTGGATGTGGTGGATGCTTCAGCAGCAACTCCTGAGCTTTCTGAGCTACTGCTCTGGCTGTGGCAGATGCTGTGGCTGGCACAGGTGTCCCAGGCAGGTGCCATGTGGGAAGGATGCTGCTGTGATGTAGCTGCAGTGAATGGCATCTGGTGAGGGGTTGGGGACTGTGGCAGTGTTGGACACTGAGAGCTGGGGAGGAGCAGGGGCTGGACCTTGCAGCCCTTCCCTGGGTTGGAGGAGGTTTTCTGCATCAAGTCCTAGACATTTTCACATGGACAGGAGAAAGAGATGAGTCTCATCTGCTGCCTCTTCTTTGGCAAGCCCTGGTGGCTGTTGATGTTGGGATGGTCTCAGTGTCTCCATTCTGCAGCCCCAGCCCTTCTCTGCTCTTTCTCAGCCCCTGCAGGGACCTCCATGGACTCATCTTGGGAGCCAAGACAAGCTCTGATCTGCCCCTAGCACAGTGAGCAGGTGATCTAAAAAGTGCACCGTGGAGGAGGTCACCTCCATGGGCTCCTCCATTGCAGAGAGATGTTGAGGTTCTGGAAGGTGTTTGGAGAAGAGCAGCAAGGCTGGGGAGGGGCCTGGAGCACAGCCCTGTGAGGAGAGGCTGAGGGAGCTGGGGGTGTGCAGCCTGCAGAAGAGAGGCTCAGGGCAGAGCTCATTGCTGTCTGCAGCTCCCTGCAGGGAGGCTGTAGCCAGGTGGGGTTGGGCTCTGCTGCCAGGCAGCCAGGGACAGAAGAAGGGGACACAGCCTGAAGCTGTGCCAGGGCAGGTTCAGGCTGGATGTGAGGAGGAAGTTGTTGGCAGAGAGAGTGATTGGCATTGGAATGGGCTGCCCAGGGAGGTGGTGGAGTGGCTGTGCCTGGAGGTGTTGAAGCCAAGCCTGGCTGGGGCACTTAGTGCCATGGTCTGGTTGGTTGGGCAGGGCTGGGTGCTAGGTTGGGCTGGCTGAGCTTGGAGCTCTCTTCCAACCTGCTTGGTTCTCTGATTCTATGAGGCATTGAGAGCCATGGGTGAGCTCACCAGAAGGGTCAAGTGTTAGGCTGGACTGGTTGATCCTGGAGGTCTCTTCCAGCCTGCTTCATTCTGTGCTTCTGATTCTGCTCCAGCCGTGGCTGCGCGGCCAAGGCTGAATCACAGCAACACTCCCTACAACCACCCTCATGAGAACTCAGGGCTGGGGAAGCCTCTCCTGACCAGGAGATAAACCTTATCTGTTTTGTTGCAGCTCCTTGGTGTGGAAAGGAGTGCTGGGGGAGGAGAGGCTGAGCTGACTTTTCCAGCTGGGCTGGTGTCTGCTGCACCTCTCCTGATTGTGTTATCAGGCGAGGAGCCTGCGCCTCAGCAAGCATCTGCTCGAGGTTTCCTCAGCACAGAGCTGCTGGGAGCTGCTTCCCAGCCTCTGCTTGTTATGGCTGCTGCCTCTGGACCTTCTGGAGCACAGCTGTGGGACTGCTTGCTGACCTGAGAGGAGAGGCACCAAGAGCAGGGAAAAGCACAGGCCAAGGGCAGAGAGCCTCAGTGTGCACCTCCAGAGAGAATCACAGGACTGGTGTGGCTGGAGGAGATCTCTAAGATCATCTATTCCATGCAGCCAGCTCCACCATGGCCACTAAACCCTGTCCCTAAGTGCCACATCCACACATTGCCTGCACACCCCCGGGGATGGGGACTCCACCACTGCCCTGGGCAGCCTGTGCCAGTCTTGCAGTGAAGAAATTGCTCCTGATCTCCAAGCTAACCCTCCCCTGGCACAGCTGCAGGCCCTGGTCCCCCTCCTGCCCAGAGAAGAGGTTGCTGTGCAGGTCTCCATCATCTTTGGCAGCAGCCTCCACTGCCATGCTGAGGCAGGTTGAGCTCTCAGCTTCCTCTTTCAGCCCAGGCAACCTTCACCCCTCTGTGTCACCTTTTGTGTTCTCTCAGAGGGAGGAAGATTCCTGCAGTGGTTTGGGTTGGAAGGGACCTTGAAGGTCATTTAGTTCCAACCTCCCTGGCAGTGCCAGGGACATCTCCCTCCAGCCCAGGCTGCTCAAGGCTTCAGCCAACCTGGCTTTGTTCTGGGGATGCTTGACCTCGTTGCTGCCTACAGCTACCTGAAGGGACATTGTGGAGAGGCTGCTGCTGGGCTCTGCTCACAGGGAACTGGAGACAGAAGAAGGGGGAATGGCCTCAAGCTGAGGCTGGGGAGGTTTAGATTGGACATTAGGGAATAGTTTTCCATGGAGAGAGTGGTCAGGGACTGGAATGAGCTGCCCAGGGAGGTGCTGGAGTCCCCCAGCCTGGCTGTGTTTCAGGGTGGTTTGGATGTGGTGCTTGGGGCTGTGGTTTGAGGTGAATCCTGCAGAGCAGGGCTCTAGGTTGGACTTGGTGCTCCTGAGGGGCTTTGCCAAGCTGCATGGTGCTGTCATTCTGAGGGCATTTTGTGCCTCCCCAGCTTTTCTGTTTTGCTTCCCATCTGGGCAAGAACCTGCCTGTGCTGGTGGTGTGGTTTGAGGGGTTCCAGGTTAGTCCAGACTCCCTAAAAACTGCAACAGCTGGATGCTGGATCACAGAATCATAGAATCAGTCAGGCTGGAAGTGACCTCCAAGCTCAGCCAGCCCAACCTAGCACCCAGCCCTGCCCAATCAACCAGACCATGGCACTAAGTGCCCCAGCCAGGCTTGGCTTCAGCACCTCCAAGGGCAGTGACTCCACTACCCCTCTGGGCAGCCCATTCCAATGCCAATCACTCTCTCTGCCAACGACTTCCTCCTAACATCCAGCCTGAACCTGCCCTGGCACAACTTGAGACTGCCTCTAGGACAACCCTGAGGTTACTCACAGGCTGGGACTCGATCAGCTTCCCCAGCCAGGCTCCCCTGCAGCTTCTTGTTCCCCTCCACAGCTCATCACAGGTGAGATACAGGCAGCTTGGGCAGGCTCAGGAGCTGGAGCTCACCACAAAGGCTTGCCCATCCCTTGGGACCTCTGGGATTGCAAGAGGGTGGGAGGATGCCAAAGCTTTCATTTCAAAACAACCACCCCCCAAAATCCCCCTTCACACCCTTCAGCAGCATCCTCACCATGTCAGCAAGTTGCCAGGGCTATATTTGGCTGTAGTTTTGGGGGGGGGGAGTTTATTCTGAGGGGGGGAAGGGGAGGAGAAGGGAGTTGGTTGGTTGGTTGGTTTGTTTGTTTGTTCTCCTCTTCCTCCCACCCCCCAGAGATGTTTCCATCAGCCTCCTCTGGAAGAAGGAGCCCTAGCACTGATTAAAGCCTGGATATAACCATGGCATAGGTTAAAAAATAGCCTTGGCCACCCTTCAAAGGGGACATGGGCACTGCTCTGGGCTCTATTTTTGCCCTGTCACCCTGCTCAGCTCCAAAATAGATCTCCTGATGGTTTTTTTTAATGAGCTGCTCAGGTTATACAATCCTGAGAGCTGAGGATCCCTGAGCTCAGCCAGGCTGAGTCTGATGGGCATGGAGGTGGCAGGTCAGGGGAGGGAGAGCACAGCAAGGAGTCTCCTCTCCTACTGCTGCCAAGTGGGAAGGAGCCTGAGGAAAGGGTGGGGAGACACTGGCACAGGTTGCCCAGGGAGGTTGTGGAGCACAGAAGCACAGAATGGGATCGAAGATCAAAGAAAGAGATCATCAAATCCAGCACCAGGGAGGTAGGATCATAGAATCAGGCAGGGCTGGAAGGGACCACAAGGATCAGCCAGTTCCAACCCCCTGCCACGGGCAGGGACACCTCACACTAGATCAGGCTGGCCAGAGCCTCATCCAGCCTGGCCTTAAACACCTCCAGGGATGAGGCTTCCACTACTTCCCTGGGCAACCCCTCCCAGGCTCTCACCACCCTCATGCTGAACAACTTCTTCCTAACATCCAGGCTGAATCTACTCACTTCTAGTTTTACTCCACTCCCCCCGGTCCTATCATTAGCTGACAGCCTAAGGAGAGGAGGCCATGCAGAGGAGCACCACAGGGCAGCTCTACACAGCCTTAAAAGCTTTCTAACCACCAGATGGAGCAGAGGAACTTCAAGCACGCAAGGCTGACACCTGGGGCAGGGGCTGGCGCTGAGGTGTGTAACCACAGCCCCACTGGAAGCTGCTCTACCTGCTGATGTCCTTCTCTCCTCCCTCAGTTGAAGAGAGATGTTGAGGTGCTGGAAGGAGCCCAGAGAAGGGCAGCGAGGCTGGGGAGGGGCCTGGAGCACAGCCCTGTGAGGAGAGGCTGAGGGAGCTGGGGGTGTGCAGCCTGCAGCAGAGGAGGCTCAGGGCAGAGCTCATTGCTGTCTGCAGCTCCCTGAAGGGAGGCTGTAGCCAGGTGGGGTTGGGCTCTGCTGCCAGGCACCCAGCAACAGAAGAAGTGGACACAGCCTCAAGCTGTGCCAGGGCAGGTTCAGGCTGGATGTTAGGAGGAAGTTGTTGGCAGAGAGAGTGATTGGCATTGGAATGGGCTGCCCAGGGAGGTGGTGGAGTGGCTGTGGCTGGAGGTGTTGAAGCCAAGCCTGGCTGGGGCACTTAGTGCCATGGTCTGGTTGATTGGGCAGGGCTGGGTGCTAGGTTGGGCTGGAGGAGCTTGGAGCTCTCTGCCAACCTGCTTGGTTCTATGAAAATGCTCTGGAGACTGACATGAGGAACCTCCAAAATCAAACAGGGATGCAAAGATGCTTCAGGGCATCAAAGCAGCTTGAAGGTCCCTCCTGAAGGAGAGTGGCAGTCCTGGCCCCAGCAACAGCACAGCACAGCCCAGACCTCTGAGGTGAGTGATGGCAGCCCCAGCACTGAAGGTCTCCAGCAGAAACCTCTCTTGCTGCTTCCTGAGGAGGAAGGAGAGTTTCTGGGAAGTGATTTTCAGGTCCAGCAGGCAGCTCCCCCAGCTGCAGCCTTGCCCAGCAGGCAGCTCCCTGGGCTGCAGCCTTGCCCAGCAGGCAGCTCTCCGGGCTGCAGCCTTGCCCAGCAGGCAGCTCCCCCAGCTGCAGCCTTGCCCAGCAGGCAGCTCCCCAGCTGCAGCTTTGCCCATCAGCCTTTCTGTCTGTCTTTGCCCAGCTTTGGCTGCCCAGAGGCTGGCAGCCAGATGCTGTCACACCCCATGTGTGTGTGGTGGTTCCCCTCCCCAGCCCTCTTCTGAGCACTATCCCCAGCTGCTGGCTTGCTGCTGATAAGAGACCGAGATGACTTCCTTTTCTTCTCTCCACTCCTCCTCCCTTCCACACTCAGCTGGGCTGATTTTGGGTAAATAACCACTTAAAACTTATTTGCTTGAGCATTTCCAAGCTCACACCACTGTGATCTACCCTCTTGAAGGATGCTGGAAGGTTCTTCTCAGGCAGAAAAGTGCATTCCACATCTTAGAGCCCAAGAACCTTCCTGCATTTTGGAGCTGTCCTCTGGTTTCTGTGGATGAAGGAATCTCTGCTGGGCCAGGAGCCTTGAGCAGTTATGGTGAGGTAGGAAATTTGTTCTCTGTGTGTCTGGCTTCTATTTTTAAACAGAGCTGATGCTGCTGAGTGGGGAGAAAGCAAAGGTGGGGGGGAGGGAGCCATGGAGGGCATCTGTGGGCTTGGGCTTCCACTTGTGCCATAGGATGGGAGCTAAAAGTCAGAGAGCACCTCCAAAGGTGTGAGTGGTCTTAGGGTGGAAGCAGAGCTGAGCAGAGCTTGGTAGCCACAGGCTAGCAAAGCCTCTGCTGAGGGGCTGGGTGCTGACTGCTGGGTGGATTTGCTCCAGGTGGTCCCCCTCTAGCAGGGGTTGGACTTGGATTTGGTCTTCAGAGGTCCCTCCACAGACTGTGTCGGGTTGGAAGGGACCCTCAGAGCTCCTCTTGCCCACCCCCACTGCAGTCAGGGACCCTCAGAGCTCCTCTTGCCCACCCCCACTGCAGTCAGCAGGGGACACCTCCAGCTGGAATCACAGAATGAACCAGGTTGGGAAGGACTTCTCAGGTCATCGAGTCCAACCTAGCCCCTAAGCCTTCTAACCAACCAACCCATGGCACTCAGTGCCTCACCCAACCTCATTTAGATCCCTGCAGGGATGGGGACTCCACCAAACCCTTCTAACCAACCAACCCATGGCACTCAGTGCCTCACCCAGCCTCATTTAGACCCCTTCAAGGGGGTAGTGATGGCACCAAGGGGACAGCGCTGCAGTCAGGAGGGCATGGCTGAAGGAGTGCAGGTTGTGTCTGTCAGTAGCTGAGGGGTGGCTGGCAGGATGAAGGTGCCAGGCTATGGTTGGTGGTGCCCAATGATAGGACAAAGGGAAACAGGAACAAGCTGGAACCCAGGAGGTTCCCCCTGAGCACCAGGAGAAGCTGGAACCCAGGAGGTTCCACCTCAATGCTAGGAGAAGCCCTTCCCTGCCTTGTTGTGCCCCTGGGCAGCCTGCTCTGGTTGGAGGTGTCCCTGCTGCCTGCAGGGCAGTTGGCAAAGATGCCTTTTGGGGCTCCCCAGTTTCAGAGGGACAGGGATCTGCTGGAGAGGGTCCAAGGGAGGGCTGTGAGGATGATGAGGGGACTGCAGCACTGCCTGGTGAGGAGAGGCTGAGGGACCTGGGGCTGCT
>WAAF01016094.1:14177-36329 GCA_013400475.1 Tricholaema leucomelas
CTGTGACCAGGCTCCAGTCTCCTTTCAGGGAGCTGTAGAGGGTAATGAGGTCTCTCCTCAGCCTCCTTCTCTCTGGGCTGACCAACCCCAGTTCCCTCAGCTGCTCCTCACCAAACCTCTTCTCCATCTTCATTGTCCTTCTTTGGACACGCTGCAAGGCTGACACCAGAATGTTCTTGAGAGAAGCCTTTCTAGCAAGGGGCAGAGCTTGAGCAGCAGATGTGCCTGAGCTTTTACAAGCAGTTGCCCCAGGGGGCAGAGCTGCCAGCCCAAGTGTTTGCCAAGCCATGACCCTCGAGTGAGGGCAGAGACCTCCGAAAGCGCCACAGGCATTGGTCTCTTCAAACCCCTCACCTGCTGCAGCCTCCCAGAGGAGCTGTGGGGAGCCATGGGGTGCTGCAGAGCAGGCAGCAGCTGCTGGTGGAGATGAGGTGAGGAGGAGACAGCCCCAGAGCTGGCAGCTGCCAGACTCTTTCACATCCTTCTGGTGCAGCCATGCGGGCACAGAGCACAGCTCAGCTTCACGCCGTGGCGCAGGAGCAGGTCACACACTGCTGCCTTGCTCTAGTCCTGCAGAGCAGTCTGCAGGTGATGTGGGTTTTGTGTCCTGGCTCTTCATTTTGTACCTGGCTTCCTGTCCTTGTTGCTGCAGAGCCTTTATCTGGGCAGTGCAAGAGGTGGTGGTGGTGGTGGAGGAGGCTGTTCCCTATCAGCAGCACGGGATGGGCTGTGAGGAGGTCTCTGCGATAGGCAGGTGCTGGCTGGACATGTCTGCAGGCTCAGCTGTGTCCACCTCATCCCTGGAAGTGTTCAAAGCAAGGCTGGAAGAGGCTTTAAGCACACTGGGCTGGTGGGAGGTGACCTTGTCCATGGCAGGGAGGTTGGAACTGGATGATTTTTCAGGTCCCTTCCAACCCAACCCAATCTGTGAACGTTGTTTGTGTTCCCAGCTGGAGCAAAGCTGTCTTGGGTAGTGTGACAGAGCTACATCTCCGTGCTGAGGTGGCCAGGCAGTGGCTGCAGAGCTGGAGGAGGGCATGGTGCAGCTGTGTGCTGTGGTTTGTGTTGGTGAGAGGTGAGGAAAGAGCAGGGTCTGGTTCTGAAGTGGGAAGGGCATTGGTCAGGATGTTCGCTGTGACCATTTCACTTGGAAGCTGAGAAGCAAAGGGAACCCTGCAAGGCAGAGAGTCTGGGACCACAGAACAGTAGGGGCTGGAAGGGACTTCTGGAGACATAGTCCAACCTCCCTGCCAAAGCAGCAGGTCACACAGGGACACATGCAGATGGGTCTGGAAAGCCTCCAGAGAGGGAGACTCCACAGCCTCTCCAGGCAGCCTGCTGCAGGGCACAGGAAGCTACAGAGCATTCGGCCTCACCTCCATCCCTGCAGAGGGGATGGAGCAGCTCATTCTGGAGGTCATCCCTAAGCACATGGAAGAGGAGAATCACAGAATGACAGAGTGCCAGGGGCTGGAAGGGACCTCCAAAGCTCAGCCACTCCAACCCCCCTGCCAGAGCAGGAGCATCCAGAGCAGACCACACAGGAACACATCCAGGTGAGGTTTGAATATCTGCAGAGAGGGAGACTCCACAACCCCCCTGGGCAGCCTGTGCCAGGGCTCTGGCACCCTCACAGGAACAAAATCCCTCCTTATGTTTCCATGGAGCTTCCTATGCCTCAGCTTGCACCCAGTGCCCCTTGTGCTGTCCTTGGGCATCACCCAGCAGAGCCTGGCTGCAGCCTCCTGGCACTCACCTGCACACATTGATAACCACTGCTGAGGGCACCTCTCAGGCTCCTCTCTCCCAGCAGCACAGCCCCAGCTCCCTCAGGCTCTGCACCTAGCTGAGATATTCCATTCCCTTTGTCAATCAGAAAGGTTATCAGGGGTAGCCAGCCTGGATCCACCCAGGGGAGATGATGTTTGACTGATCTGCTAACCTCCCACGGGGGTGTGACTGAAAGGGCAGGTGCAGGGAGAGCAGTGGAAGGTCTCTGCCTCGCCATTAGCAAGCTCTGGGCACTGCCTCCCATAACATCCTTGTAGATAAGCTCCACACAGAGTCAGATTGCAGCAGGTTGGAAGGGACTCTCAAAGGGCATCTTGTCCAACCCCCTCCTGCACTCAGCAGGGACACCTCCAGCTAGATAAGGCTGCCCAGGGCCACACCAAGGCTGAGCTTGAATGGGAGCTCAAGCACAGCCCTGGTGCAGCCTGGTCCAGTGTTTCCCCACCCTCTGTGCAGAGCTTCCTCCTGCTGTCCAACCTAACTCTCCCCTGCTCCACTTGCAAACCGTTGCCTCTCCTCCCATCCCCACAGGCCCTTTCTGAACAGTCCCTCCTCAGCCTGCCTGCAGGTCTCCTTCAGAGATTGCAATGCAGCTCTAAGGTCTCCCTGGAGCCTTCTCTTGCCCAGGCTGAGCAGCCCCAGTTCTTTCAGCCTGTCTTCCCAGCAGAGCTGCTCTCCTTGGGGTGATTCCCCTCTGCTGTGGTGCCAGCCAGGCTTGACAAGCTATCGAGTTGCTTAGGCAGGATCATTGCTTTAGGCACTTAACCAACCTGAACCCCCTTAGCTGCAAGCCTGTGACAGCTCCTGGCTGTGCTGCTGCTTTTGGGAGGGGGGTGGGTGGGTGGCTCAAGAGGTGAAGGGACAGCAAGTGCAAAGGAGATGCTGTGCCAGTGCCAAGCCTGGGCTAGGATGGTTAGATCCAGGGACTGAATCATAGGGAGTAGATGAGAGCAGAGTCTGGCATGTGTCAGGGAGAGAGGACAGATGTGCATTTATATTAATTAACAATTAATGCCAGCTGAGGCTCCAGAGCTGGGAAATGGAAGCTGTCTGCAGCAGCTCCCTGCCAGGAGGGTGTTGCCTGCTCCTGTTTTTCAGCTCCTGCAGTGCTTTTGCTGCTCTCTCTTTCTCTCTCTGGGTTTTCTATGTGCTCTCTGCTCATCCTGCTGCAGCAAAAGCCACCCTCTGCCCTAGGGGGGCAGCTGGGCACTGTGCAGCCACCTTCTGCCAAGGTCTCCAAGGGCAGGGCTGAAACTGGAATTAAATAGCAAAGCCATAGAAGTGATTCAGAGAATCCCAGAAGGGTTTGGGTTTGGAAGGGACCTTGAGGATCATCCAGTTCCAACCCCTCTGCCTACTCAGCACTGCTCAGGCCACACCTTGAGTGCTGTGTCCAGTTCTGAGCTCCTGAATTGCAGAGAGATGTTGAGGTGCTGGAAGGTGTTTGGAGAAGGGCAGCAAGGCTGGGGAGGGGCCTGGAGGAGAGGCTGAGGGAGCTGGGGGTGTGCAGCCTGCAGCAGAGGAGGCTCAGGGCAGAGCTCATTGCTGTCTGCAGCTCCCTGCAGGGAGGCTGTAGCCAGGTGGGGTTGGGCTCTGCTGCCAGGCAGCCAGGGACAGAAGAAGGGGACACAGCCTCAAGCTGTGGCAGGGCAGGTTCAGGCTGGATGTTAGGAGGAAGTTCTCTGGAGGTGTTGAAGCCAAGCCTGGCTGGGGCACTGAGTGCCATGGTCTGGTTGGTTGGGCAGGGCTGGGTGCTAGGTTGGGCTGGCTGAGCTTGGAGCTCTCTTCCAACCTGCTTGGTTCTATAAGGAAAAAAACATTGACTTTGAGGGTGCAGAGCCCTGCAGCAGGCTGCCCAGAGAGGTTGTGCAGTTTCCCTCTCTGGAGAGCTTCCATCTCCACCTGGCCACTGTGATGCTGGGCAAGCTGCTGTGGGTGCCTCTGCTTTGGCACCTTGCTGTGGGGTTCTGCTGGGGGTCAGTGTTTTAGCCCCTGGCTTTGTGGCATCAAATCAGTCCCAGAATCACCAATCAGAGAATGGGTTCAGTTGGGAAAAGACCTCTTAAGATCGAGTCCAGCCATCAACCCAGCACCAGCATGGCCACTGAACCACATCCCTGTTGTCTGCACACATCTCACAGCCCATGTCACACCTGCTTCTCTCTCCTCCAAGCCAGGACCCTGACTCATGGCTGTGCCTCCTCCATACCAGAGATCTCTTGCAGGATTAGGACAGCAGCATTCACTCAGCCCAGAAGTCTGCATCCACCTAAGCACTAACAACCCTACAGGGAGTTAATTGCTTCTTTGACTGTCTCAGCCTCACTTCTGCTTCAGCTCTGCTGTGAGAGCTCAGCTGGGAGCCATCCCTTGCTGTTCAGCACTGAAGGGAGCGTCTCTAAGTGCCACCAGCACAACCTGAGGGATCTTTAGATTCTCTTTAAGTGGGTAATGAGTGTCTGGATCCTTTTAGCAGCTCTGAAGGCTTCTCCTTAGAATCATGCATCGAAGGCACTGGCTTGGGAGGGACCTTTAAAGCTCAGCTAGTCCAAGCTCTTGGAATCACAGAAGGCACTGGCTTGGAGGGACCTTTAAAGCTCCTCTAGTCCAAGCTCTTGGAATCACAGAAGGCTCTGGCTTGGGAGGAAGGCACTGGCCTGGGAGGGACCTTTAAAGCTCCTCTAGTCCAAGCTCTTGGAATCACAGAAGGCTCTGGCTTAGGAGGAAGGCACTGGTTTGGGAGGGACCTTTAAAGCTCCTCTAGTCCCAGCTCTTAGAATCATAGAATGCACTGCCCTGGGAGGGACCTTTAAAGCTCAGCTAGTCCAAGCCCTTAGGATCATAGAAGGAACTGGCTTGGAGGGACCTTTAAAGCTCATCTATTCCAAACTCTTGGAATCATAGAATGCACTGCCCTGGGAGGGACCTTTAAAGCTCCTCTAGTCCAAGCCCTTAGCATCATAGTATGCCCTGGCTTAGGAGAGCCCTTTAAAGCTCATCTATCCAAGTCCCTTGCAGTAAGCAAGGACATCCCCAGCTTGGGGCTGATGAAGATCCCCATCAAGGCCATCATCTTCTTATCTACTGCATAGGAAACTTAGTTCTGCAGAGTGCTGCATGGCCCCAGGTCAGGTCTGCTCTCATGAGTCAGCCTCTCTGTTTCTCTGCTAGAAGAAGCCTCAGCTGTTTGTTTGCTCAACTGCTTCCAAGGGCAGGGTCTACATCCTGCCCTTCCCCTCTGGCTGCTGACCCAGGGTCTGTCTGCTCCCCATCGACAGCATCTGCTGGGGATGCTGAGCCTTGCTGCTGGCTGGTGTCAGGAGGCTGTAGCAGAGCAGAAGGGCAGTTCTGGTGGCAGTTGGTCCTCTCCTCCCCCCTTCCCAGTGCCTTGAACCACTTCAGCCTGCTGGGTTGGAGCCTGTGTGGAACCAAACAGTGCTAACCACACAGGGCGTGCGTAGGCGGCGGCTCTTGAGCCACATTTGCTTTGATGCTTTCCAAGCCTAACAGAGTGCAACTTTAACCACTGCAAATGCTCCCAATCCTCTTCCTGATGTTGGCCTTCAAACCTGGGCACTGGGAGGGTGAGGAGAGAAGGAGCAGAGTGGGTGTCAGAGGTGCACCTGGAGCTGGATTCTCTGGGGATGCTCCCCGAAGTGAGGGTGGTGGAAGCCTGGGCACATGCAGCGCCTCAGCCCTCTGGCAGTTGCTTTCAAGCCTTCAGTGGTGGCTCTGGCTTTCATATGTGCAGTGCTGGGGGGTAGACATCCTGTGCCTGCTGCTCTGTGAGCCTCAGCAGGGAGAGTGTTCACTCAGCAGCTTTCTCTTCTCTTCAGAAATGCACTTTGTACCTTCTCAGGGCTGTGTCGGAGCAGGGAAGGACTTCAGCTCCTTTGGCACCTCCCTGAGGAGCTTCTTTGTTTGCCTGGAGGTTAAAGACTCACAGAGAGTTTGGATTTGAAGGGACCTTTAAAGCTCATCCCTGCAGTCAGCAGGGAGAGCAGATTGCTCAGAGCCCCAAACAACCTGACCTGGAATGCTTCCAGGGATGCAGCTTTCCTTTAGGACCTCCCTTAGGAGCTTCCTTGTTTGCCTGGAGGTTAATGCATCAGAGAGTCATAGAACGGTTTGGGTTGGAAGGGATCTTTAAAGCTCCTCCAGTCCAAGCCCCCTGCAGTCAGCAGGGACATCCCCAACTAGAGCAGGTTGCAGAATCACACATTGGATGATTCTGTGCTCCACAACCTCCCTGGGCAACCTCTGCCAGTGACTCCCCACCCTCACTTGAAAGAATTCCTTCCTCATCTCCAGTCTCAATCTGCCCTCTTCAAGCTTCAATCCATTCCCTCTCATCCCATCACTCCCAGCTCTCCTGTAGCCCCTCTCAGGTGCATCTTGCACCAGCTCTCATCTCATTCTCTTACTGGAGATGTTCCCTCAGGATTTTCCTGCCCTGTGGCTGGCAGTGCTGTGCTGGGGTTGGTTGCTGTTAGGCACTCAGTGGACATCTGATGTGTGGCCTCTGGCAGCTTTGCCTGGTCCCCAGGCTCCATTAAGCCCCATTAAGCTCTTTCGTTCCTGGGCTAGGAGCAGTTAAGTGCAGCTTTAGGAGAGGCTGTCACTCTTGTGGTGTCAGGAATAGGCTGGGAAACGTTGGGATTCCTGTTTACCAGCTGTTTCCACCACCCTTCCCTCCCTCTTGCAGGACTGAAGGAACCTTCTAATCCAAACTGTTTGGCTTGTGGTGGGGAGGAGGAAATCCCAAACCGTGGCGTAGCTGGTGGCGGTTCTTGACCTTTTCTCTGTGTACCTTGGGGACAAACACACTCAAGCCTGTGTAGGTTTAGTCTTTGACCTGTGTAGGTTTAGTCTTTGGCCTTTGTAGGTTTAGTCTTCATCCTCTGTGTGGTGTAGGCTTAGTCTTTGGGTGCATTTCCTCCTGCAGGCAGCTGGCGAGGCGCTGGGGTTGCGCATTTGCCTGCTGCGGCCGAGAGTCGCTTGCAAACCCTCTGGGGAGAAGTGAGTTGGCTCAGCTGGGCCCCAGGCAGCTGTCTGCTAGGCACTGGTGTACCAGAAACGGTCATCAATGTTTCCAGCTCTGCTCCTCTTAAGAAACCACATCTCACAGCTTGGAAAATGAAACGTGGTAGAGTCTGAGGCGTTGGGTGCAGAGCAGCTCTCGCTGCTCTCATGCTCAACAGCTTCCTCCTCACCTCCAGCCTGACTCTCCCCACCTCCAGCTTTGCTCCATTCCCCCCACTCCTGGCACTCCCTGACAGCCCAAGAAGTCCCTCCACAGCTTTTTTGGAGCCCCCTTCAGATCCTGGAAGGCCACAAGAAGGTCACCTGGGAGCCTCCTCTGCTCCAGCCTGCACAGCCCCAACTCTTTCAGTCTGTGCTCACAGCAGAGCTGCTGCAGCCCTCTCAGCATCCTCCTGGCCCTGCTCTGGACACTCTCCAGCATCTCCACATCCCTCTTGTCCCAGGGGCTCCAGAGCTGGATGCAGTACTCCAGGTGGGGTCTCAACAGAGCAGAGCAGAGGAGGAGAATCCCCTCCCTGGCCCTGCTGGCCACACTTCTGCTGCTGCAGCCCAGGCTCTGCTTGGCTTTCTGGGCTGCAAGTGCACACTGCTGGCTCCTGTTGAGCTTCTCCTCCAGCAGCACCCCCAAGTCCCTCTGCTCAGGGCTGCTCTCCAGCCTGGCACTGCCCAGCCTGGATTGGTGCTTGGCATTGCCTCGACCCAGCTGCAGGACCTTGCACTTGGCCTTGTTGAACCTCCTGAGCTTGGCTTGTGCCCACCTCTGCAGCCTGCCCAGGCCCCTCTGGATGGATCCCTGCCCTCCCTCTCTTTCCCCTCTCTGCTCTCTCCTGTTACCCATGGGCACCACCTGCTCTGTTGAGCATCCCCTGGGCTGCTGCTTCCCAGGCACTGATCTCCTGTGGAGAACTTTGCTTTTGACACAGCAGTGGTGCCCATGGGGTCCTTTTCCTCCGTGCTCTTGTGGCACCACAGCTTGAGCCAGGACCTGAGTTTCAAAGCAGCTGCTTCACCTTCAGTTGAAGCTTGCTCAGAGCCACATTGAGCCTGACCTTGAATGCCTCCAGGTCAGCTGCTGGTAGAATTTGAGCTCTATGCCTGCCTTGCAGCTCAGAAGATAGTGTCTGAGGAAGGCAACCCCAGCAGGCTTAGGCTGATTTCTGTTGTTTCACCTCTGACATTTGCCCTTTGCAGGTGGTTTCATCCCAACATCAGTGGAATTGAGGCAGAGAAGCTGCTCCTGACCAGAGGTGTCCATGGCAGCTTTCTGGCAAGACCCAGTAAGAGCAACCCAGGAGACTTCACTCTCTCTGTCAGGTAAGCAGACAGCAGCAGAGGAGTGGAGGAAGAGGCTGCCTGCAATGAAAGATGTGCAGGATGTGAGGTGCTGCATGGAGCTGACCCCTCTGTGGTACCAGCTGAAGTACTGCAGGAGTGGCCAGGCAGTGGAGCAGGATGCCCAGGGAGAGGTCTGGAGAGGAGAAGGCTCTCAGGTGACCTTGTTGTGGCCTTGCAGTATCTGAAAGGGGCTACAAGAAAGCTGGGGAGGGACTTTTTAGGCTGTCAGGGAGTGATAGGACTGGGGGGGGGATGGAGCAAAGCTGGAAAAGGGGAGAGTCAGCCTGGGTGTTAGGAAGAAGTTGTTCAGCATGAGGGTGGTGAGAGCCTGGCAGGGGTTGCCCAGGGAGCTGGTGGCAGCCTCATCCCTGGAGGTGTCCCTCCACAACATCCCTTCAGGTAGCTGTAAACAGCAGTGAGGTCTCCCCTCCACCTGTGGAGGTTGGGTTCAATCCCAGCAGGGATGTCTCACCTGGCTCCAACTGCAGAGGAAATCCATGCAGAGACTCCTTCTCTGTGTCCCTCTGGGATCCCAGGAGCACCTCCATAAGAGAGTCCAACCCAGAACCCTCCTCTGCAAGGTGCACCCTAAACCCTAGCCCCAAGCTCCACATCCAAACCACTTTAACCACCTCTAGGGTTGGGGACTCCATCACCCCTGGGCAGCCTGGACTAGGGCTTGACAACCCTTCTGGGGAAGAAATTGTTCCTCATGTCCAACCTAAACCTCCCTTGGTGCAACTTGAGGCCATTTCCTCTTATTCTCTTGCTTGTTGTGTGGGAGAAGAGCCCAACCTCCACCTGACTCCAGCCTCCTTTCAGGGAGCTGCAGAGAGCAATGAGGTCCACCCCCAGCTCCCTCACCTGCTCCTCTCCAGCCCCTTCCCCAGCTTTGTTGTCCTTCTCTGGGCACCCTCCAGCCCTTTTCAGCAGGAAAGGTTGGACCAGATGATGCTGGAGGCCCTTTCCAACCTGAGACTCTCTGACTGCTTTGCAGCAAGTGTTTAATACCAGAAGCTCAACCCAATGTCCTGAGGAGGGGCCAGGAAAGCACAGTGCTGGGCTTGGGAGAAGGCTGCCAGCCAGTCCTGGGGCTGCTTTCTCTTCCCCTCTCTTTCCTACTCTTCCCCCTTGCCCCTTGCTCCCCCTTGCCCCTTGCCCAAGCAACCAGCAACCAAACAAGGGGACACAGTCTCAAGCTGTGCCAGGGGAGGTCTAGGCTGGATGTTAGAAGGAAGTTCTGGAAGGCCACTCCAAGGTCCCCTCCAAGCCTTCTCTTCTCCAGGCTGCAGAGCCCCAACTCTCTCAGCCTGTCCTCAGAGCAGAGCTGCTGCAGCCCTCTCACCATCTTGGTGGCCTCCTCTGGACTGGCTCCAGCAGTTCCATGTCCTGCTTGTGCTGGGGGCTCCAGAACTGCACCCAGGACTGCAGGTGGGGTCTGAGGAGAGCAGAGCCAAGGGGCAGAATCCCCTCCCTTGCCCTGCTGCCCACACTGCTCTTGCTGCAGCCCAGCACAGGGTTGCTGTCTGGGCTGCACTCACACTGAAGGCTCAGGTTGAGCTTTTCATCACTCCTGACCTCCAGGTCCTATTCCCCAGGGCTGCTCTCAGCCATTCCTCACCCAGCCTGGAGCTGTGCTTGGGGTTGCACACAAGTTCACAAGCTGGAGTGTTTTGGATCAGGAAAGCCTCCTGGATATTTAGCTGGGGAGTTGTGCTGCTAAGGAAGCTTAGCTTGGCATGGAGGCAGCTCTGCCTCTCTGCCTGCTGGCTCTGCAGCTGGGACTAAGCAGTGCTGCAGCCCTGGAGGAGCTGTGTCTGGGAGTCAGACGTAGCCATGGCCTCCAGCACAGGGCAGCTGAGTGCTTTGGGCATCTCCTTTGGTGCTTGGGTTTGCCCAGCCAGCGTGTGGAGGGCACAGCTCAGTGGCTGCTGCTGCTGCTGCTGCTGTTGTGCAGCTCAGTTCTGCTGCCCAGCTTGGAGCTGCAGAGCTGACCCCAAGTTTCAAGAGGAGAAAATGGGAAGGAAATGGGAATTGATCAATGCCCTCTGTGTTTAGTGTGACCTCGAGGGCTGGTGGCATAAATGCCCCTGATTGTCTCCCTGCTTTTCATCCCTGAAGTGCTCAAGGGTCTTGGGGGTGGAGTTGAGGTTGGGGGGGGGGGTTGGTGTCTGTGAACTGAGCCTTTGTAGGTCAGTGGTTGGGTTGGGCTGTGGGGATGGAGCTTTGGACAGCAGGGAGCTTTGCAGCCTCAAGCCCACAGTTTGGTGTCTGCTGCCTTCTGTGCTGCACAAAGACCCTTCAGGTCCAGCTGCTGGCAGGGATGGCAGAGGTGGTTTAAAGGATTTAAAGGGATTTAATCAAGCAGGTTGGAAGAGACCTCCAAGCTCATCCAGTCCAACTTAGAGACCCCCAAGCTCATCCAGTCCAACTTGGAGACCTCCAAGCTCATCCAGTCTAACTTGGAGACCCCCAAGCTCATCCAGTCCAACTTAGAGACCTCCAAGCTCATCCAGTCCAACTTAGAGACCTCCAAGCTCATCCAGTCCAACTTGGAGACCTCCAAGCTCATCCAGTCTAACTTAGAGACCCCCAAGCTCATCCAGTCCAACTTAGAGACCTCCAAGCTCATCCAGTCCAACTTGGAGACCTCTAAACTCATCCAGTCTAACTTAGAGACCCCCAAGCTCATCCAGCCCAACTTAGAGACCTCTAAACTCATCCAGTCTAACTTGGAGACCTCTAAACTCATCCAGTCTCACTTGGAGACCTCTAAACTCATCCAGTCTAACTTAGAGACCCCCCAAGCTCATCCAGCCTAACTTAGAGACCTCTAAACTCATCCAGTCTAACTTGGAGACCCCCAAGCTCATCCAGTCCAACTTGGAGACCCCCAAGTTCATCCAGCCCAACTTAGAGACCTCTAAACTCATCCAGTCTAACTTGGAGACCTCCAAGCTCCTCCAGTATGACTTAGAGACCCCCAAGCTCATCCAGTCCAACTTAGAGACCCCCAAGCTCCTCCAGTCCAACCTAGCACCCAGCCCCATCCAATCAACCAGACCTGCTTGATTCCATGATTCTGCCATCCTTAACAGCCTGCTTTGCCTCTCCTCCTCCAGAAGGAACGATGAGGTGACACACATTAAGATCCAGAACACAGGGGACTACTATGACCTGTATGGAGGGGAGAAGTTTGCCACCCTGGCAGAGCTGGTGCAGTACTACACCGAGCAGCAGGGGCTGCTGAGGGAGAAGAACAGCAACGTCATCGAGCTCAAGTACCCTCTCAACTGCCAGGACCCCACCTCGGAGAGGTAAGCTGAGCTCTCCAGCAGCCCCTCCTGGAGCTGGCAAGAGGCTGCCTTCCTAGAGAGCTCAGAGTGGGCAGCTGCCACCTGCCCTGGCTTGGGCAGAGAGCCCAAAAGAGGGTGGCTTTGGGTGTGGTTTGCTGGTGTGACCCCAAAGCTGTGCCCACCTCTGGGATGTGGTTCTCTGAGTGCTCTGTCTGCAGATGTTGGCAGGAGCTGGGCAGGCTTAGCAGGGCCCAGGGAGCTGATGGCTGCTCACAGAATGACAGAGTGCCAGGGGCTGGAAGGGACCTCCAAAGCTCAGCCAGTCCAAGCCCCCTGCCAGAGCAGGAGCAGCCAGAGCAGATCACACAGGAACACATCCAGGTGGGGGTTGAATATCTGCAGAGAGGGAGACTCCACAGCCCCCCTGGGCAGCCTGTGCCAGGGCTCTGGCACCCTCACAGGGACAAAATCCCTCCTCATGCACCATGGAGCTTCCTATGCCTCAGCTTGCACCCAGTGCCCCTTGTGCTGTCCTTGGGCATCACCCAGCAGAGCCTGGCTGCAGCCTCCTGGCACTCACCTGCACACATTGATAACCACTGCTGAGGGCACCTCTCAGGCCCCTCTATCCCAGCAGCACAACCCCAGCTCCCTCAGGCTCTGCTCCTAACAGAGCTGTTCCATTCCCTTCAGCACCTTTGTGGCTCTGTGCTGGACTCTCTCAAGCAGTTCTGTGTCCCTCTTGAACTGGGGGGCCCAGAACTGGACTGCTCAGTGCCAACAGGTGCCCATAAGCTTTCTCTAGCTTTTAGAACTCACAGAACAGTTTAGGTGGGAAGGGACCTTTAAAGGTCACCTGCTCCATCAGGGGACATCTTTAACCAGGGGATGTTGTTCCATCCAGAAAGAGGAAGTGAGTCCCTCTGCAGAGGTGCACCCCATGGGGCACAGGCTCTTGGTTTTCCTACAAGCAAAAGGTTTGCAGGAGCTTTGTCTGCCTGCAGAGGGTTGGGGGGCAAAATCCCATCCCCTCCCAGTCTGTACCCACTGCAGAGCCTAGCAGCAGCACACTGCTGCCTTGCAGGGATCACAGAATGGCTGTGGTTGGAAGGGATCTTAAAGCTCAGCCAGTTCCAACCTCCTTGCCAGGGGCAGGGACACCTCCAACCAGCCCAGGTTGCTCAAGGCCTCATCCAACCTGGTCCTGAACACCTCCCTGGGAAACCTGTGCCAGTGTCTCAGCACCCTCAACCTGTGCCAGTGTCTCAGCACCCTCAACCTGTGCCAGTGTCTCAGCACCCTCAACCTGTGCCAGTGTCTCAGCACCCTCAACCTGTGCCAGTGTCTCAGCACCCTCAACCTGTGCCAGTGTCTCACCACCCTCACTGGAAGGAATTTCTTCCTCATCTCCAACCTCAATCTGCCCTCCTCAAGCTTCATTCCATTCCCTCTCATCCTATCACTCTCAGAAGTCCCTCCCCAGCTCTTCTGGATCCCCCCTTGCAGGCTATTCTAAAGGTCACCTTGGAGCCTTCTCCTCTTCTCCAGGCTGAACAGCTCCAACTCTCTCCCAGTCTGTCCCCATAGGGGAAGTTCTGCAGCCCTCTGATCATCTTCATGACCTCCTCTGGACCTTCTCCAGCAGCTCCATGTCCTTCTCATGGATGGGGATCTCCAACTCCCTGCAAGAAGCCTCTTGCCTTAGGCTGCTTCAGGGATTTCCATCAGCTCCTCAGCGACCTTCTTTCCTCCTCTTCATCAGTGACACTCCAGTGACTCCTCTTCCCCCCCCCCCTCCCCCCAGCTTTTCCTGCTCCCCCTCAGCTTCCCTGGCACTGTGGTGGGTTGGAAAGGGGAAGGCAGAGCCAGGCTGCTGGTGACAGCCCAGCAGGTCCCTGCCCAGGCTAAGTTTAGCAGCTGAAGCTGCGAGCGGTCTCGGTTCCTGAAATGGAGCTCAGATGCTCCCCTGCACAGCGTCAGGTCAGCTGCTGGGCCAGGCCCTGGGAAGTCCCCCTGCAGCTCACATGCTGCCCTGGGTGCCAGGGAAGTTTCTTTGCTGGTTCCAGTTCAGGCTCTGCAGAGCAGCTGGGCAGAAGCTCTTGGCAAAGTGGAAAGCCCCTCTGAAGGAGTTCCCCTCCTCTTCTCCCACCAAGGGCAGGCTGGCTTGGCAAGGGAGATCCAGAAAGGCTTCTCCTGCTAGCATCGAGGAGAAGGGAGGGAAAATGGTCCAAGTCCTCTAAAGAGATGGGATGGTGGTGGCAGAACAAGGTGAGATGTGCCATGGTAGGAATGTTTCCAAGCCCTGGGACTGAAGGGCAGCAGTGCTGTAAGGGGCAGGGATCTGCTGGAGCCAGCCCAAGGGAGGGCTGCAAAGGTGATGAAGGGGCTGGAGCACTGCCCTGTGAGGAGAGGTTGAAGGCTGTGGGGAAGAGAAGACTGAGAGGGGATCTGATCAATGTTTATAGATATCTGAGGGCTGGGAGTCGAGAGGGAGGGGACACACTCTGCTCAGTTGTACCCTGGGATAGGACAAGGGGCAGTGGATGCAGACTGCAGCACAGGAACTTCCATCTCAACAGGAGGAAAAACATTTTGGCTGGAAGGGTCCCAGAGCCCTGGCACAGGCTGCCCAGAGAGGCTGTGGAGTCTCCTTCTCTGGAGCCTTTCCAGGCCTGTCTGGATGTGTTCCTGTGTGCCCTGAGCTAGGTTGTGTGGTCCTGCTGTGGCAGGGGGGTTGGACTGGATGAGCTCTTTGGGTCCCTTCCAACCCCTGACATCCTCTAAGCCTGTGTTGTCCTTGTGTCTGTGGCCAGTTGAGCAAGGCTGGGCAGGTGAGCTGCAGAGCCAGAGCACGGAGCAGAGCTGCTGTTTGAGGTCTCTGGGTGGATGGTTGTGTGCTTGAGCCCAAGACATTGTGGCAAGGCTGCCCCAGGCTCCTGATGGAGCTGGTTCCAAGAGAGCCTTCGTTTCACTGGCACTGCACTGTCAGCAGACCAGGAGAAAGGGTTAGGTGGATGGACACAGGTGGAGAGGTGGAGCAACTTCTACCCACACAGTGAGGCTTGGGAAGAGCTGAGCACAAACCTCTCTGCGTGTTATAATCAGCACTGGCCTGGGATGGGGCTGCAGGAAGGGCTGGAGTGGGGAGAAGCCTCTTGGACACAGCAGGGAGTTTTTCTCCCTCAGCCAGACCTGACCTGAGGTTAGTGAGCTGGGAGGGGAGCAGCAGGAGCCACAGCTAGAAAGAACCCTCTGAAAGTCCTTCCCAAACTGTGTCAGAGCATCTGGGACTCCTGGATCTTAAAGGACTTCCCCAGCTTCTGTCCTGCTCTTGCTGAGCATTGCCCATGGTGGTGTCTGAGTGCAGCCTGCTGACCCCAAGTGTCCTGCCAGGTTAAAAACCAGAAGACCAGAATCAGAGAATCACAGAACCAAGCAGGTTGGAAGAGAGCTCCAAGCTCAGCCAGCCCAACCTAGCACCCAGCCCTGCCCAACCAACCAGACCATGGCACTAAGTGCCCCAGCCAGGCTTGGCTTCAACACCTCCAGGCACAGCCACTCCACCACCTCCCTGGGCAGCCCATTCCAATGCCAATCACTCTCTCTGCCAGCAACTTCCTCCTAACATCCAGCCTGAACCTGCCCTGCCACAGCTTGAGGCTGTGTCCCCTTCTTCTGTCCCTGGCTGCCTGGCAGCAGAGCCCAACCCCACCTGGCTACAGCCTCCCTGCAGGGAGCTGCAGACAGCAATGAGCTCTGCCCTGAGCCTCCTCTGCTGCAGGCTGCACACCCCCAGCTCCCTCTCTGCCTGGCTGCTCTCAGCCACTCTGTCCCCAGCCTGTAGTGCTGCTTGAGGTTGTTGTGGCCAAAGTGCAGAACCCTGCACTTGGCCTTGTTCAGTCTCATCCCCTTGGCCTCTGCCCACCCATCCAGCCTGGCCAGGTCCCTCTGCAGGGCTCTCCTACCCTCCACCAGCTCCACAGCTGCTCCTAGCCTGGATAGACTCACAGACTGGCCTGGGTTGGAAGGGAAGCAAAGCAGAGCCACCTGCAAGTGAGACCTGCCAGAATCATGCTTCTTAGAGCTGCAGCAGAGCCTCTCCCTGGGTGACAGTGCCTGTGCTACCTCACATGGCAGTGGAAGACACTGATGCCATTTCACATTTAGCAGGAGGGCTGAGCTGAGCCCTGACACTTCCAGCCTCAGGCAAAGGTATTGGGATGACATTGCAGACGTGTTGGAGGGGAGTCACTGGGGACTGTGCCCAAAATAACTCCAGCTGGTGCCATGCCACTGGCTTGAGCAGTTGGATTGGGAACCCAGAAGTGGGTTTTCAGTGAACAGCAGCCCCAGCAGTGACCTCTTTCCCTGAAGGTCTGCTCTGCCCTAGTGAGGTCTCATCTGGAGTATCTGGCTCCAGGTCTGGGCTTCCCAGCTCGAGAGGCAGGGAACTACTGGAGAGAGTCAGGCAAGAGGCTGTGGGGACGATGAAGGGAATAGAACATCTCTGTGAGGAGGAAAGGCTGAGAGCCCTGGGGGTGTTGAGCCTGGAGAGGAATAGAATAGAATAGAATCAATCAGGTTGGAAAAGACCTTCAAGCTCATCCAGTCCAACCTAGCACTCAGCCCTATCCAGTCAACCAGACCCTGGCACCAAGTGCCTCATCCAGGCTTTTCCTGAACACCCCCAGGGATGGTGACTCCACCACCTCCCTGGGCAGCCCATTCCAATGGAGCAGCCTGAGAGAGGATCTGATCAATGTCTGCAGCTACCTGAAGGGTAGGTGCCAAGAAGAAGGGCCCAGTCCCTTTCCAGGGGGTGCCCAGTGACAGGATGAGAGGCAGTGGGCACAAATCGTAGCCCACAAGTTCCAACTCAGCAGGAAAAGCTTCTTTACTGTGAGGGTGGCAGAGCTCTGGAGAAGGCTGCCCAGAGAGGTTGTGGAGTCTCCTTCTCTGGAGAAAGCCCACCTGGATGCCATCCTGTGCAGCCTGCCCTAGGTGCCCCTGCTTTGGCAGGAGGATTGGCCTGGATGCTCTCCAGAGGTGCCCTCCAACCACCACCCTTGTGCAGCGCCACGATTGCTGCACTGACCTCGCTCTCCATTGCTTCCTCCCTCAGGTGGTACCATGGGCACCTCACTGGCAAGGAGGCAGAGAAGCTGCTGACAGAGAAGGGTAAACCAGGCAGCTTTCTGGTGAGGGAGAGCCAGAGCAAGCCAGGAGACTTTGTGCTGTCAGTGCTGACCAACGAGGACAAGCTGGAGACTGGGGACCGCAAGCCGCATGTCACCCACGTGATGATCCACTACCAGGTGCCAGAGCCATGGAACCATGGAATCAGTCAGGGCTGGAAGGGACCACAAGGAGCAGCCAGTTCCAACCCCCTGCCATAGGCAGGGACACCTCACACCAGATCAGGCTGGCCACAGCCTCATCCAGCCTGGCCTTAAACACCTCCAGGGATGAGGCTGCCACCACCTCCCTGGGCAATCCCTTCCAGGCTCTCACCACCCTCATGCTGAACAACTTCTTCCCAACATCCAGTCTGAATCTCCCCATTTCCAGCTTTGTTCCATTCCCCCCAGTCCTGTCACTCCCTGACAGCCTAAAAAGTCCCTCCCCAACTTTCTTGTAGTCCACTTCAGATCCTGAAAGGTCACAATAAGGTCACCTAGGAGCCTTCTCCTCTCCAGACTGAGCACAGGATCATAGAATTAACCAGGTTGGAGAAGACCTCCAGGATCATCAAGTCCAACCTATCATAGAATCAGCCAGGTTGGAAGAGAGCTCCAAGCTCAGCCAGTCCAACCTAGCACCCAGCCCTGGCCAATCAACCAGACCATGGCACTAAGTGCCCCAGCCAGGCTCCCCTCAAACACCCCAACTCCCTCAGCTCTCCTCACAGCAGAGCAGCTCCAACCCTCTGCTCGTTCTCGTGGCCCTTCTCTGGACACCTTCCAGCACCTCCACATCTCTCTTCTAACAGGGGCTCCAGAAGTCCTGCTGCCCCTGCCCACCCCCGTGGCAGGTGAGTGCCCCAGCTGGCAGCTCTCTGTGTGCCCAGGTCTCACCTGTGGCTCTGTCCCCTTCCCCTGCAGCCAGACGGGAAGTACGACGTGGGGGGAGGAGAGAGGTTCGATACCCTGACAGACCTGGTGGAGCACTACAAGAAGAACCCCATGGTGGAGAAATCTGGAGCTGTGGTTCACCTGAAGCAGGTAATGGCTGCCCTGGCACATAGCTTGGCTTGCCCCAACGCTGGAGGGATGCAGAGAGCTCTCCCTGCTCTTTGGGAGCTCCCTCCCCATTGAACGTCCCTGCTGGCTGCTTGTTGGGCTTGGCCAGGCTCACGCTTGCCAGATAGGTCCCTGGCCTCGGGAATGGCCTCAGCTCCTGCCACTGCCCCCCTCAGGGATTCAGGAGCTGTTTGTTGGAGGGGGAGAAATGATCTGGTTTGCTGCCACTGATGGTAGATTCCTGTCTCCACCTGCCTCCAGCCCTTCAACGCCACACGCATCAACGCCGCCAACATCGAGAACAGGGTGAAGGAGCTGAACAAGATGGCAGACCACAGTGAGAAGGCCAAGCAAGGCTTCTGGGAAGAGTTTGAGGTATGGGGAATGCTCCATCCCTCTTGGGCCCATGGGTGATGTAGAGAGGAGCTGAAGAGGAGGCAGCAGTGCCCAGGTGGGCAGCAGAGCCAATGGCATCCTGGGCTGGCTCAGGAGCAGTGTGGGCAGCAGGACAAGGGAGGTTCTTCTGCCCCTGTGCTCAGCACTGCTCAGGCCACCCCTGGAGTGCTGTGTCCAGTTCTGGGCTCCTCCATTGCAGAGAGATGTTGAGGTGCTGGAAGGTGTTGAGAGAAGGGCAGCAAGGCTGGGGAGGGGCCTGGAGCACAGCCCTGTGAGGAGAGGCTGAGGGAGCTGGGGGTGTGCAGCCTGCAGCAGAGGAGGCTCAGGGCAGAGCTCATTGCTGTCTGCAGCTCCCTGCAGGGAGGCTGTAGCCAGCTGGGGTTGGGCTCTGCTGCCAGGCAGCCAGCAACAGAAGAAGGGGACACAGCCTCAAGCTGTGCCAGGGCAGGTTCAGGCTGGATGTGAGGAGGAAGTTGTTGGCAGAGAGAGTGATTGGCATTGGAATGGGCTGCCCAGGGAGGTGGTGGAGTCACCATCCACGGGGGTGTTGAAGCCAAGCCTGGCTGGGGCACTCAGTTCCATGGTCTGGTTGATTGGCCAGGGCTGGGTGCTAGGTTGGGCTGGCTGAGCTTGGAGCTCTCTTCCAACCTGCTTGGCTCTGTGGTTCTATGAAGCACAGCAGCTCTCTTGTGGTTTCCAGCACTGCTGTTTCTCCTTTCCCTGTTTCCTGTGTCCAGCTCAGTTGCTTCTTGGTCTTTGTTGGTTTTTCATTGCTTTTCCCTCCTGTCCAAGGCTGTTTCTCTCTGCTCAGCCTGGAGCTGGATGCCTTTTGTTCCCCCTGCAGGGATTTGTGCCTTCTTCCCTCCATTAACTCTCTCACCAAGCTGCTTCTTGGCTCCCTTTCCCTTCCTGCCAGCACTCCCTCTGCTCATCTCAGCGTTAGGAAGCCAAGCAGCTAGGAGGCAAGAGAGCCCTTCCTTTGCTTCTGACTCTCCTTTGTTCAGAACACTTTGTTCTTTCTTTCTCTGCTCCCCAGATGCTGCAGCAGCAAGAGTGCAAACTCCTCTACCCCAGGAAGGAGGGACAGAGACCAGAGAACAAGGCTAAGAATCGCTACAAGAACATCCTTCCCTGTAAGGAGAGGCTTGGACCCTGGGCTGGGCTTTTCATCACCCTTGCTGCAGCCTTCTCTGGGGCTGGCTCACCTGGCAGAGCTTTCAGGTCCTGGCTGAGTTGGGAAGAGGTCCTACAGTGTCCTGGGCAGTGGTCAGAGAAGCATTTTTTGGTTGGAAGAGGCCTTTGAGACCCAATCCAGACAAACCTCTGAGACCCAACCCAGCCAAGCCTCTCAGACCCAACCCAGCCCAGCCTCTCAGACCCAACTCAGCCTCTCAGACCCAACCCAGCCTCTCAGACCCAACCCAGCCTCTCAGACCCAACTCAGCCAAGCCTCTCAGACCCAACTCAACTCAGCCTCTCAGACCCAACTCAACTCAGCCTCTCAGACCCAACCCAGCCTCTCAGACCCAACCCAGCCCAGCCTCTCAGACCCAACCCAGCCTCTCAGACCCAACCCAGCCAAGCCTCTCAGACCCAACTCAGCCTCTCAGACCCAACCCAACCCAGCCTCTCAGACCCAACCCAGCCTCTCAGACCCAGCCAAGCCTCTCAGACCAAACTCAACCTCTCAGACCCAGCCCAGCCCAGCCTCTCAGACCAAACTCAACCTCTCAGACCCAGCCCAACTCAGCCTCTCAGACCAAACTCAACCTCTGAGACCCAACCCAGCCTCTCAGACCCAACCCAGCCAAGCCTCTCAGACCCAACTCAGCCTCTCAGACCCAACCCAACTCAGCCTCTCAGACCCAACCCAGCCTCTCAGACCCAGCCAAGCCTCTCAGACCAAACTCAACCTCTCAGACCCAGCCCAGCCCAGCCTCTCAGACCAAACTCAACCTCTCAGACCCAGCCCAACTCAGCCTCTCAGACCAAACTCAACCTCTGAGACCCAACCCAGCCTCTCAGACCCAACCCAGCCAAGCCTCTCAGACCCAACCCAGCCAAGCCTCTCAGACCCAGCCCAGCCTCTCAGACCTAGCCCAACCACTAACTCATCACTGCTATGTCACCACCCAACCATGTTCCTCAGCACCACCACTGTGATGTCCACTCAGTTCCTGGTGTTCTCCACCCCCTTTCTAACCTGCTCTTGCCCTCTTGCATGGGCAAGTGGTAAAGTGCTCTTTTTGTGCTGTGAGTCCAAATGTGCCTCAGAGCTCAAGAGTAGGTTGGGATTCGTGGACCCCCCCAAAGGGAGGAGTGGTGAAGTGTCACTGATGTCCACCCAGGCTGCCAGGCTGGCACCACAATTGTGAGCCAGACGGCTGTGGAGTGCTGCTAAGTGCCATCAGGAGAGAGTTTTCCACCCTCTGGGCATGCACTTCACAGCTAGAGCCTTGTGGCTGCCCTGTGCCAGCTCATCCCTGCCCCTCAGGGGTGCTGCCATGCTGGGCTCTCCTCTGGGGTGCTCACATGCTGAGTTCTCCTCTGGGGTGCTCACATGCTGGGCTCTCTCTGGGGTGCTCACATGCTGGGCTCTCTCTGGGGTGCTCACATGCTGGGCTCTCTCTGGGGTGCTCACATGCTGGGCTCTCTCTGGGGTGCTCACATGCTGGGCTCTCTCTGGGGTGCTCACATGCTGGGCTCTCTCTGGGGTGCTCACATGCTGGGCTCTCTCTGGGGTGCTCACATGCTGGGCTCTCTCTGGGGTGCTCACATGCTGGGCTCTCTCTGGGGTGCTCACATGCTGGGCTCTCTCTGGGGTGCTCACATGCTGGGCTCTCTCTGGGGTGCTCACATGCTGGGCTCTCTCTGGGGTGCTCACATGCTGGGCTCTCTCTGGGGTGCTCACATGCTGGGCTCTCTCTGGGGTGCTCACATGCTGGGCTCTCTCTGGGGTGCTCACATGCTGGGCTCTCTCTGGGGTGCTCACATGCTGGGCTCTCTCTGGGGTGCTCACATGCTGGGCTCTCTCTGGGGTGCTCACATGCTGGGCTCTCTCTGGGGTGCTCACATGCTGGGCTCTCTCTGGGGTGCTCACATGCTGGGCTCTCTCTGGGGTGCTCACATGCTGGGCTCTCTCTGGGGTGCTCACATGCTGGGCTCTCTCTGGGGTGCTCACATGCTGGGCTCTCTCTGGGGTGCTCACATGCTGGGCTCTCTCTGGGGTGCTCACATGCTGGGTTCTCTCTGGGGTGCTCACATGCTGGGTTCTTTGGGGTGCTCACCTGCTGGACTCTCTCTGGGGTGCTCACATGCTGGGCTCTCTCTGGGGTGCTCACATGCTGGGTTCTCTTCTCCTCCAGTCGACACCACGCGGGTGGCACTCCGAGACGCAGATGAGAGCCTGCCTGGGTCAGACTACATCAATGCCAACTACATCAAGGTACTTGGGCAAGGGAAGGCACCCTGCTGGGGGTGGCTGTCTGCAGCCCAGTGGGTGAGTGCAGTCATGGTGCAAGTGTTGAGGGAATGGCTTTTCAGGGCCAGTATCTTTCACTAGCTCCAGCCCCAAGCCCCTGGATGTTTCTACTCTCTCCCAAGGGATCTCATTCTCCATGCCCTGTTTGCCCCTAGGAGTATCTCAATCCCTTCCTTGCCATTGCTGTTCAGGAGATCCCTGAGGACTGATCCAGACTCTCTGTCATTGAGCATGGATCTCCAAGCTCAAGCTCCAGCTGTCCTCTGGGAGCTGGGAGCTGCCCAAAGCTGTTATTCCCAACGCTGCTGCTCCAGCACTTAAGCCACCTTTGGAAAGCCTTCAAGGTGGCTTCATTCCAGCCACATCCACCTGCAACTTCTGCAGCTGCCTGTGGCACAGCAGTGTGGGCTCCAGGAAGGTCCTTGGGGGCAGGCAGAGTATTTGGCTGTAGGAGCTGGTGCTGAGAGGTCTGATGAATAGAGGAGAATCAGCTAGCCCAGAGGAATCACAGGGGAGAGAGGTTGGAAGGGGCCTCTGGAGACCACAGAGTGGTTTAGGTTGGAAGGGACCT
>WAAF01016105.1:0-13233 GCA_013400475.1 Tricholaema leucomelas
CTCTTCCAACCTTAGTGATACTGTGATACCTTCCTACTGCTGTCCCACAACAAGAAACATTTCTCCAGTGCCGCCTGTAGTCTCACTGATCGATGTACCACCTCTGCAGCAAAACCCATCACTCCTATTCCTCAGTCATGTCTGTTTATTTGGAGCATTTGGTATTCTCCCTTCAGACACTTGTCAACATTTCCGGAAGATGTTTTAACTAGCACCTTGTCAGCTGACATATCTAAAGCAGGAAGGCTGAGTAGCTCTGAAAGATGTGACTCCCAACCCCAGCAAGACTCAAAGTACTGGAAAACTGAAGAGCAACCCTTCAGAGCATATGTTACCACTACTTACAATGAAGCTTTTGTGACATCCTTTTAATTGCAACCATATGACACTTGCTTGTAAGCCAGAGGCACTGAATATGAGTGAAAAGTCTCATGTGAAGTACTAGGCTTCGAGTTTTCAAAGGTACTTTCTAAACAGATGAGTAGCTTCATTGACTGCACCAAAACAAACTAAAACCCTAAAAGCTTTTAATTCATAGAATCATAGAATCAACCAGGTTGAGGTTGAGATCCAAGATCATCCGGTCCAACCTAGCACCCAGCTCTGGCCAATCAACTGGAACCATGGCACTAAGTGCCCCATCCAGGCTTTTCTTGAACACCTCCAGGCACAGTGACTCCACCACCTCCCTGGGCAGCCCATTCCAATGCCAATCACTCTCTCTGTCACAAACTTCCTCCTAACATCCAGCCTAGACCTCCCACACCACAACTTGAGACTGTGTCCCCTTGTTCTGTTGCTGGTTGCCTGGGAGAAGAGACCAACCCCCACCTGGCTGCAGCCTCCCTTCAGGTAGTTGTAGACAGCAATGAGGTCACCTCTGAGTCTCCTCCAGGCTAAACATCCCCAGTTCTCTCAACCTCTCCTCACAGGGCTGTGTTCCAGGCCCCTTACCAGATTTGTTAACCTTCTCTGGACAATCTCCAGTATCTCAACATCTGTCTTGAATTGAGGAGCCCAGAACTGGACACAGCACTCAAGGTGTGGCCTGACCAGTGTTGAGTACAGGAGAAGAATAACCTCCCTTGTCCTACTGGCCACACTGTTCCTGATACAGGCAAGGATGCCATTGGCTCTGTTGGCCACCTGGGCACACTGCTGGCTCATCTTCAGCTACTATCTACCAGTATCCCCAGGTCCCTTTCTGCCTGGCTGCTCTCAAGCTACTCTGTCCCCAGCCTGTAGCGCTGCTTGGGGTTGTTGTGGCCGAAGTGTAGAACCCTGCACTTGGCCTCGTTCAATCTCATCCCATTGACCTCTGCCCACCCCTTCAGCCTGTCATGGTCCCTCTGTAGGGCTCTCCTACCCTCCAGCAGATCCACACCTGCTCCTAACTTGGTGTCATCTGTACACTTACTGATGCTGGACTCAATCCTCTGGTCCAGATCATCAATAAAGATATTGAACAGGACTGGGCCCAGCACTGATCATTGCGGAACACTACTTGTGACTGGATGCCAACTGGATGTGGCTTTACATATAACAGTGTTGTAAGATATCAGAGAGTCAGAGGACATGCTGAGTTACATGGTTTCAGTAAAGCCTGATTCATAGGGAAAAGAAAAACAATATTGTAGACTCATACAATCTTAATGCTAAAAGAGCACAAATAAAATCAAAGTATTGAAAGGGAAATACTAGAGGAAACAGTAGCCAAAATATAAAGAATTAACTGAAATTGAAAGTTGTGTATGCTATATAAATCTCACTAAAGCTACCTGAGTTTAGCCTTGGATGTAATTTGGTCCCTGAGTCAGGAAAGCACTTAAGCATGTATTTAGATCTATCTCCATTTAGAGAAGCACTTAGCAGACACTTGTCTTCAAGCGTGTTCTTTAAGAACCATTGACTTCTGTGAAACTTAAACACAAACTTAAAAATGTAATCATGTAATTAAAGCTCTGTCTGGAACAGAGGTGCTTCCCTCATAGGGGACCTTTGCCATGTATCTGCAAGTGATTAGAGAGAACTCTAGAAATGAGAGGGTAGCATTGCAATGGTACTGGTATATCGGTGCTAAAAAGCAGAACATGAGAGCCACGAAGATGATCAGAGGGCTGGAGCACCTCTGCTATGAGGACAGGCTGAGAGAGTTGGGGCTCTTCAGCCTGGAGAGGAGAAGGCTTCGAGGAGACCTTAGAGTGGCCTTCCAGTATTTGAAGGGAGCCTACAGGAAAGCTGGGGAGGGACTATTGACAAGGCCTAGTAATGTTAGGACGAGGGGGAATGGGTTTAAGCTGGAAGAGGGGAGATTTAGACTGGATGTTAGGAGGAAGTTCTTTCCAGTGAGGGTGGTAAGGCACTGGAACGGGTTGCCCAGGGAGGTTGTGGATGCTTCCTCCCTGGAGGTGTTTAAGGTCAGGCTGGATGAGGCCTTGGGCGAGCTGCTCTAGTGGGAGGTGTCCCTGCCTATGGCGGGGGGTTGGAGCTGGATGATCCTTGAGGTCCCTTCCAACCTAAACCATTCTATGATTCTATGAGAGCAAACAGCAGCTACCGAAGCAGAATTTATGCAATATTCCATTGTAAAAAAAATGCCTTACATAATGACATGTATCAAACAGCCATGCTTAGAAAGATGTTCCCCCTGTGCTTGTGTGAAAGTCCCACAGATTGCTAAGTGTTTTCATAGATCATCATAGATCATAGAATCAGCAGGATGGAAGAGACCTCCAAGATCATCCAGTCCAACCTAGCACCCAGCCCTATTCAATCAACTAGACCATGGTACTAAGTGCCTCAGCCAGGCTTTTTCTGAACACCTCCAGGGATGGTGACTCCACCACCTCCCCAGGCAGCCCATTCCAATGCCAATCACTCTCTCTGGCAAGAACTTCCTCCTAACATCCAGCCTAGACCTCCCCCGATTGCACAACTTGAGACTATGTGCCCTTGTTCTGTTGCTGGTTGCCTGTTTTCCTATTTTCTGTGCCCAGCTGTGCTAGTTTGAGCCTAGCTAGCATGTTCTGGTGAGAAGAACTAGATGATAGGCTGAGAAATTAAAACAATGGTGAGGTCTACTTTGCTCACAGTCTTGCTGAGATGTGTAAAGAAAAAAGGCAAAACAAAGATTAGGTCACCTTTGCTCTGCACTTGGTGCTGGGCTGTTCTCTTCTGCTTTTGCTGCTGGCTGAACTCCATCTTGCTTTCTAACCTCGCCTCCATTTTGCTTGGCTGCTTCACCTTGCTTTTTAATCCCTCTGGCCGAACCTCCATTCTTCCTTGGTATTGGGGTAAGGTTGAGAGGGGNGGGGACACCCAAACCATCACACAAGCTTACCAGATTCCTGAATTAATTAATTCAGCTAGTATATGTGGAAGGATTTCTTGCTAACAGGACATGAACTGATAAGCAATGAGCAAGCCTGTGCTGCAGAGTGTCCTTGAATCCATCTCGGAGGCAGGAAACCAGGCGGTGGATAACAGCCCCCACATGCAGCTGCAGGGGGCATGGTCTGCCAGCCGCAGGCGGCTGACCCTACAGGTTTGTTGGGGACCAGGCTGTACTGCATGATTATGAAGAAGTAAGATAGATCAGTTAAAGGGTAAAGACACTGTGAATACTACACGAGTGCCTGCAGAAGCAGGATGTTTCCCACAAAACAATGTGTGAATGTTACACAGTGCCTGCAGAGGCAGGATACTTTCCCACAAAACAAGAGAATACTTTCCCACAAAACAACAGGACGGTTGCTGCCAAAATAGAAACAGGTGTCTGATAACAGTAGCTACACGTAGAAGAGTGACTACTTCTTCTACCAATTATTACTCTGCTTGAGACGCTTGATTAAGATAGATTGACCAATCATTGTATACATGCTGGGTAGGTGGTCATACGTATGGGACTCTGAATAGTATATAAGGTGCACAGCTTCCCTATTAAAGTTGGAGGACACAGCCTCAGGCTGCGCCGGGGGAAGTTTAGGCTCGAGGTGAGGAGAAAGTTCTTCACTGAGAGAGTCATTGGCTACTGGAATGGGCTGCCCAGGGAGGTGGTGGAGTCGCCGTCCCTGGAGCTGTTCAAGGCAGGATTGGACGTGGCACTTGGTGCCATGGTCTAGCCTTGAGCTCTGTGGTAACAGGTTGGACTTGATGATCTGTGAGGTCTCTTCCAACCTTGGTGATACTGTGTGATACTGTGATATTGATGTGTTGTCCTGTCTCACTCGCACGGAATGCCCACGACACAGGTTGTTTATGTAGGTTGACTTATCTGTACCTCATGCATAACCTTAGGCCAATCTGTACTTTCCACGTGTACCAATCTTAAACTAAGTTAGCTCTGCACTCCTCTTCCAAGTAAGCATATAACTCACTGTAACACGGAAATAAAGGGAGAACGATTATCTAACCATATTGGTAGTCTAAGATTGTTACTCAGGGTGCAATGCTGGCAAGTATAGGCAGGAATAAATTTATTGTCCTGCTTCTGTGGCCACTACACTGTAGTTTCCCTATGGCTCTCAGAAACAAACAAATACAGCAAAACTATTGTTTACCTCTAGGAAAAAAAAAAATCAAAAGAAAAAAGTTAAAGTTCTGAAGTTCCTTACCTGTCAGGGGTCCAAAAATAGTTGCCAGCTTGAAAAAAGCACAAAGGTAGTGGACATTATGAAAAGAATGTTCTGGGCTCCTCAAATCAAGGGAGATACTGAGATACTGGAATGTGTCCAGAGAAGGGCAAAAAAGCTGGTGAGAGGCCTGGAACACAGCCTGTGAGGAGAGGCTGAAGGAGCTGGGGTTGTTTAGCCTGGAGAAGAGGAGGCTGTAGCCAAGTAGGGTTGGTCTCTTCTCCCAGGCAACCGGCAACAGAACAAGGGGACACAGTCTCAAGTTGTGCCAGGGGAGGTCTAGGCTGGATGTTAGGAGGAAGTTCTTGCCAGAGAGAGTGATTGGCATTGGAATGGGCTGCCCAGGGAGATGGTGGAGTCAGTGCCCTTGGAGGCGTTCAAGCAAAGACTGGCTGAGGCACTTAGTGCCCTGGTCTAGTTGATTGGATCAGATAGGCTCAGGTGCTAGGTTGGACTGGATGATCTTGGAGGTCTCTTCCAACTTGCTTGATTCTATCATTGTATGAATGTCCGGTGACTTTGAGAACAGCAAAGCAAAGAAGATTTAGCAAGACATGAATAGCCAGTCATGAGCAGCATTTTTTATTTGGGGCTGATACTGAGAACAGCAAAAGACCCTGAAATTATCCTTGTCTCATACTGGAGTTGTGTGTGAGATCTTCAGAAGACTAATGGATTTGTGCTGTGTACAGCAGAAAGAAATGAACTACCCACACGTAAATGATTTTCCCAAAGAGGCATTCGAAAGCTATGAGAAGGAAATTGAATATACACTAAGAGAACCTCAGGTTAGCTCCAAAGACTGAACTATTTTTCTAAGGAAAAAAAATTCAAAAATAGCAAAAATCAAAAGAAATGTTTAAAATTAGAGGAAAAGCTGACACCAAAGCTTTCAGTACATCACTGAAATAAATAAAATCAGTAAGTCTTTATACACACACAAATATTGGAAACTAAAAGCAAATACTAAGAGGAGGAAAATTTTTATCAAAAACAACCAGATATATTAATTAGAATCATAGAATCAGTCAGGGTTGGAAGGGACTGCAAGGATCATCTAGTTCCAAGACCCCTGCCATGGGCAAGGACACCCTACCCTACATCAGGCTGGCCACAGCCTCATTCAGATGGGCCTTAAACACCTCCAGGAATCAGGCTTCAACCACCTCCCTGAGTAACCCATTCCAGCCTCTCATCACTCTCATGACAAACAACTTCCTCCTCATGCCCACTCTGAATCTCCCCTTCTCCAGCTTTGCTCCATTCCCCCTAGTCCTGTCACTCCCTGACAGCCTAAGAAGTTCCTCCCCAGCTTTTTTGGAAGCCCCCTTCAGATACTGGAAGGCCACAAGAAGGTCACTTCAAAGTCTCCTTTTCTCCAGACTGAACAGCCCCAACTCTTTCAGTCTGTCCTCATAGCAGAGGTGCTCCAGCCCTCTGATCAGCCTTGTGACCCTTCTCTGGACACACTCCAGCATCTCCACATCTTTCTCGTAATAGGGGCTCCAGAATTGGATGCAGTACTCCAGGTGGGGTCTCACCAGAGCGGAGAGAGGGGGAGAATGACATCCCTCAACCTGCTGGCCACACCTCTCCTGGTGCAGCCCAGGCTTTGCTTGGCCTTCCAGGCTGCAAGTGCACACTGCTGGCTCATGTTGAGCTTCTCATCCACCAGGATATTACTACTACAGAAATATATATTGTTCTGTGTCCAGAATCTGGTGATGAGACTTACCATATCAACAGCCCAAGCAAGAATAAATACAGGTGAGCACACCTTTAGGTAGTTCTGCATACCTTGAATCTGAATCACTCTCTGTAGGTATAATCTTCTGCTACAAAACACTGAGCTAGCAGTTACTAAACTTCCACTGAGGCACCTGACAAGGTATCAAGTAATAGGATGAACTTAAGCCTAACTATATGGACAATCCTATCTGTAGACAACCCCTAATCCATTAAGAAGCTTCATTGAAAATAGGCTAACCATAAACTTAATTTTCTTCCTCTTAAAATGTTAGTTCTTCAGCTTCTCAATTTGATGCAAATGCAAATGAAAATGCACTTTTTTTTGTCTCACAAAAATGTTACTTTAAATTATTTTCTTCAAACATTTTTGTAAGGAGTGAGCAATTTTGCAGTAGAATCTTATAAAATGCTCATAGTGCTTTTAGAAACTGGTTGAAAACTCTGATTAGTGTTTTCCTTGTTCTGCTACTCAAATTCTAAATCCTGGAGTTACAAATGTTTTCTCAGCTGACATCATCTAAACTTAGAAATAGAACAACTTTGCTGAATTAGGGCAGACACTGAACTGCATCATAGGGTTCACAATCATTTGGAGAATAGAATAGAATAGAATAGAATAGAATAGAATAGAATCAACTATGTTGGAAGAGACCTCCAAGATCATCCAGTCCAACCTAGCACCCAGCCCTAACCAGTCAACTAGACCATGGCACTAAGTGCCTCATCCAGTCTTTTCTTGAACATCACCAGGGACAGTGACTCCACCACCTCCCTGGGCAGCCCATTCCAATGCCAATCACTCTCTCTGTCAAGAACTTCCTCCTAACATCCAGCCTGTACTTCCCCCGGCAGGATTTTGTGGAATAACCATGTGTAAAGGCTTCAGATTTTTTTCCTACATTAACAGAAGGAATTTTTAAATGTAGCAGCAGTGTAAGAAAACCAGCTAGTCCAGACGAGTATCCAGAGTATTTAATAGAAAATAGATCTTCCAAACATTGAATATATCCTAGCCTGGATCAGGAACAGTGTGGCCAGTAGGACAAGGGAGGTTATTCTTCCCCTGTACTCAACACTGGTCAGGCCACAACTTGAGTCCCGTGTCCAGTTCTGGGCTCCTCAATTCAAGAGAGATGTTGAGATACTGGAATGTGTCCAGAGAAGGGCAACAAAGCTGGTGAGGGGCCTGGAACGCAAACCCTATGAAGAGAGGCTGAGGGAGCTGGGAGTGTTTAGCCTGGAGAAGAGGAGGCTCAGGAGTGACCTCATTGTTGTCTACAACTACCTGAAGGGAGGCTGTAGCCAGGTGGGACTCAGTCTTTTCTGCCAGGCTACTGGCAACAGAACAGGGGGACACAGCCTCAAGTTGTGCTGGGAGAGGTCTAGGCTGGATGTTAGGAGGAAGTTCTTGCCAGAGAGAGTGGTTGGCATTGGAATGGGCTTCCCTGGGAGGCGGTGGAGTTGCCATCCCTGGAGGTGTTCAAGAAAAGCCTGGCTGAGGCACTTAGTGCCATGGTCTAGTTGATTGGACAGGGCTGGGTGCTAGGTTGGACTGGATGATCTTGGAGGTCTCTTCCAAACTGCTTGATTCTATGATTCTATGAAATAAGTGAGAAATGAACATCCACATTTAAAGAAAGACTTGTGATATTTCCAGTTTGCTCAAAGACTTCATTTGGTACTAGGGTAATTTATTGTCAGCATTCACAAATTCCCTCTGTTGTGTTTACTACTATTCACATCCTCCTTTCCTCATAATGAAAGGATCATCAACACTCATTTGTTGTCTTCCACAGAAGCAATAATTTTCATAATGAAAAGCAAGGGTTTACAGGCTTTAAATTTTTTTTTCCCTACACACAATGTATACATGTCCTAAAGCATCACAGAAATTAAAGTAGTCTTAATTAGTTTAGTTTTAAATTCAGCTAATTGGTAGCTTTCAGCCTGATAAGCTGTTTAAATAATAAATTCTTAGCTGTGAAATGAGGTAAGTACTTCTCTGCAACATATTATTGACAAATTCTGGATGTCAAATTCTGAAATATGCTATGTGCTCAGCTTTCTGGCTCTATTCTGTCTACTCAGAGCCAGATATGTGTTCAAACATAGAAGTAAATGAAGTGCACAAACTGGTAAATTCATAGACAAACTGAATGGTGGCTTGGAGAAGGAATCCATCTGATACTAGTATGATCATCAAGGAGTAACTGAGATTGGACAGAAGGTTTTTGTCATTCACCAAATGCTTTCATCCTTAAAAATTCCTAAGTATGTACCCACCCTATTCATTAATTTCCCTGCACTCCAAAGTTCTCTTATAAAAATTGTTAATGATATTAATTTATCTAAAATACTGTAAATCATTCATCATTGTGTGTACTGCTTTCTAATCTACATCTGCTTATGAGAAACATAGAATCAATCAGTCAGGGTTGGAAGGGACCACAACAACCATTTAGTTCCAAACCCCTGCCATGAGCAGGGACACCCTACCCTAAATCAGGCTGGCCACAGCCTCACCAGCCTAGCCCTAAACACTCCCAGGGATGGGGCCTCAACCACCTCCCTGGGCAACCCATTCCAGGCTCTCACCACTCTCATGACAAACAACTTCCTCCTCATGTCCACTCTGAATCTCCCCACCTCCAGCTTTGCTTCATTCCCCCTAGTCCTGTCACTCCCTGAGAGCCTAAAAAGTCCCTCCCCAGCTTTTTTGGAGGCCTCCTTCAGATGCTGGAAGGCCACAACAAGGTCACCTGGAAGTCTCCTCTTCTCCAGATTGAACAGCCCCAACTCTTTCAGTCTGTGCTCACAGCAGTGCTGCTCCAGCCCTTTGAGCATCCTCATGGCCCTTCTCTGGACATGTTCCAGCATCTCCACATCCCTCTTGTAATAGAGGCTTCAGAACTGGATGCAGTATTCCAGGTGGGGTCTCACCAGAGCACAGTAGAGGGGGAGAATCACATCCCTTGACCTGCTGGCCACACTTCTGATGCAGCCCAGGATCTGCTTGGCCCTCCGGGCTGCAAGCACACACTGCTGGCTCACACTGAGCTTCTCGTCCACCAACACCCCCAAGGCCTTCTCTTCAGGGTTGCTCTCCAGCCAGTCACTACCCAGCCTGTATCTGTGCTTAGGATTGCTTCGATCCAGATGCAGGACCTTGCACTTGGTCTTGTTGAACCTCGTGGAGTTTTCTTGTGCCCACCTCTCCAGCCTGTCCAGGTCTCTCTGGATGGCATCCCTTCCCTCCAGCCTGTCTGCTGCACCACACAGCTTGATGTCATCAGCAAACTTGCTGAGGGTGCACTCAATGCCTCTGTCCAAGGCACCAACAATTATTTTTATCCTTTTGCTCTCTTTCCCATTTCTCCTCCCAATATCTCCTCTGGCAGTGCACAGCATTTGACATAGAAAACTAAAAGTATGTGACCTAATGAAAAAGCTGCCCTTTAGTAGTTAATCTGCTTTGCCACTGGAATTTCACTTCAAAGTAGAGATCATATCTCTGATGCTTAAAACACAACTAAAAAAAAATAAGAATGGAAATTAAATTCTTTTTTCCCCTGCTCAATAATGTCACTGAAGGTGTACAAAACATTTTTCCACAGAAAAAGTGGTCAAGGTATTAAAATGTGCTGCCCAGGAAGGTGGGCAGCTGGACATGCTTAAAAGTCGTTTGGATGTGGTACTTGAGGATATGATTTAAGAGTGAAGTTTGCAGAGTAGGGATAACAGTTGGACTTGATGGTCTTAAGGGTCTTTTCCAACCTGAATGTTTCTGTGATTCTGTGAAAGCACTCACAACATTATCAGCTTTTAGCTAGAAGTAACCCATACCTTTGAGTCCAGCTGGAATATTTTGCAGCATTTTAGCTACACTGTTTTCCACTGCTTAGGCTTTTGGGTATTTATAACATTACTTTTTTACACTTGCTGATTCACAAGGACTTAAAATTTAAAAGAAATACTATTAAATGATAATAAAATCTGCATGAAACTTCTCAGAACTTTCTGCCTGACTTTAAAAAGTGAGGTAAAACCTATTTGCAAGATATTACTGGCAAGTTCATCCAATACAAACCCACCTGCAATGACAGATAAATCGCAGCATCTAGTGTTCCGTAAGATCAGTGAGATCACAGCACTGCATTTAGTAGCAGACATTTGGAAGAGTTCCCCACTGAAGTGTTCCCCTGACTTCTTTCTGAATCAGTTACTGCTACTGGCTGCTCTGGGTACATTGCACCTGGGTTAGTGCAATCCCAGGCACAGATACAGGCTGGGTAGTGAATGGCTGAGAGCAGCCCTGAGGAGAAGGACCTGGGGGTCTGGGTTGACAAAAAGCTCAACATGAGCCGGCAGTGTGCACATGCAGCCCAGACAGCAACCCTGTGCTGGGCTGCATCAAGAGAAGTGTGACCAGCAGGGCAAGGAAGGGGATTCTCCCCCTTTACTCTGCTCTCATCAGACCCCACCTGGAGTACTGTGTGCAGTTCTGGAGCCCCCAATACAAGAAGGACATGGAACTGCTGGAGCCAGTCCAGAGGAGAGCCACGAAGATGATCAGAGGGCTGCAGCACCTCTGCTATGAGGACAGGCTGAGAGAGTTGGGGCTCTGCAGCCTGGAGAAGAGAAGGCTTCGAGGAGACCTTAGAGTGGCTTTCCAGTATCTGAAGGGAGCCTACAGGAAGGCTGGGGAGGGACTATTTACAAGGTCTAGTAATGTCAGGACGAGGGGGAATGGGTTTAAACTGGAAGAGGGGAGATTTAGACTGGATGTTAGGAGGAAGCTCTTTACAGTGAGGGTGGTAAGACACTGGCACAGGTTGCCCAGGGAGGTTGTGGATGCTTCCTCCCTGGAGGCGTTTAAAGCCAGGCTGGATGAGGCCTTGGGCAACCTGCTCTAGTGGGAGGTGTCCCTGCCTATGGCAGGGGGTTGGAGCTGGATGATCCTTGAGGTCCCTTCCAACCTAAACCATTCTATGATTCTATGATTCTTATCATTTTGTTATTCTCTCACATATATAAGCACTAGTGAGACCAAGTAACATCCATCTTGTCTTGTTTGCTTTGGCATGATGATCCTTCCTCACCGTGCCCTTGTGCATCACATTCAATCGTTTTATGTGGTCTTAAATTAGACAGCACTTTCAGGCAGAAACCATGTGTGCCTGAATGCTCATTATAGCAAGACCTCTGAGCACTTCCATTTCCAGTGAGATCTTTTGAATATTCATGGCAGTGGTTCTTTAGAATATGACAAATAGGTTGGACTTGATGATCTCAAAGGTCTTTTCCAACCTGATTAATTCCATGTTTCTGTGAAATTGCCATATGAGCCTTTCCTTGCTCAGTTTCTGTTTTTCTATTGAATTGGATTTTAAAAGTCAAATAGAACCAAAAGCCAGGATCATGCATGTAATATGGAAAGGAAAAAGAAAAAAAAAAATCCCAAATCAACAGTTCCTCCTCCACCACTCAATTAGAATCAGAATCATAGAATCAGTAAGGGTTGGAAGGCACCACAAGGATCACAGACTCATAAAATCAACCAGGTTAGAAGAGATCTCCAAGATCATCCAGTCCAACCTATCACCCAGCCCTATCCAGTCAACTAGACCATGGCACTAAGTGCCTCAGACAGGCTTTTCTTGAACACCTCCAGGAACGGTGACTCCACCACCTCCCTGGGCAGCCCATTCCAATGCCAATCACTCTCTCTGGCAAGAACTTCCTCCTAACATCCAGCCTAGACCTCCCCCGATTGCACAACTTGAGACTGTCTCCCCTTGTTGTGTTGCTGGTTACCTGGAAGAAGAGACCAACCTTCACCTGGTTACAGCCTCCCTTCAGGTAGTTGTAGACAGCAATGACATCACCTCTGAGTGTCCTCTTCTCCAGGCTAAACACTCCCAGCTCCCTCAGCCTCTCCTCACAAGGCTGTGTTCCAGGCCCCTCACCAGCTGTGTTGCCCTTCTCTGGACATGTTCCAGTATCCCAACATCTCTCTTGAATTGAGGAGCTCAGAACTGGACAGAGTACTCAAGATGTGACCTCCCTGCCATGGGCAAGGACACCCTACCCTACATCAGGCTGGCCATAGCCTCATCCAGACTGGCCTTAAACACATCCAGGGATGGGGCCTCAACCACCTCTCTGGGCAACCCATTCCAGGCTCTCACCTCTCTCATGCTGAACAACTTCCTCCTCACCTCCACTCTGAACCTCCCCACCTCCACCTTTGCTCCATTCCCCCTAACCCTGTGACTCCCTGACAGCCTAAAAAGTCCCTCCTCTGCTTTTTTGTGGGCCACCTTCAGATGCCAGAAGGCCACAAGAAGGTCACCTGGGAGCCTCCTCTTCTCCAGATTGAACAGCCCCAAATCTCTCAGTCTGTCCTCACAGGAGAGGTGCTTAAAAATTAAGAAAACATCTTCCAGTGTATATCTGAAATAAATGGTAATCATGACAAGGCTTCTGAAAGGCTGACACATTAAGTGTGAAAACTTCTATGAACATGTTCACTTTTCATGCTACTCTCTTGCATGGGTCACAGGTACACTGCAATCAGTATGTAAACATTATCCCAAACCACCACAGTCACACAGTACTTAAGCAGCAAGTAACAGAAGTAATCAGTGAAAAAATGGTAGATCCTTCAAAGGTCTGAGAAGCAGTGCCCACTTTATATTGGTAATGAGGTGACAGAGAAAACCTCAAACAAACCACATTTCACTACAATAGTTAGAAATCAGTGTGTGAAAACTGTATTTAGTGTTCTTCTAAAGCTAGTGTGTGGAATTGGGAGATGACACAAAGCTGTGTGGCACAGGTGACTTGCTGGAGG
>WAAF01016117.1:0-11728 GCA_013400475.1 Tricholaema leucomelas
GTGACTGGTGTAGCAATGCTGGGTAACTGGTCTAGCAATGCCTCCACATCCACAAAGCCTTAGAAGTTTCACAGACCTGCATAGTTGTTCCTCTCTGAAAGCGTGCAGATGTTCTCGTGTTCATTTGAGTTTAACAACAGCAACAACAAAAAAGGCAAATACTTTCTGCATTTCTTTCCCTTCCCTTTCTTCTGATGGTGGTATTGCTTATCTACATATCTTTCTTGTATAGTTCCCTGGCAGTCCCTTTTGTGGTAAAAGATGAAAAGTATGGAGAAATCATCTCAGAAGAATTGCTGGAGCTTTTGTCACCCCTGGAAAAAAAAGAAGAAGATGAAAACAACTGTAACATCAATGAAGTTGACTGTGATGCTGCCAAACAGAAATTATTATTACAAGGCCTTTAGCTGTTAACATAACGAAATAGAGCTTGGATTGCTGTTACCCAAAACAGCCTTTAATGGGAGGAAAAAAAAAAAAAAAGCCACACCCTGCTAATGTCTCTGAACTTAAGGGATGCAAAAAAAAACAATGATAAGGGAGACCACACAATTCCGTACAGAGTGCTGTGTTCCAGAACTTTAACAAATAAGGGCAATACAGAGCAAATCCTGCTGGTAGTTCTCATAAGTAAAAGATGACTTCATTTATTATTTTACAGAATGACATTCTCTTATTCAAGTAATTAGCACATATGTTGGAGGACTCAGCTCATGATACGGTCCACAAAGTTTGCATTTTTTTTGCACAGCAATTCCAGATTTCTTGATGATTGAAGGGGAGCAATGATGAATTGATTTTTAGACATCCAAAGCAATCACACTCCCCATGAAAACAATATCTTGTACACATTTTCATCCCCCCCCCCCAGCCAAAGACGTGTCCTTACAGTGACCTTATGCCTATACAATGGCCCCTTATGATGACACTCTAAAGAGATTAATTGTTATCTACTAGTAAGTATTAATCTACTGCCATTAAAATGGGAGCAGAAATACTACATCTGTGACAGTCAGGCCTTTAGAGATTGTGTTAATGTCTGCACTGAAGCTGTACAAGAAAATAGCACAGACACATTGCCTCTTGTGTACATAGTGTGTTGAGTTTCTCTGCTGGTGATCTGCTAGCATAATGTGAACATTATCTCATATTCTACCTCCAGTGCTCAAAGCTTTTCCTGTTGCCTTTAATTCTGCAATTGCCTGTAAAAAAAAAAAAAAAAGGTAAGTGGAAATTCCCTCCAAGCTTCTTGGCATCTTCCTATTTTCTATCCTTTTTTTCTATCAATTTGCAATCTTTGCACAGATTTGAGGTGAAAAGCCTTTTTAAACCAGACTACAATGATCTCATCACTGCAGGGGCAAGTAAGGAATTTTTTCCTGGAGGGTTGCATTGCAGACATAGCCAGAAGGGATAAAGCTTTGCTTGTTTTCACCTTCCTCTCACAAATCAGGTGTTGGATTCGTGATGCAAGATTTCATGGCCCAATGGTCTGATCTGATAAGGCAAGTTGTATGTTCCTACTTACATCGCATGGCTGAGATTTGACATAGTTCGTTAAAGTGTACCCTAAACTGAACAGCACATGAGGAATCTTGAAGGCATAGTGTTAACCTTTTCCTCTCTTGTAACTAAAGACCTTCATTAGAGCACAAAAGGAATGCCAGAGTAGAATGAATCAGATGGGCTGGACACATGCAATAAAAGAGAAACCCCTCTTCAGAACTGAAGTAGCTGATGAAATAAAAGTCAGTTTTCAGGCAGCTGTGAAGTTGACAGAAGAGCCTTTGTAACCACCACCTCCTGCATGGGACAACCTCAGCACATTTCTGAACCATCTTTAGTATATATAGAAGCCAAGGGCTGAGAAAGAGATGAGTTGGCTTCCTTAGAGGCTTGCAGAGGATTTCTCTATTCTCTTTGTTCTCTGTTCTCTTTTGTTTGACTATGGTTTTAACTCTCAGAGGGAGCCTCGGTGGAAGGAGAGACCTTACAGTTGCTCTTGCAAGCATCCAAACAACAGCAAAAAACCCCTAGAATCTTTTTATTTAAAGCCAAAAGTTTGTAAGCTGATTTACAGAAACATTCCAAAGGAAGAAACAAAGAGTGAAAAGAGTCTGTTGATGAATGGAAGCTTGTAGTCTCGAGGTAAAGCCAGGCCAATAGTCATTTATCTGGAATATTTGAAGTCCTCCTATGTGTGTGAATTTTGTTGAGCATAGCCTGAAGTTTCTTTAGATGCTGTCCTTTAAATAAATGCAGGCAGGCAGTTACATAGAATGCAAATGTCAGACCTAACCAGGGGATAGAGCCATACAAAACCCCAGTCAGGTTTGTTCATCCAAACAAATCCGCTGGTCACCTTTGGGGACTTTGTGTCTAAATGGCTAAACCCCCTGCATACTTCTGGAAACCTCTGCCATTATGTACATGTGTGAGGTTCTGTGTTGACAGAACTGGAGACCATTTCTCACCTTTACAGATATGTGTATCTCATCTAGAAGCCGCCCCTCCAAGTGTTATCACACTTGATATGCTTCTATTTTTCCACTGGTTTAGGCTTACGATTTGAGATCATGATCAATAGTCTCTACAAGAACTCTGTAGAAAACCAGAGATGTTAGGAAGAAGTTCCTCCCAGAGAGAGTGATTTGCCATTGGAATGGACTGCCCAGGGAGGTGGTGGAGTCACCATCCCTGGAGGTGTTGAAGCAAAGCCTGGCTGAGGCACTTAGTGCCATGGTCTACTTGACTGGATAGGGCTGGGTGCGAGGTCGGACTGGATGATGTTGGAGGTCTCTTCCAACCTGGTTAATTCTATGATTACTGCAAACAACGCTTGTGAAGATGAACTCCACACTTCCTAAGCACAAAAAAATGTCTCTCACCCAGTTTTCACATGGAACCCATCAATCAAAATGTCTTTTTTCAGCAGTGAGCTGGTAAGAGAGGGAAGGGCTGAAGGTAGTCTATCCTACAGTGTGCGGCAGTATCATCTCAGGCACAGAGAGAATATTAAAGAAGGAGAAGAGAGTTTATAAATAGGCTAAGACTGAAGATGACTACAATTCAGATTGTAGGACAGGTCTGCAAAACTTTGTAATATCTGTCCATGTGTATTCAAAGTCTACTCATGATTGCAGAGGAAGTACCATGGGTCTTACTAATGATGGAAGAGAATTTCTTCTTTCCGTATAATATGTAATGGAGGTCTCTAATTTTTCCTAGACTAAAGAATCACTAAGAGGCCCATTTTCTTTTAATATAGGGCAAGTTCCATCCAATATGGGCACAGTTTTTATCTGGAGGAGAGTGGATGCATAAATCAGACCATATGTCTTACATGACTAGAAATGCTTACCATGGCAATGCTATGGAGAAACTTGGAGTGTGGGGTCCATGCCATCATCTGCAAATGCTGAACCAATGCTGTGTTCCCCACTCTGATTCTTAATAAAACCAGCAAAACCAAAGGGAAAAAAAAAATCAACCATCCAAAACAACAACAACAAACAAGCAAAAAACCCAAACAAAAAATACAAAGTGGGAATCAGAAACACTGAGGAAAAACTATCTCAGAAAAGACAGAAAATGTGTCCAAAAAAAGCTAACATTACTTTTCACAAAGACCTTTATTTTAACCATACCTGTAAGAAAAACCTCCAGCTTCTTTCTCCTCCCATCCCCCTTCCCAAATTTTCTCTGGCTAGAGTCCACATAGCAGAAATGTTACACAAGAAGGAGCTCTTTGCAGAATGAGGGGTTAGTTGAGGGCATCAAAACAGGGTTTATAGTTGAAACTCTTACACTCAGAGTATGGAACGGCTACTTGGGGTTCCACAGTCCAATAGCTTATCAAAAGCTACATCTATTAAATTGCTATTTGCTGTAACCAACTGTTTACCATTTGTTACTGCCTCTTCAGACTGAGCACAGTAATGCTGAGTGTCTGTTGGATCATTCAGAATGACTGCTGCATATTGCTGTGTTCTAATAATTTTCAAAGGCTGGAAGCCAACAGTTTAAAGCACAACCTTTCCATTTAGCAATACCATAAGCACTGTCCTCAGCTAGAGATTTCAGGGCTAGGCTAAAGCTGAGTATGTTGACTGGCTGCTGATGTCTTGGAATAACGTTTCACTTCCTTGTACATTTGTGCTGCTCTTCAAACTTTCTGATATGACACTAGACATTTAGATGTCAGGGAAAAAAAGGCATGCGTTTAAGGGGGATGATCAAAGAGAAGAGAAACAAACTCTTATCATACGCTTCTGTGTTCTTGATAGAAACAATTCCTGCAGAATCTCTCATTCCAGTGATAACTTTACTTGTTCATGCCCATGCCCATGACATTGACTTTCCTGGTGCAGGCAGTTCCTCAGGTTCTCACTTAAATTTTGTTTTGTTTTTCATTTTTATCAGCTAGGTGGTAAGAGACCTCCAAGCTCATCCAGTCCCACCTATCACCCAGCCCTATCCAGTCAAATAGACCATGGCACTTAGTGCCTTATCCAGTCTTGAACACCTGTAAGGTCATCCAGTCCAACCTAGCACCCAGCCCTGGCCAATCAACCAGACCATGGCACTAAGTGCCTCAGCCCGGCTTTGCTTCAACACCACCAGGCACAGCGCCCCCACCGCCTCCCTGGGCAGCCCATTCCAATGCCAATCACTCTCTGGGAAGAACAGAAATTGATGCTGATATTGTGAAAAATGAAAAGTTTAACAATATGCCTACAGTTGAGAAGACATCATTCTCTAGAAGACCTCTCAATTCATTTTGTAGGAAAGAGAAAGAGGAGGTGCAAGGACAGTTCTCTGAAGGGAGGCTCTAGGTGCCACATCCATAACTGGCAAACACCATTCTCTATCAACTGAGCTCTGGGTGCAAAACCTCATCACTTTTAATATTGGACACTGGCTGCTGTGAAGAAGAGTGTTAAATGAAAAAAAAAAAAAAAAAGAGAGAGAGAGAAAGTTTAGGCCAAATGCTCTGAAGACTATTTAGAAATTCTCCAGAGAGGAACAGAAAGAACCAGCATGAATAACTGCTAGCAACTTTCTCGTTAATGAAAATCTGACAAGCAGCTGGCAGCTGAAAGAGGGAGCTGTAGGTGGGGGAATCCTGTGGTTCACCACCACATTCCTTACATTCATAAAAGCTACGGAATATTTCACTGTAGGCCCGCCAGAAATGTTGATGGAAATGTGAATTAAAAGAAAGAGCTGTCTGAAGGTGACAGAGATACTGGATGGAGCCCCTGCAATCCACAGATGAAAATATATGTAAGTGTAGTGACATCTACAAAGCAACTTCTGTAAAGAGCTTTGATTGTGATGAAAGGCAGTAAGATTCAGGAGATGCAGTAAGATTCAGGAGATGCTAGAGTCTGTAAGATGAATCCATCCAAGCAAGAACCTCATTTCAGAGAAGAAGTAGAATAAATTCATTCCATGCCATCCCTCTGAGCCCAAACATTGGGGTAGTGATTTTGGCCAGAGCAGATGAGTTGTTCAGCATCTCTGTGTGAGTTTTGCTGGCCTGCAGCATGCTCTGCTGTACCTTTCCCTGTCTTCTAATGGAAGGGCTGTGACATTTCTCATGCCAGCTCTCATGCCCTGAAATCACCAGGCTTGCAACAGTGGCTTTGAGGTTTCTGATAATCATAGAATCATAGAATGGTTTAGGTTGGAAGGGACCTCAAGGATCATCCAGCTCCTAACCTCTGCCACAGGCAGGGACACCTCCCACTAGAGCAGGCTGCTAAAGGCCTCATCCAACCTGGCATAGAACAGGTCACTCAAGGCCTCATCCAACCTGGCATAGAGCAGGCTGCTCAAGGCCTCATCCAACCTGGCCTTAAACACCTCCAAAGGGAGGGAGCAGCCACAACCTCCCTGAGCAACCTGTGCCAGTGTCTCACCACCCTCACTGTAAAGAACCCTTTCCTAACATCTACGTTGAATCTCCCCTCTGCCAGTTTAAACCCATTACTCCTTGTCCTGTCCTTACAAGACCTTGTCAATAGTCCCTCCCCAGCCTTCCTGTAGGCTCCCTTCAGATACTGCAAAGCCACTCTAAGGTCTCCTCGAAGCCTTCTCTTCTCCAGGCTGCAGAGCCCCCATTCTCTCAGCCTGTCCTCATAGCAGAGCTGCTGCAGCCCTCTGAGCATCTTCGTGGCTCTCCTCTGGACTGGCTCCAGCAGTTCCATGTCCTTCTTGTGTTGGGGGCTCCAGAACTGCACACAGTACTGCAGGTGGGGTCTGAGGAGAGCAGAGTAAAGAGGCAGAATCCTCTCCCTTGCCCTGCTGCCCACACTGCTCTTGAATCTTATTCCATACCCAATCTCTTTTCTCTGCCATGATACCAGTCTGAAGGACTTTATAAAACACATGAGGTACCCACAGGAGTAGGGGGTTCACAAGGGAAGCCATTTTGTGTGCAATTAGATGACATTTCCTTTCCCTGAGAACAGTGGAAAGTTGGCTGGTCACTATCGTGTGGAAAACAATTTTAAATCCCACTGGACAGTCACCACAGACAGATGGAAGAGTTTACCCTGAAACCAAAAAAAAAAAGCATCTTGAAAAATGATGTCTCTGGTACTGTTATTCTGAACGTGAACCAAAGCCTTGAACAAAAAAAAAAAACATGGCAAAAGGAAAGAAATGCTTTCAGCTCTTCTGTCATCAGTTACCTTCATTTCATCTGCATTGCTGCACTACAGCTTCCCAAGGGTTTATTTCTGTTTGGTGGTTGGCATTTAGGTAGAATGTTTGTTGCCCAAACATTTCCAAATTCCAGGAGGTGACAGAGGGGAAAAAAAAGCATGTTGGATTTTTTTTTTTTTTCTTAGTGGGGTGCTCATTAAAACTCATTTCTGATTCCCCTACCTCATAAGCACCACTCCCTATGTTGACATTCTTATTTGTGTAATTAGGCTCTGCTGGAGAGTGAACTAAAACTAACCCTTATTATTCTTTTATCCACAGAGAGTAAATGTAGGGAGCTTGTTAGTGTTTCCTTCTTCTTTAATGAGGTGTTTTCTCTTACTCAGTTCACAAAAGCAGTAGTCTTCAGTTTCTCTCTACGATTTCTGACTGCAGTTCCATTTTCCAGTTGTGGTGAAAGTGCAGTGGACAATGCTAATTGCCTGTGCTGTATTCCAAGGCCATCTGCTGAAATTGGGGGTTCCTATGGTGATTCCTTTCCTCAACAGCTTATAATTCTATGCCCTCACTTTATTACCTTGCTCACCTTCTGCAGCTCCTTGCCTTCTCCACCCCTCCTCCCAGTATTTGCCACTGGGATAGATATTTAGTTCAGCCAAAGTTATTACAAGGACAGCTCTTATAGTTTTTTCCAGTTTTGCACTTTTGTCCATTCCTTTTCATTTTGTCTTCCCATCAACGCTTTTAACTCTTTTTTTTTAGAACCTGTAGTGTGGAAGTGCACACTGATAGAGGGGTCTGAGGCTAGACAGCACTCTAGAAGCCAACAGCCTTCACTGGGAGCACCTTGAATAAACAGTAATGAAAGAAATGTGCTTCAGGTTAGCTAGCAAGCCTGAGTAGCATCCCCAGGTTTGGTGTTTGTCTCCCTGAGTGTTACCTCTATCTTCCCAAGCACAAAGCTTCTGTGCTAGTTTGAAGCTAAGTAGAATGTTTTGGTGAGAAGAACTGGATTACAGGCTGTGAAAGACAAACAAGAGTGATGTCTACTTCACTCATAGGCTTGCTGAGAAGTATAAGAACAAGAATCCAAACATAGATAAGGCACTTCTTCTGCTTGGGAGCTCTGGGCTGCATGTCTCTCCAGCCTCTCTGCCATTTCTCTGATTAATCCACTTTGCTTCCTAACTCCCTGGCTGAACCTCCATTCTTCCTTGGGACTGGGATAAGGTTGAGAGGGGTGGGAAAAGGTGGAAGAGTGGTTCAGAGCCCCTCCTGGGACTCAGGTTTCTGGGAGGGCTGTTGTGTTTCTGTATTNCTTCCAAAGCATGGGGAGGCAGGTAACACCCAAACCATCACATGGATGTAAAATGGGAATGTAGTCTGAAAGCCCAGTGAATACTCTCACCTTCCACTTGGGAAATGGTGATGCAAGACTGTAATCTCTTGTAATACATTCCTGCCCTGCATGATAACTTCCACTTGAAATCGTTGGTGGTTTGGTTTGTTTGTTGTCTTTATGTAAAATCACAAAGTATCACATATTTTCTCTACTAGGAATATATCCAAAGCTCACAAGTTTGCATTTTAACAGAAGCACTGAACTGTGTGCACCTTAACTACATACACCTGCATTCCTACCTGTGACTCATCAGTCCTCACAGAGCTTGGATGAAATACACCTACTGTTAGGTTGGCTTAGTGATTGCAGACGCTCCTCATGCCTTGTCTGCTGCATTGACTTACAGGGCTTCTTTATATGAAAATTAGGCACAAGTTGTGCCAGGGGAGGTCTAGGCTGGATGTTAGGAGGAAGTTCTTCACAGAGAGAGTGATTGGCTTTGGAATGGGCTGCCCAGGGAGGGAGTAGAGTTACCATCCCTGGAGATGTTAAAAAAAGCCTGGCTGAGGCACTTAGTGCCATGGTCTAGTTGATTGGCTAGGGCTGGGTGCTAGGTTGGACTGGATGATCTTGGAGGTCTCTTCCAACTTGGTTGATTCTATGATTCTATTCTATTCTCATTTTACAAACTGATACCTAGTTCTCTGCCAGTGAATCCAATGAAAGATCCCAATGGAAAGGATTGGACTCCTTGGTTTTGAAGAGACTACAGTCAACATTTCTAGTAAGGTGCTAGAGCCAAAAAACCCAGATGCCTCCACAATAGGTCATCTGCTTGTTTTGCACTTCTGTTTCTGTACCAAGTATTTAGGTTTTCCTGTCTGCCCAGAGAGCAGAAAGTTCTCATTTCTTCCATTTCCACTTGTAATGCAATTTCCATCTTTTGAGTTGTATATACTCAGCATCATATTGCTGCATCTTCCTTCCATCCACTGAAAAAAGTGCTGGTGGGATCAGATCTGTGATTTGGCAGTCTGATAGCATTTTTCCTCTTGCATTCTTGTATTAATTCTTTCCCTCCCCCCCTCCCCCCCATTACTGCATAAAAAACAAACTTCTTATCTTTGTTTGTAAAATCCTACAGTGTTTATCTCTATCTTGTTCAATCTTCTAGCACACAGTGATTTACTCCCATTTCCTCCATGCCCATAATGCTTAATTTAACCCCTTTTTCTAGTCCACTCCATGCACAAGCACCTTCCTATCACTCCACCTACATCATGAAATCTACTACCCTACTGTCTTTGAAGTAAGTGTGATGTTCCTGATCATCATTTGACTCACAGTGCTTTCTGCCTGCACTTTATTCTTATTTGATTTTTTTTGTTCTGCTCAGTTCTTACCTTAATTTCAAACCTTAGGGGTTTGTGAATCACATCCTAACAAATATATTGAATATGAGTGCTTATTTCTTTCATTCTTTATCTGGTACTTCCCATGACAGCTGCTTGACTGGAACTGTGACAGTAGAATAGAATAGAATAGAATAGAATCAACCAGGTTGGAAGAGACCTCCAAGATCATCCAGTCCAACCTAGCATCCAGCCCTATCCAGTTAACTAGACCATGGCACTAAGTGCCTCAGCCAGGCTTTCTTTGAACACCCCCAGGGACGGTGACTCCACCACCTCCCTGGGCAGCCCATTCCAATGCCAATCACTCTCTCTGTGAAGAACTTCCTCCTAACATCCAGCCTATACTTCCCTTGGCACAACCTGAGACTGTGTCCCCTGGTCCTGTTGCTGGTTATCTGGGAGAAGAGACCAACCCCCACCTGGATACAGCCTCCCTTCAGGTAGTTGTAGACAGCAATGAGTATTTTAAGATCCCACTTTTTAGGCATATAGATATGGAAAGGGCACAGAGAGTTCCACAGAGTCAGACTTGCTTGTGTAGTCAAAACTGAATTTTGACCCTGTGGTTTGTGCAAGGTATATTAATGCTCTCTCCTCATCAGTACACCAGGTAAACAGGAGCAGAAAACATGTACACATGCTCATGATACAACCACCATGCAATGGCATTGAGTGCAGGAGGGATATGGGTGGTTAGGATACCTCTTGCAGTGATCATCCCCAGGAAGCTGAGGACTAACTCTGGGAACTGTAGAATCGAGACTCAAAAAATGCATCTTTCAGAATAAATTGTAGCATAGGAAAGCATAGAAAGAGGGAAAACAGCTTATACAGTGAATGCTGAGAGGGAGAGAAAAGCACAACTTCAAAACTAGTGTTGTTTTAAGAGGAACAAACAATCATTGGACTACTTCTTCTCCTTGAAAAATCCTCTTCATCCTTTATTCCATTATTAGAAGTAATGCAAGCATTGAAGGGACAGCTTAAGCCTTTTGACCCTATGCTATAACATTCTTCTTCGACTCTGTCCTTTTCCCATGGAGATAATAAAAAGCCTTGAAGTAAACAAAGCTCAAGAAGAGCTCCTAAAACTTTCAATGTATGCTAACAAGCACAGCAATTGGAACATTTCTAATTATTTGAGCATGTTTTGGTTTTATATTTCATGCATGGGCATTTCTTTTCCCTTAATCTCCAGGGAGTTTTCTGATGGTTGACTCTCCCTAGGCTCTATGCTTATCCTGTGAGACAAGTATGTACACCTAGGTGCAGTAGCTAATAATCTAGCTGTGCATCCCTGAATGTCTCCTGCCTCTCTAATAATCTAGCTGTGCATCCCTGAATGTCTCCTGCCTCTCTAATAATCTAGCTGTGCATCCCTGAATGTCTCCTGCCTCTCTAATAATCTAACTGTGTGCATCCCTGAATGCCTCCTGCCTCTCTAATAATCTAGCTGTGCATCCCTGAATGTCTCCTGCCTCTCTAATAATCTAGCTGTGTGCATCCCTGAATGTCTCCTGCCTCTCAAGCAATCCCTTCCCTATTTAAAAGAAATCAAGAAATTAATTTCCTTGCCAGAACTCCTCTGAATTCTGCATGACAGAACTGCAGTGGGTAGGAAGGAATAAGACATTTGTGGAATGCTGTCCTATTTTTATCTCTCTGTATTTCAATGCTCAAAGTTATGCAAGCATTTTCTAAAACAGTGCCACGTGTCCTCCTAGTGGATCTTGCATACCTTATGGTTTTATCATCGAATGAGGAAACAGCCCTAAACATCACAGTGAGACAGCTTAATGGGTGGTCTGAAACTCCTATCTCTTCTTCTTAGAACTGCGTGGAAACTCAAGTACCAAGTCCTTGCAGAAGAGACTAATGTGTGGCTTAAAGATCAGAAAATTAAGGGACAGTTTACACTGATAAGGTCACTAAACTTTGCTTTTCTTAGGTTCACATGCTTAAGGATTCTTAACCATCACTTTGGCATTTGAAGTAGTGGGTGGCCAGTTCATCTCTTATCTTTTCACTATCAACTTAAAGGTATGCTACGGATATTGTAAGGCATTCGAATCTTCATACTTGTGCTAGTTTGAAGCTAATTGGAATCTTTTAGTGAGGAAAATAAGATGATAGGCTGTGAAAAGAAAACAGTGGTGATGTCTACTTCACTCATAGGCTTGCTGAGATATATAAAAACAAGAACACAATTACAGCTAAGACTGTGTAGGTGTCTCTGTTGGTGCCTGTGCTTTCTCCCTGGAACTTTTGCTGTGCAACTGTGCTAGTTTGAGCCTAGCTA
>WAAF01016126.1:0-29591 GCA_013400475.1 Tricholaema leucomelas
CAAAATTAGATTAAACAAAAGGTAACCAATTGGGGCTTTAATCCAATTATAGACAAGACAGCAGAAAATAGGCCACACAATAGCCCCCACTAAGTAAAATAGCTTCATTCCGATTCCCAGAGTTAATTAACAATCATACAAATTTAATTTGGCCCACGTTGGAGTCTCAAAATAAAGGATGTCATGGTTTGGATGTTCCCCACCCCCCCACACTTTGGAAATCACCCAGACTAGACTCAGTGGCTCTAGAAATTGAATGAAGCCTTTATATTTGCAGCTTAGCACAATATACAAGCAGATATTTACAGTATATACAGTTATATACAGAAATATACAAGGTAAAAGGTAATACANAAATATACAAGGTAAAAGGTAATACAGAAACACAACAGCCCTCCCAGAAGCCTGAGTCCCCAGGAGGGGCTCCCAACAGCTCTTCCACCTTCTCCCACCCCTCTATACCTTACCCTAGATGTTGCCTTGTGCCCAAAGAAGAATGGAGGGTTGGCCAGGGGGGTTAGGAAGCAAAGGGATTAATCAGAGAGACAGAAGGTGAGGTTAGAGAGAAATGCCCAGAGCCCAGACAGAGAGCAACACCCCATATATTACCCCATTATACTCTTGTTCTTATACATCTCAGCAAGCCTATGAGTGAAGTAGACATCACCATTGTTTCTCTTTCACAGCCTATAATCTAGTTCTTCTCACCAAAACACTCTAGCTAGCTTCAAACTAGCACACAGCCTTGTCACCATGCTTGGCTCCCTATCTGTGGGAAGCAGCTGGCCAATGCTACTTGCTGACATTAACTTGGAGAGTACATCCTCTCATCTCTGACATTGCCTAAAGCCTGGGCAACTATGAAAGCTGAGTTGGGCTGTGGTGGCTTTGTGCCATTCATCAACGCCAGAAGGGCTGTCAGTCTCTTATTTAATATTATAAACCAGTCTCCGGGCATAATGCCCACAAATTTTTGAGTCTGTGGTGACTCACTTGACAATTGCCAATAACCACCTAAAGCCACAGAGCAAGAGATCCAGGATCATGACATCTCTTCAGTTAAAAGCTACTACCAAGTATCTATTGCTCTGCATTTATCCTCTGTAAAGCTTTTGCTTCTTAATGGCATCCTCACCACTTTGAAAGAGATTTATTGGCATAACACTTGTTAAGTCTTAAACTGGCTCAGGAAGATCATGCCATAGACACACACTGAGTGACACAAAACATCCTTTACTAAAATCTGATATATGCTCCCTTACACAAAAGACAAACAAAAAATTCTGATAAAGCTGAATCCTTAACACACCTGCAAAGGTTTTCTCCATTAAACATGAGAAATGCAAATGCAGATTTACATACAGGCTAACAATCTCTAGGGAACTTATTTTGACTTGGATATTTCTATGTCATCTACGAAACAACTGTTTTAAGATAAGGTCAGCTAATGACCCACAAAGGAGATAGAAAGGTGAAGCAGCAGCAAACTCCATCTCTGCTCTCCTTCAAAAATAGTTTTGACTTAGAGAGATATTTGGAAAAGAATCATAGAATCAACCAGGTTGGAAGAGACCTCCAAGATCATCGAGTCCAGCCTATCACCCAGACCTATCCAGTCAACTAGACCATGGCACTAAGTGCCTCATCCAGTCTTTTCTTGAACACCTCCAGGGACGGTGACTCCACCACCTTCCTGGGCAGCCCATTCCAATGGCAAATCACTCTCTCTGTGAAGAACGTCCTCCTAACAATAGAGTCAGTGGGAAAATACAGGGAGCAAGCATATTCAAGCTCCTCAAAGAAAATTAAAATGGTAGACTTAATTTTAGGTCTTTGAAACTTCTTTGTTTCTTTCAAGATAATAACAAATTTCTTAGCCATTAAGTTTGCAGAAGCACATTAGCTGATCTTAAATTGCTTTTGAATTAAAGGCAAATAGTTTAGATTGTCACAAGTTCAAACCCTAAATACCCTACCTCTAAAAAGATCACACATGGTAAATGCTTACTTAATCCCTGAGAATAACAACAGCTGGCATTTACTAAATGAAAAACATTACAGTTTCTTTGTTTGAACCATGTGCACAAGCTATTACAAACACAGAAATGGCAAAAGGATGGATACGTTCTCCGAAACAAAATTCTGATTGGAAGCAGATGTCAAGTCCTATCACACATGGCAGAGATCAAGTCATAAATTATATCTCTAGGACGTCTGTGAAGATTAAATTGTTGGAATTGAAAACACTCGATGCTGAAACATTTAGTGGCAGTATTGCTTAGTCTGTTGAACTATTTTATCTGCCTATCTCTTACTTTAAAAATAGAAAATCTTCCACCACTGTGCATATAGAAGTGGGTGTATATACAGTATATACATCCATGTCTGCCAATGTGTGCTGAGATACACCCACATACTGTATAAAAAAACTAAATTCACTATTATTTCAAACTGAAATCAAACATTCCATCATAAATAGGCTGTGAATCACTTCAGCAGGCTCAGCACCGGTTAGTTCATATCAGGGATTACTTATTAGGCATCTGTTTTCATCCAAAATGGAAATATCACATAAGGAACAGCTAAAGATTGGTTGAAACCAGTTTGTTCCAGTTCCACAGCAGATGTCACTTGGAAGATGAGGCGGGAGAGATTATCTAGAGAGTCTTCTGATACATTTTTCTCTGCTCATATTGCAACATGAGCCCAAAATACGAGCTCTGAATTACCTCAGTCATGATCTGTAGTGGAATGAGGCAAGGCTGAGAAGAATGAATGTTAGCTGAGAGAACATTTATAGGAGACATATGTTAGACAGTATTGATTTCATATCCTTAGCCAGAATGTTAAGCAATATGTGCATCAAATGTTCATTTTGATTGAACAGTTCACAAGAGAATTAACTAAATATATTTTTTTGTTTAACAACTTAATAAAAAAGACAAAATTTTCACATGAGTAAGCCCTAACTTTAGCAAAGAAAATTTGAGAAATATTTACTAGAAAACTTTCTGTAATGCAAATTTGGTACATTTTGGATCCGGCCCAGACAAATATATCCACACTGCATAAAAAATGACATAAATATCCTATTGGCATGACAGCTTTTGATTTTGTAACTGAATGCTGTCCCATAATTCACACCTGAAAGCCATGAACTGACACCACCTAGCAAAGCTCATCTTCCCAGAGTTCAGCCCTTTTATCCCATTCCCTCCAAATTTCTCTCTATCCCAATCTTTCATCTCTTTCATCCTTTCTCCCACAGATGCTCTTCTCCAGTGCCTTAATCTCCAGCCTTCTTTCTCCAAGATCCTATATCTTTCTTCATCTATTTTGTCTCTCTAAATAGGTCAATGTCTCTCATTTGCCAAATCCTGTACAACCTGCATTCTCTTCTTCCCAAACTACTCCCATCCACCTCTCCTTTGCTACTCCACCAGTCTTTCACATTCAGGCAGCTTCAGTTTTCCAGTCTTGGCTTGACACACAACCATTGGTGAAGAATCTCTCCTAATGTTTTTGTCTAAAAATCTCATTCTCCCTTTCCCTTCTCTTCATGATTCATCCCCACTGTTGCCCTCCTAACAAGTACCTCCCAGTCTGAGCTTCCTTATTCAGCAAGTTCTCTAGCACACAGGCGTTCCACTTACTGATGATTCCAGGAACCTTGCTCAAGCATTTCACTCTTCCAGCCTATTGATCTTCAAGCCCAACCCACTCATTTGTCAGACACGTCTACTCTACCCATCAACAAGAAGAGTCCTTTTCTCACTCCACTTCTTCATTTTATCTGTTTTGCACTAGAAATTGATTTTTTTTTTCACTGTACATATGTAGAAAGGAATGATAAGGACACATCCTTGCTCTCAGGTCATTTGTCCCACCTGAGCAAGAAGAGAAAGTCCTCTTGAGCCATCACCATTTCCTACTGAAGTCTGATTACTCACTGGAATGGGATGTATGAAAAATTCATGCCCTAAAAATGCAGGTGTGATTCAGCTTGAGACTGAAATAATTTCATTCAAATGGTAAATATCTGTCATGTTTCCCAACAGTTGAAAACACAAAGTCTTCTCCTAGCAAGCAGAAGGCATGCTTCATGTAGGACACACCGATTGTTTCAACAGTATTTTTTCAATAACGTATGTAGAGCAGCATAAAAGTAAGTGGAGTTTTAGATTTAATATGATTTTTTTTAGACCTATCAACTTGTTTAGAAGGCAAACATGAATTCAAAAGACTTGCTCAAAAGCTCCTTGAAGTAGAAATATCAGCAGGTTTATACTTCTTGCTGCAAACCCTCAGTCTCCTTGAAAAAATATTGAGATATTTACACTTCCATTGTACATCCCATCTCCCTTCCTAAGTAGCTTTCATAAGATTCTAGACAGTATTCATAGACAACAGCCTCTCTTCTACACAATCTACCACAGACCAGTTAAGGTCTCTTTTGCTATTAAAATTTAACAAGACAATCTGGCTAGTAACTAACTGCTGGAGACAAACTGCAAAGAAATATTTTTAATGTCTAATCAAGGCCAATTAACATAAGAGATAAATATTCACAATACTATAAATTAACATGTGCAAAGTACACTTTACCTCAAACCAAGTAAATGTTCAAAAATGCTTATTACTTATCCCTGCAATATACAGGTCAGTACAGTTGTGCCATGTTGGCTAGTTTGTAAATCTGAAGAGCATATAAATGTATTTATGTTAAATCCTACCTGCAGCGTTCACAATTCTCTTCGCTAGAATTACTCCCAGTGGAGTTTCAACTTCCCATGTGCCATCTGATCGGCAGTTCAGATTAGTCACTTCGACAGGGTAATTTAATTGGGCACCATATCTTCTGGCTCCTGCAGCCAATGCCATAGTGAGAGAATAGGGATCAATATGACCATCTCCAGGGTTATACAGGCCAGCTAAAACCTAAGCAAAGATGGAAGAACACAAAATGAAATTAATTAAGATTTGTCAATATTAACTTTTTTTAAAATCCCTTATTTCTTGAATGCAAGTAAGCCTTAAGGAGTCAAAGAAAAAACGTAAATTTCAGAATGTGTAACAGAATCATAGCTACAGCTATCCAACTTCACAACGGCCTAACAAAGTAAAGTTGCTCAGTTTTCGCATGAAATCAAAGGTTGCAATGCTTTAATAGTACAATATTAATAGTAATACTGATAGTAATATCAATATCCTGAATATTAATATAACATTAGTATAATGTTAATATTAATAATTCATGGAATCATAGAATCAATCAGGTTGGAAGAGACCTCCAAGATCATCCAGGTCAACCTGTCACCCAGCCCTGTTCAAACAACTAGACCACGGCACTAAGTGCCTCATCCAGTCTTTTCTTGAACACCTCCAGGGACAGCGACTCCACCACCTCCCTGGGCAGCCCATTCCAATGCCAATCACTCTCTCCGGGAAGAACTTCCTCCTGACATCAAGCCTATACCTCCCCGGGCACAACTTGAGGCTGTGTCCCCTTGTCCTGTTGCTGGTTGCCTGGGAGAACAGACCAACCCCCACCTGACTACAACCTCCCTGCAGGTAGTTGTAGACAGCAATGAGGTCACCGCTGAGCCTCCTCTTCTCCGTGCTTAACAACCCCAGCTCCCTCAGCCTCTCCTCATAGGATTTGTGTTCCAGGCCCCTCACCAGCTTCGTCACCCTTCTCTGGACACATTCCAGTATCTCAACATCTCTCTTGAATTGAGGAGCCCAGAGCTGGAAACAGGACTCAAGGTGTGGCCTGACCAGTGTGAAGTACAAGGGAAGAATAACCTCCCTTGTCCTACTGGCCACACTGTTCCTGATACAGGCCAGGATGCCATTGGCTGTCCTGCCCACCTGGGCACACTGCTGGCTCATCTTCAGCTACTATCTACAGTACCCCCAGGTCCCTTTCATCCTGGCTGCTCTCCAGCCACTCTGTCCCCAGCCTGTAGCGTTGCTTGGGGTTGTTGTGGCCAAAGTGCAGAACCCTGCACTCGGCCTTGTTAAATCCCATCCCATTGGCCTCTGCCCACCCATCCAGCCTGTCAAGGTCCCTCTGCAGGGCTCTCCTACCCTCCAACATATTGACACCTGCTCCTAGCTTGGTGTCATCTGCAAACTTACTGATGATGAACTCAATTCCTTCATCCAGATCACCAATAATTTTGCACATGGACATACAGTAGGCTCTAAAGTGCATGTGAGTCTGATTTAAGTTTATAACGTATATTTTTTCACTGAAAAACAAGAATTTCTTGTACGTTTGTATAAAGGACATATAGTTTATATATCCAATAGAAAAATGTTTAATAGCAATGGAAGTAATTTTTTCATAAAATATCCATACCTTATCCATGTTCAATAAGGGAAATAGCTCTTGTACTTTCTCAGGTGTGATTAGGTACTGCTCTGTGGGGTGCCAACCAACACGAGTCATTTGGTATTTGAATTCATCCACCCTAGTAGGGGTCGAAGCAATTCTAATGCTTCCAGGCTGATGAAACCCCACAGCCTAAAACAAAGACAGAAGTGAATTACAGAAAGAAACGTTACTCTCCATAAATGCACATTCCTATCCTATTGGAAGACTACAGGCATTTTGCCAGCAACATCACTGAAAAGAGATTCAAATAAACTAGACTCCCTTGAAGGAACAGGACTTAGATGCTATCAGATTAACTTTCTAGGTTAATACTACCTTGAAAACCGTTGTAAACAGCTTTTATGGAATATCATGATACTATTATTTGTATCAGTAGTTGATTAATATTTGAATTAATGCACTCATAAGCTTTCAGAAACAGAGTAAGGTACATCTAGAAATATATAATAGTTTATAACGAAGTCTATCACTTGCATAATTAATCGAGATGCTGCAGAATAAATTTAACTGACTAATCACTTTCACTGGCACAATGGAAAACCAACTATCTCTTTATTTTCTTTTAATATAAAAGCAGAAAACCTTATACAGCTGGACACCGGATGCTCACTTTCAGGTGTACACTATTTACTTCAGCTTTTCTATCTCACCTCAAAGGATATTAGTACGTCTGAGCAAGTTTTTTAGTGGAACTCACAATGATAATCTGCTGTAGTATCTTATCTAGCTGTGCAGCAGAAAGAAGAAAGTGTTTTATTACAATTGTTACTTGTAGACCAGTACAGAGAGGATCATGCAATCTTTGCTGCAGTCTGAGCAAGCCTGAATTTAGAACATGAAATCTATATGGCTCAGTGATGCCAAATAAAGATGACTCCTGTGTTTCTCTCTATAACCATTCCTTAAGCCACTAAAAAGCACATCCCTGAAAGGGATGGGAAGAATTGCAATAATCTTCTCAAGTAGCTATAGCATGATGTTTAAAGCAGGAATGTACTACAATTCAATCAATTACATTCCAAATCCTTGATGCTACTTGAACTCCTATACCAAGCAAAACACTCTCAGTCTGCTGAGCTTCTGAGATGCTTTAGGAAACCAAATTCTTTACACTTTAAGAGAGATCTGGGAAACCATCTACAATATTTAGTGACTAAACAAAAGATTACCATGGCTATTGAGGCAGAAGAATATATTGCAGTAAAAAGAAAGTATTTTGAATGCACACATACACAATTTGGCACCTCCTTTTTTTTTTTTTTTTTTTTTTTAAAAGANTTTTTTGGTAAGGTTATTAGTAATGTTAGTACTGAACTGAATTAACACTTTAAAGGTTAAGATTACCTGCCCGGTCTCTTCTTCCAGCTTTTCATAGAGTTTGATGCTGTAATAATGGATTTTCTTCAGGTTTATTCCAGGATGAAAGTAAGTAGTTAAACCAGCCTCAAATAGGAAATACGAACAACAATATGGAGATATGATTAGGAAAGCAGTACATTTTAACATCCTTCTAAGTGCCATTCAAACAGGAACTGTCAAAATCATGTAAAGAAAAACAACACATGGATAGGGCCAACTGCTACAAAAGTAAAAATAAAGTTCTTCCCCTACTTATGACATTCCTGTTCTCTGAACATGCACTTTGCCACCTGTCTTTTCTCATCAAACCTGTCAAGCCATATTATTGCAGTCCTTCCCTTCTACAGTTTTCGTTCTTTAGGTTATTCAGTTGCCAGTTTTGAACCTTTTGTAAGAGGCGGATAACCTCATTCCTGATCAACTAAACCAACTGATAAACTCCAAATGTCCTTCTTCTTTCTTGAAAATGCAGATGGGAGAGAAACTAAAACTTTACCAAGACCACATCTTAACAAGAGTTATTACTTTTCCCGAAGTGTCAATAACAGGGCAGTGGAAGTCAATATTCTTCCGTTCTCAACAGCTGTCTTACGGGGCAGTTAAAAAGTAATTGCTGCATTTCAAAAGAAGCTTAAGATATTACTATATGTGTTTTGCACATCATTTTACCAAGTCTGACTTCAGAAAATTGTCAAGCTCTCACAGGTTCATGCAATGGTAAAATCAAGAAGACACTGCATCCTCTGGTATACTTAAGAAAACTGTTAATCTGCCTGCAGTAGAGGTAGATGCATCAATCTAATAACACGTAAAACTGCAGACATTTAGCACTTTAAAAAGGCAGAAATAAAGTGTTCCTGGAGCATAGGTCTTTGCATCTTGTGAATTTGACATCTCACTAAAACCATTCTTCCAAGTAACACAACCAAAATGCAAAATTATCCTTGTTTTTCAAGCTAAGTAATACTGATTTAAATATATATACTGCATGTTTTGCTGACTGAAATAGAGCTTATTCATAGGTTAAGCTTGCTTCCTCTAAGAGAACTAGACACCAGAGTCCACCTTGGAGTATACTGCCATTCTGAGGAAAAAAAAAACCAAACCACAACAGCAAAACTCCAAAACCAGAAGGAAATTAAAAAGTGAAAAGAAACACATAGAGTTTTGATAGTTTCCATCCAAACTGTTTAGTATGCATATCTATTAACTACTCTTGATTTTGATTTGCAAGCTATGTTCTGAGCTACATATTTTAAGGCTTTAACTTTTGAAGTGTGTGAAGTAAACATGTATGGGAACAACAAAAGCATGATTTAGTGTTTTTTAAACATTGAACTAATTTAATTATGCTAAGAACCTTGTAAGTGTTTTACTCCTCTGATTAATATTAACATATATTGCATTAATTAGACAACACATCCTCACTTCATTTAACCATAGTCTCTTTTGACCCATATTTCTTGGTACAGCCTCACAATTAAGATCAGATGCTTTTATTTGGAAACAATTAGCTTCAAATTACTCTTAGCAAATGGCTCAAACTCAGATACCAGTTCCATGAAAGTCATAAATTACAGTCATTACTGGAAATGACAGATACTCAGTTTCTTCCAAGCAACAGTATAATAAGTGTCTGGTATTTCTGATGTCTTTTTGATAGCTATAGTGTTAGAAGCTCTTCCTACCTTTCTTTATGAGTATTTTATCTTTCTGATATCATAGTGTCTATATAATATACCATAGTGTACTACATGACTGAAGTATCAAAATAAACCAGTAGAAAAAAGTGCAAAATCAATCATTTACCAGTATTACATTTTTCACTTATGCCTGTTTCATTCATAAATTTGGCTCTGGTTCCTGAAGTATGTTTGATATTGTTAATTTTCTCAAAAATCTGAATCTAGGAAGTGATCACACAAATCTGCAGGAGGGAGAGGAATCTGCTAAGAGCTACATTAAACGCAAAGTGGACATGTCAGATTCAGAATATCCTTGGGATAAATTAATAGTCCAGAAAAGTAGTGCTTGTTCTTTCCATATTATCATATTAGATCATCATCACACAGGACACTTATGGAGATAATTTGAATGATTTTTTTTTTAACTCATCTGATACATGTTTTACACTGTTGTGAACACATTTATTGTAATCATCTCACACTAAAGCCCATGGGTTGTTTTGCTGAAATTAAAATTTGTTTCTTAACAAATATGCCCTAAATATTTTGTTATGTCAGTGTTGTGGGGCTGTGGGTTTTTTTCCTGTGTGTCTAGAATAAAGAAATAAACTAGGCTTTGAAATGTTTATAATCAATTACCTGTGAGTACTTGATTCACTTGTACCAGCACATTTTGTTGCACATTTTGTTGCACATTTTTTTGCACATTTTGTTGCACTTGTACCTGCACATTTTACATATGTTATTTATGTAAAATTTTTCTGGATTTCTGTTATTTTTCCAAATGTAAAATAATTTTCAAATACAGGAAAAACCTGTTTTAGTGGTCACTGTTATCAATTCCAAACAAAATGAAACATAAATCACTTGCAAGTTAGCTTTACAATCATATACATTCAAGAGCACTAAACTGTAGGAATCAAATGAAAACTTCTCTGTGACATTTTTAAGTGAAGAAAATAATTTTAAGCACATCTGCTGCCTTTGGCTTCAGATAATGAATGCTTCTGATTTCAGCAGTGCAGACAACTATAATACGACTGGACTACATAAAAATAAAGATAATAGAAGAATTAAATAATCATAATTAAATAATCAAAGGGATCTTAGGAGGTTTGTATCCAACCTCATACTCAAAGCATGGTCAGATATGAGGTTAGACTAGGTTGCTCAAGTTTTTCTCCAGTCTGGTTCTGGAGATCTCCAACAACAGAGACTGCACTACCTCACTAACCAAGTACAGAACTTTGCATTTGTCCTTGTAAAATTTCTGTCCTTCCATGCTGTCTAGGTCCTCCAGCATGACAGCCCTGCTCTTGTGTCAACTGGTCCTCTCCATGTGGTGTCAAGTGCAAATCTGATGAGCATTTACTCTGTCACCTGTTCCAGGTTATTATTAAAGATATTCATAGAGTCAGTCAGGGTTGGAAGGGACCACAAGGATCATTTAATTCCAACCCCTCTGCCATGGGCAGGGACACCCTACCCTACATCAATCTGGCCAGAGCCCCATCCAGCCTGGCCTTAAACATTTCCAGGGATGGGGCTTCAACCACCTCCCTGGGCAACCCATTCCAAGCTCTCACCACTCTCATGCTGAAGAACTTCCTCCTCATGTCCAGCCTGAACCTACCCATCTCCAGCTTCGCCTCATTGTCCCTAGTCCGGTCACTCCCAGATGTGAAACCTGTTCCACGATTTTCCCCCAAAACAAAGTATGCCTAGCTGGGCTTTAGCTTATCCCTTCAGCTTTTTATAAGGAGGTATACATATGCCCTTTTTCAAATGTTGAGCACTTCCATCTACCTCCACAGTCTTTCAAAGTTGATATATCTGCAGCCTCACAGTACCACCAGCAGCATTCTTGGATGCAGCCCATTTGGTTCAACGTTCATACATGAGTCAAGTTCTCCCAATAATCTTTGCCTTGATCTTCACCCACTACCAGTAGTTTCTTGTCTCCTTGAACCCTGCTCAGAGTATATGGGCCTAAGAAACTTGGATAGTGAAAACCTAGGTGAAGAAGGGATTCAGCAACTCAGCTTTACAGTGCATTGTGACTAAACTACCTACCCCATTCAGCACATGCCTGTACTTCCTTCATTTAGTCTTTTACTGTTAATGCAGCAGCAGAAGGTCCTCTTCTTGCCTTTAATGCTCCTTAGAGGTCTTAACTCTACTTGAGATTTGGCTTTCCTAACATCCTCTTCACATGTGCAGGCAATTTTTGTAAATTGCTTCTCTGTAGCCTTTCCTGCTTTTACCTCCTGTATACTGCATTTCTGCTTTGAAACTCAGTCATGATCTCCCTACACATCCCAGATGGACTCCCAGTATGTCTGTTCTCCTGAGTTTCAGTGTGAACCACTCCTGTATTTGGAAGAAATTTATTTTACTCTATTTTTAGTAAAAGAGGGATTTTTTAATTGTAAATGAGCATGGCCTGGGAAAATAATTTTAAGAATGGGTACTTTGCTATGAGAGTTGACACACAGATTTTAAAACATTTTTATAGATGAAATTTTTGTATGTTGACACGTTTATGTATCAGCTTTGTTCTATCCCAATCTGTTTCAGATTTCATACTAATGCTATTATTAAATTAGCACTCAGGGGGAAGACACACGACAGTGTTCTCTCCTCTTGGGAGTCTGACCAAGTTGTAACAAGTTTTAGTCTTGTGCTGTGCTTTACCGTCAGCAGCAAGAATCAATTGCATGTTGCAAGAGGGAGTATCACACACATGATAAATATTTTCCTAGAGAGTGGCACATGCATGCTAAGCATTTTGTTAGGAAAAAAACTTTTTTAAAAGTAACAACACAACTAATGTATTCGCCGAGTGAATTACATAGGCCCTGTTCATTCCTGAGGGCTTGAGTGAGATTCCGCATGATCTGACCTGCAGAACAGTGCAACTTCAAGAATTATTAAAGCCTGTCTTGACTTACTTTACACACATATAATAACCACTGCTTTGTCATAGTTAGATAGGTACAGAAATGAGCAGTAGTTGCTCTGTTATTTATACCTTGTTATTATTGCCAATACAAAAAATGTGCACACTTTCTGTGCTGTCTTAATAACACGTGTGAAAGCCAGCAAAAATCTATCTCAGACCTGAGAAGAGGAAGAAAGTTTTAGAGTAACACTAGCAGAAACATGATCTATATGAAATGTGATCCTGAACTCATTAGACTGTGAAAGAGGGAAAATGTGGTGTAATACAGCAATGTACCAGACTTTAAACATTTTTGGATGCAGGCAATACACTATGTGCCATTTCACATGCCAGCTACATGTGTAATTTTCATCTGCACCACTGTGAGAAAAACACTGATAAATGCACAGTACTTAGTGTAATAAAGAATTCACAGTCACAGTTTTAATCTTTGTCATAATTTGAAACAAATTTATTATTTTTTTCCTCTTCAGACATAGCACTTTGAGGTGAATGAAAAGAGACAGCATCCCATGCAGCTTACCTAACAGTAACTTGTTTTAACCTGTCCCATAGCTATAAGTCCTGCTGTGTTAATATTAAATTCTGTTGTAACAGTACAAGACTTTTCAATAAAGGTAGTGCAGGCATGTTCTCTGCTGTGCTCCAGCCTTCCCTGCTGTGCTTCAGGCCCCTCTCTACCTTTGAAACCGTGTTCTGGACTCCGCTCCACTGCTGCATTCACTATGAAGTGAAAACTGACAGAAAGGTTTTACATAGTTATAAGCAATAAGCTAGAGTCAGTGAGTGTCAACGAGAAGAAAAAAAGGACACATTTGCTAACATTCTCCAATTCATTATTTTGGTTTTCTATTCAATAAGGAGATTTCTTTTTTTTTTTTTTACACACCTATTTTTCAGTATAGGCATTGGGAAATAGGATTGAGTACGTGCCCCTCACACGCCAGAGGGATATGGGTCAAGCAGAGAAAGGGCAGGACCCTGAATTTTAGGAAAGCAAAATTCTAGCTCTTCAAGGAATTAGTCAGAGAGATCCCCCTTGGAAACGTCCATTAGTGACAGGGGAGCAGAACAGAGGTGGTGGATTTTAAAAGATGTTTTCCTTAGAGCACAAAAGCTCTCAATCCCCAGGTGTAAGAAATCATGCAAGAAAGGCAAGAGATCACCATGGCTGAGTTGAGATCTGCTAGCCAAACTAAAGGGCAAGAAGGAACTGTAAAGGCAGTGAAAATAAGGACAGGTGTCCTGAGAAGAGCACAGGGATGCTTCCTGGTTGTGTAGGGAAGAGGTCAGAAAGGCCAATGAGAGGCTGCAGCTGAACTTGGCAAGGGATGCAAAGAATAATGAGGGCCTCTACAGGTATGTCAGCTAGGAAAGGAAGACAGTGTACCCTCCCTGATGAACAACACTGGCTATCTGGTAACAACAGATGAGGAGAAGGCTGAAGTACTTAACAACTTCTTTGTCTCAGTCCTCATTGGCAACCTCTCTTCCCACTCCTCTCCAGAGGATGGGTCACAGGATGGAGACTGGAAGCGCAAAGTCCCTCCTACTGTAAAACAAAAACAAGTTCAAGACCACCTGAGGAACCTTAACATATGTACATTTAAGGGACCTGATGAGATGCACCCAAGTTCCAAAGAAATTAGCTGATGTAGCTGCAAAGCCACTCCTGTAATATCTGAAAAGTCTTGGCAGTCAGGTGAAGTCCCTTAAGACTGGGAAAAAGGAAACACTTCACCTGTTTTTAAAGATGGTAGAAAGGAGACCCCTAGGAACTACTCATCTGTCAAAAATCACCTCTGTGCCCTATAAGACCATGGAACAGATCCTCCTAGAAGCAATGCCAAGGCACATGGATGACAAGGAGGTGGTTCAACACAGCCAGCATGGCTTCACCAAGGGCAAGTCCTGCCTGACCAACCTAGTGGCTTTCTATGATGGAGTGATTACAGCAATGGACAAGGGAAGACCAGCAGATGTCATCTCTCCAGACTTTGGTAAAGCCTTTGTAATGGTACCCCACAACATCCTTCTCTGAAGACATAGGGAGATATATGGATTCCTTGTCCAGTGGACAAGGAATTGGGAGGACAGTTGCACACAGGGAGTACTGGTCAATGACCTGATATTCACCTGGAGACCAGCAGCAAGTGGTGTTTCTCAGGATTTGTAAGGGAACCAGTGTTGTTTCATATCTTCCTCACTAATATAGACAGAGTGCACCCTCAGCAAGTTTACAGATGACACCAAGCTGAGTGGTGCAGTTGAGACACCTGAGGACTAGGATGGCATAGAGAGGGACCTGAACAAGCTTAGGAAAAGGGTCTGTGTGAACCCCATGAGGTTCAGTAGGCCCACGCGTTCCACACCTGGTTTGGGGCAACCTCTAGCATCAGTACAGGCCAGGAGATGATGTGATTGAGTCCTTCTCAGTCCTTGAGGATATTGATGGATGAAAATATGGACACCAGATGGCATTCTGGGCTGTATCAAAAGATGTGTGGCCAGCAGGTCAAGGGATGGGATTCTGCTCCTCTGCTCTGGAGTGACTCCACCTGGATTACAGTGTCCAGCTCTTGACTCCTCAGCACAAGAATATTAACTTGTTGGAGCGAGTCCAGAGGAGGCCACAAAAATTATCAGTGTTGGAACACCTCTCCTATATAAAGAAAGGCTGAGAGAGCTAAGAGAAGGCTCTGGAAAGACTTTATTGAGGCCTTTCAAAATTTAAAGGGAGACTGTAAGAAAAATGGGGACAGACTTTTTAGTAGGGCCTGTATCAATGAGGGACAAGGGGTAATAGTTCTAAAGTAAAAGAAGGTAGATTCAGGCAGCATAAAAGGAAGACATGTTTTACAGTAAGGGTGGTGAAACACTGTAACAAGTTGTTCAGAGAGACGATAGATGCTCCATCCCTGGAAATATTCAGCATCAGGTAGGATGGGGCTCTGAGTAACCTGATCTAAGTGAAGATGTCCCTGCTTATTGTAGGGTGGTTGGACTAGATGACCTTTAAAGGTCATGTCCAATCCAAACCAATCTATCACTCCATTAATCTATGACAGCTGAACCAACTTTCCAAAACTCTTATCAAATCAGTACAGATCTCAATGCTAAAGCTTCTGTCTATGAGATAACCAAATATTTAACCTCTAGAAAGTCAGGGAATACTAAGGCAATGAAACTTCCACCACCATTAGATACACAAACTGCTGGTAGTCCAAGAGATTAACGGAACATGTCTTACTGCATGCCAAGTGGATCCTGCAGTTAGCTCAGATTTTTCTAGCAAAACTACATCCTTCAGGCCAGCCTTGGCCAAGTGATAGGCTAGACTCACACCAACGCAACCACCTCCAATGATCACTGTGTCTGCTCTGTCTTTCCCCAAGGAAGTAGATGGAGGATTTTCCCTGGTGGAATACAAAAATAAAAATACAGACAGTTAGAAAAAGGACAATTGCACTTTCGTTCATGTCTTTTGCTTACTGCTGCAATCGTAATACAACTTGGTGCCTGCTTGAGAGTCCAGATACATTTGATTCAAAATCTAACCTGTTCACTCTTATCTTCTTTTACAGTCAATGCTCTTAAAGGGTCATACACATAAACAGTAATATTACCCAAAAATATAAAAAAAGGAAGAAACAAATTCTCTTCCACTAACAACTTAAATTCTTTGCTATTTGTCCCATAAACAAATATGGTGTGGCCAGCAGGAGCAGGGAGATCATTCTGCCCCTGTACTCTGCACTGGTTAGACTGCACCTTGAGTACTGTGTCCAGTTCTGGGCCCCCCAGTTTAAGAGNAATTGGACTTGGCACCTGGTGCCATGGTCTAGCCTTGAGCTCTGTGGTAACAGATAGGACTTGATGATCTGTGAGGTCTCTTCCAACCTTGGTGATACTGTGATACTGATACTGTGAAACATTTAATGTAGACACTTTACTCCATAAGAAATCACACCCCTGAAATAACAATGTCAGAACTTGACTTTTCAGAAGTGCTATAGTATATGTAACACCAGGCATTAAAAGAAGTCTACTTAGTAAGGCTCCTCAATAAATTTCTAAAGCCTATGTCAGCAGACTACATCAGTGTACATGTTAACAAACAAGGAAACAATATGTATTATCATTTTCTATTTTGACATCTTCCACTCTGCTGAAGTAAAAAGGTTACAAAACCAAGTTTTTGTTAATGGCTCACACCTGATCTTACATGACACTGCATTTTCACAACCACTTTAAACAGCATGAACCAGGACTGCTGCCATAGGCATCGACCTTCTCCACCATCTCATCCAATCCTCCTCTTTACTGCCCCATCCACAAAGCAGCAAGACAGATCAGGATTTTTTTTTAATATGAGACAAGCACCTCTCAGTACAGCAGCAGTACATGCTAGCGTGAAACCAGTGGTGTCTCTTAAAGGTAGTTAATCAGTACTCAGTTTTATCTCCCTTCTTGTACATTTGCAAACTGTCTGGCAAAAGGCTTTCTACTGTGCAACTAGTCTTTCACCTACCTTCCACTCAGAAACCAAAGCAAGTACTATGAACGGAGATCTTGCCATATGATCTCTTAAAACCAAAATGCAAGACGAATATGCATCATGCTGGTTCACTGTGTGGCAATTAATGAAAACTAAAATAAACAAGAGCAGTGGACACCACTTCTCTGTTTGGTGCCCCTCCCCGCTCCACACGGTCTTTATTGAGATTACATATTAATTTTTTTCCAAGTTAACAGTAATCCATTTAACAGCCTGGTGGAAGACACGCCAGCGCCTCTACTGAATTTTGAGGTGCATGGTAACCAAGGGCGAGCATAGAGGCATTCCTTGTGCTTCTTTTAAGCTGCTAATTGATATTTCCCCACTGGACTTGCAGCTTGTTGCAAACCTTCTCTTCTCGGGCCCTGTAGCCCGGTAAGAATGCAGAGAATACCTTCCCTGCAAGCAGCCTGACCCTCGGGTGCCGCGCTTTCAGGCGGCGCGGACGCCATGTGCGGACAACCACCACAGATAAGGACTCTTCCACTCCTCTCGCTGCCCCCCACCCAGCCCGGCCCGCGGACCCGCACTCACCGCCCCTGGGCGTCCGCGCCGCCGCCGAGGGGCCGCAGGGCAGGCGCGGCTAGGGGGCTGGGACAGCCACCGCGGCGGGGGCGCCACAACCGCCGCAGGGCTCCCCGCAGCACCGCGCTCATCCCGCACACAGCCCGCGGCAGCAAGGATGAAGAGCGCTGGCTACGCGCCTCTCCGATAGTGTCTTGTCCTGTCCTGTCCCGTCCCGTCCCGTCTGCCAAAGCCAACTCTCAGGGAGGAGGGCGCTGGACCGCCCCTTGGCTCAGAGGGCAGCCCAGAGATGCAACCAGGCTTCTCCCGACCTTGAGACCGGAGGGCAGCGGTGGCGGGAGGGCGCGGGATACCCCCGGGCTATGCTAGAGCGCCCTGCGGAGTCAGGGGCTGTGCCAAGCGGGGGTGGGCAGGGCCCTGAGCCCTGCCCACCACGGCCCGCCTTCTTCTCGGGCTATAAAAGGGCGGCCTGCGAGCTCTAAGTATCCTGAGCTGGATACCGAGACCTTGGGAAGATTCGGGCCTCCGGCGTCCCTTGGCGAGCAAGATGCTGCCGATCGGGAAGACCACGAAGCAGGGCAAACGGGTAATTCCCCCACCTCCCTCCTCAGCTCCATCTCGGTCCTCTGCTTCCTGTGGGCTCGCTCAACGCTGTTGCGCGAGAGAGATGGCCTGTTGCAGTTCCCTTCGCCGAGGTGCGGGCACTGCTCCGGCGGCTCCGGGCACTAGAGGAGAGGCAGCCCCGCGTCGGTGCGGCGGGGAGTGGCAGTGTCGAGGTTGGCTCTGGGACGGGCCGTTACCCCGCTGCGCCCTGCCGCCTGTCGCGCCTCCTCGAAGTCCTGCCCGGGGACTTCACGGGGAGCTGCTGCTAAATCGGCACGGCCGGTTTAATGCTGTATAGCAGCTCATAGCATTTTTATTTCTCTGAACGCGTAAACTGGAGCCACCTAATTTGAAAACCATTTTGCTTAACAGTATTTGATGCGCAAACTAAGCAGTGGTCACAACATATTAAAACGGTAAATATTTTAAGCATGAACTACCACTGGACAGGATTTCTTGTTTCCAGCGTCCTGCCAGCTCTGTTTGAAATCCCCAAATTGGTTTATGTGACTATCAGTGTTTGTAACATGAGCATTCTGCAATAAATGCATGGCGCTTGCACCTCCGTTTAGCTACAGAAATAATGCTAGTATAGAAGTTACCCGGACATCAATCAATCTAGCTATTGAGGCAAGCATACCAGAGTGTAATCACATGTTCTGACTTCTGTTCAGAGGGACACTATTATCAGTGATAGGACATAATATTTGTTATTAATTACTATGATCAGAACTCTGTTTACTTTTTCAAAGTGTGGCATACAAGTCTAGAGTAAGAGAACAGAAATAGCCTTCTGGAAATAAAAGGAAGAAATCTATGAGATCTAGCCTTTCAGGTAAAGCAGTCATAAAGGATGAAGGTGGGGAGGTATTCTGCTTTTTCGGGGTTTGATGTATGCTCAAAGCACTGACAACTTCAAACACGTAGCAGAAGATACGCTCCTCTCGAGGGCTTGGTTAGGATCTTGTTTTGGTATAGTTATTTTCTCTCCACTGATGAGAAGATAGGATAAAAATAGACCAAGCAAGATTTTTATTTATGTGACAGGTGTTTCAGGGAATATCTTCATAGAGACATTTGCACTCTTTCTGTTGATAGATGTACGAACTATGTGGTTGAACGTCATTCGTGGTAGCCAAAATAAAGTAGTGAAACCACCCCCTGGGTTAGCTTTTTACAGATGCAAATTCTTCTTATTTCATACCAGATCTGTGCACTACTAGATGGCCTGATAGTACAGTTTTCATCTGGATTACAGATGAGCCACACATACTGCCATAGGTCTCCAGGACAGAACAAACCAATGTTGATGCTGAACATAGGCTAACCATATGCTGATTGACCATATAGTGTTTTGTTAATATAGATAAAGTAAAAATGGTATTGAGTTATTATATCAGACCTGTAATAAAGTTTGAAAAACAAAGCTATTTCCATTTTAAGCCAATCTGAACTGACTATGTTTGTATTAAGTACTTTGTGATTTATGATTATGTCACAGGCTATTGGATGGTCTGATGCTAGGTTATATAAAACACAATAGATTATCTATTAAGATGCTGTGGTCTGTGATATCATGACATACATTGCTTCTGTGTGTCAAAAGTGATCATTTAAAAAATGCAGGTTTAAAAAAACAAACCACTAACTAGAAATGTGAAGGAAAACTGCTGTTAAATCCTAGAAGTGACTTGTAAAAGGAAAAAAAAAAATCTGTTAGTTGTAGTACATTTGAATATAATACCTAAATATGATGTCAACATGTATTCATTACTTAATGTTTGGTTAACAAGTAACAAATGATGCTGCTTGTATGCTTAAGGCATTTTTCCCTCTACACTCCTCTGCATTTTAAATTTCTGAAGCAGGCTCCATCTACAGAAGAACCTTTGGAAGGCAGAGGAAGTAGTCACACAAACAGTGATCCCTCGAGTGCCTTTCTCTGACCTCATTTGAGGCATTCTGCTACAACTGCAGATTAGTTGCAAAACACAGTGTTTACAAAGCCTCCTGACATTTACACTAGAACTGAATTGCCCTGATAGACAGTCATGACTGGTAAACTCATTGGAAATTACTAAATTTTGGAGACTGAGTACTAGTGTTGAGTTTTGCCATGGTCATGCTGAAATAAAGATAAAATCTACCATACTTTATTAACGTTATAAAGTTAATCAGGTCAATATTTTGGCAAGAATGTGACAGAAGATAGGACATGATGCTGAGACTTCCAAGCAAACACTGATAAAGCTGAAATATCTGCATGGCAGATTAGTAGAAGACTTGCCATGTCAGTGCCCGAGCCAAAAATGCTGACCCTCTAACCAGGCTTCATGGCCTCTAAGTAGTCTTACACTGCAATGCTTCGTACTGTAACTGACATAACTGGCACAGTGCTCCTTCTTAGAAAGGCATACCTCTGTCTTGCCTAAATGGTACTGCTGAGACATCCCAAGTGTTTGTCTTTTCTGGATGTGTGGTGTGTGATAATTGAATGAACACAGAAATTGTCGCACAAAAAATAACCTGTTTAAGGTTGCAGTCCACTTCCTCTCAGGGTGAAACCCATACTCAACTCTCTGTTCACAAGGCTTTTCCTTTTCCCTCCCCCTCAAAATTCATCTAGTGTACCATCAAGAAAAGATAACTCTGGAGAGAAGTTTTGGTCTTAACCTTTGCTTAAATCTTCTTCTATATTCACTACCTTTGTTAATAGAGTGGGTCTACATTCATCCACTTTTAAAAATAAATAACAACTACAATTCTGTCTGCAAAAAAATTAGTCCTATTTAGTGTAATAGCAAGGGAGAAATTAAAATTTACCTTTTTAAATGTAAATATAAGGTGCAATCAGTATATGTTGTTCTCATGTTTTTTAAATTTTACCAAAAAGTTACCACTTCTCTTGCAGTGGTGTGACATTCGAGGCAGATGCAAGGTTAATCCTGGGGTGCTGTAATGTCTGTAATTTGGCATTTTAAGAGTATTTCAGGGTTGTACAAAACAAGCGGGATTTTCTTTCATTTCGCAAGCCAACAGAAGCAAACCCAGGCCAGTAAAAAAGTCAGTCAGAACATGAATTCTAGTATTTCGAGATGCATCCTTCCTTGGAAGGAAAATGTTACATACTTACTTGTTTGTGATGCCTGTTGTGCCATCTTGGGTTACCACCTAATTGTGCTGAGGCTCTGTCAAGATTGCACCTGCAACTGAAGAGCAAACAAGCTAATAAAGAGGTCAGCGGTACTAGTGTTTCATTTAAAGAAGTGTCTTATTTATTTTACAGGAGCATTTGAGGTAGTGTTTTACCTTCATAGCAATGGAATTGGACTATTCTAGTTCTGGGAACTGTATCTAGAGTGTGAGAAAACTGACTAATGAAAGGTGTTATCTAGCTTACGTGAACGTATTAAAGCTTTATATTGCAAAGTGAATCACCTGCTGTTAATCAAAGAGAATTTCAAGAAGATTTATTGCTTACTATGGCTAAGGTGGCTCTTGTAGCCCACAAATATTTATGTCTTCTTTGCAAATACAGGAAATCATGGCAATAAAGGCAAAGGAGGACAACAAAAGTAAAGAACTGCAATTATTAACCTTTCTTCCTGTTTTCTTCAGGGTATTTTGGAGCGCTTAGACTCTGGAGAAATTGTGATTGGAGATGGAGGCTTTGTCTTTGCTCTTGAAAAGAGGGGATATGTAAAGGCTGGGCCTTGGACTCCTGAAGCAACAGTCGAGTACCCAGAAGCAGGTCAGTTTTACTGGTAAAAGGTAATCCTGTTGTGAAAATAAATGTGGTTGGCTAAATAATAAATATGTAGGAAGCTGTAGTAGGTTCCTCGATGCTGTAGAACTACACTGTAAAGAACAGTCTAAGAACCTATGGAACAGATGTTTATCATACCACTTTTTCTTGCTCTTACACTGGCCAAAAGCCATTGTCTGGGTAAGAGTAGTGCAAACACAGTGACATCTGTCCAAAATGCTTTCCTAATATTCAATCATGTGCAGTTCAGGGATTTTTTGACATTGGTATCCTTGGATTTAATAACATTTAGTGATTTCTCACTCATAGATACGTCTAGTCTGTCCCTGAGCTGATATAAAGCTTATGAAGTAAAGCATTTTGTGGAAAAAAAAAAATCTGCAGTTAACTATCCATTTTGTTGTATTCTGGTCATTCTAGAACTTTTATATTGTTATAGAACTTTTATATTGTTATAAACTAATGCGGTTTGCTTGTTAATGCTTTCGGGAAAATAGAGACTTTAAATAAACAATGGAATGGAAGAGGGGGATTTATTGTATCTGGTTCCACTGTGAAACAGGGAATGACAAATCTCATAAAAAAATAAGAATTGCAATAAAAATTTAATGGAGTAACTCTCTTAAAGTGGACAAAGACAAAAGGAGCAATCATTCCATGCCTTCTGGCATAATGATCATAGCATTTAGCATACAGAGTGCAATGAGATACTTTTATCTATTTATGTGTGCTTCATTACAAGAAAGCATTTGCCATAGTTATATGATGTGCTATTAATTCCAAAAACCAATTCAGAATATCCTGGAGAAACATAATGTGTTTGATCTGTTTTAAGTGTTTGCCCTTCCAAATTAATCTTTTTCCTTTATACAGAGGAGGCAGAGAGATCTCTGTGTACATTGCTTTGAACACTTTATTTATATGTCCTAATCCTTCTCAGCCTTCAAGTGTCACTTTACATGGCTAACTCAGGGTCATGGACAGCTTTAGATAATGCAGAGCTCCAGCAAAGGTTTAAAGGGTGATGAGCCAAATTCTTAGCTCTTGTCACCCTAAAAGACATCACATCATCTCTCTGTTTCTCTCTACTCTACATTTACCTGCAACTACATATTCCATCTTACAAATCATACCACTTATTCCATATTCTTTATTCACACCTCAAAAGCTCTTGACCTGCTCCCCATGTGCTTTTGGGAAGTGCGGGTCTCACTTCGAGGGACGTAAGACAGAGGCAATTGCAGATGGTTTAAACCGGCTAAATGGGTGCACAGGTTTGCTTTAAAGATGTGAGCAGTAGGCATCAGTTAGAATACAGCCTTCTAAGCATTGCTACTGATTTGCCATAATGTTATTGTTCATGTCTGTAACACAGGTGAAAGTTTTTGGTATGTCTCTTAAACTAGTTATAAATACACTCTTCACTAATGTGTTTGCTTACTTTTGTACATTGTGCTGCCTCCTCTCCGTTACTGCTCTTTGTTCCTGTATGCTCAAGGACTGTGTTACTTTGAAAAAAGGGGTAAAGACCAGAAGGAGCAACTGTCTGAGATAGTGGTGTAAAAAACATTCAACTACCGGACCTTCTTGTCTTTGTAAGGAAGAAGGGAAAATGAGAGAGGTTCTGAGAATTGCAGCTAGGAATTTAGAGAGGAAAAGAAAAAGGGAAAAGTGAGTTCAAGACTGTTATTTCCATTACAGGAAAAGTTTTGCTAGACTGACAAGTTTAAAAATGAGATCTAAGTATTTCTTCTGAGTCAGATCAATATTGCATAGGCATTTATTGCCCACCTCTCTTGTTAGTTTAATCCTGTGTCTTTTGCTAAATGTCTAGCTCATGGCAGATTGAAATGAAATTCATCATTATGCACCTGACACATAAAATGTATCTAACCATTAATAATTGTTTAGCCCTATGTGTGGCTGCTACAGTGGAGAAAAACACAACTTGAGTGAAATGTTTGAAGTCACACAAAAGGTAAATTACAGGGTGAATTGGGTTTTTGATAGTGCAAACGACCATGGGCTTCATAACAGTAACAGGGTATTGTGCTAAAAGCAGTTTTCCTGGAGTTGAACGAGATTCAGGATGATAAAACACTATTCTTTCCCTCAAAATGGAGACTCATTCAAGAGTTTACTGTTCAGGTATCTGATGGTTTAGGATATGAAGTTCTGTAATCATGTATGTTTGGTTGTTTCATTTGCTTACCTATGATGCTATCCTTTTTCTCAGAAATCCCAAGCACTCTTCTAGGAGTGAGATAACCATATTTAAACAGCACTAACCATAGTAGTAAACAAATCTAGTTTACTTTGGGAATGTCATAGAGCATTTGTGAAAATATTTGTAGATTCATTTTCCCATTTCCTGCCTAGTTTTCATTAATGATTTTTCATGAAAGACAGTAGGGAAACAAGCTACAGAACACTAGAAACATCCCTGCTAGTTGGATCAATACCCTATTTCAGTTCAGTAGGAAAAAGAATATTCCCTGCACTCCGAATGTTTTGACTCTGAGTAAAGGTTTTAAGACTGAAACTTGACCCAGGTAGTTCAGGCATATTTCCAGGGGCTTTTTGAACTGTAGCTCTGCTGTAATACATGTTCCTGGATAAGCCTTTGTGACTGCTGGGAGAAGAAGCATTGTGTTAAATTGTGTGGATACCCAGGGCTGTAATTAGAAAAGAAATAAGATACTAGTAGAGAAAGGCAAGTGACAATACACTGTTACTTCAAGGAAAATAGAAATGCTTATGTGTACTCAGATTGACTTGAGCAATTCACACTGCCAGCTGACCTTCTCCAGCATAGAAGACTGTGTCTCTTGCAGCTAAAGAAGGTGACATTAGTCTCATGACACCTTCCTAATGACGCAGGTTGTCTGCAGACAATGAGGTGTGATAAACCAGGACTTAAGGAAAACTTGTCAAAACATCTGCCACGAAAACTGTGATGTTCTTGTGTCTGTGTACACTATCTATGGAATAAGTGATTATTGTATTTGCTGTAAGCTGTTGAACATTCTAACTTCATTTTACATGATCAGTAGTGTTCTAGAAATTAGTGTAATTGTTCTTCAATGGGTATACATTTAAAATCCATTGACAGCTCCTGTTTTCATAGGCTCATAGAATGATCTGGATTGGAAAGAACCATCAAAGGCCATCTAGTCCAGCACCCTCTGCAGTAAGCAGGGGCATCCTCAACTAGATCAGGTTGCTCAAAGCCCTGTCAAGCCTCATCTTGAATATTTCCAGAGACGAGGCCCCAGCTAACTCCTTGGGCAAATTGCTCCTGTGTTCCACTACCCTCCTGTTAAAGAACCTGTTCCCAAAATCCAATCTAAATCCACTGTTCTGTAGTTCAAAACCATTACCCCTCATCCTATCACCACAAGCCTTTGTAAATAGTCTCTCTTCATCCTTCTTGGGGCCCCCACTCAGGTACTGGAAGATCCTTATTATGTGTCTCTGGAGCCTTTTGTTTGTGCTGTGGCTATTGCAGTGTACTGCTTACAGCAATGAAGTAAAAACTACCATTTCAGACCCTTCTAAAGTCCTAATGTAAGGAAATTGTCCATTAAAATATTGCCAACTTTTTCTTTAAAACAGTGTTGGCTCTGCAGTAAAATCATCATGTGCTGACTTAATTCTTATAAGTTTGTGTTGCAAACCACTCTTCTGGAGCAAGCGATCACTTTTTAATTAAGGGACGCATTTAGAATTGTAGAATGGTTTAGGTTGGAAGGGACTTTAAAGATCATCTAGTTCCAACCCTCCACCATAGGCAGGGACACTTCCCACTAGAATAGGTCAATCAAGGCCTCATCCAACCTAGCCTTGAACATCTCTGGGGAGGGAGCATCCAAAAGCTCCCTGGGCAACCTATTTCAGTGTTTCACCACCCTCCCTATAAAGAACTTCTTCCGAACATCCAGTTTAAATCTCCCCTTTTCTAGTTTAAGCCCATTACTTCTCATCCTGTCATTACAAGACCTTGTAAATAGTCCCTCCCCAGCCCTCCTATAGGTCCCCTTCAGAAACTGGAAGGCTACTATAATGTCTCTTTGAAGCCTTCTCCTCTCCAGGCTGAAGAGCCCCANTCTAGAACCTAAGAAAATACAGCCTTTTCATTTGATAATCTTTGTCTGGTATTTCTTGTTACACTTTCATATTCTTTTGTCAGATTTATGCTTTTCCTTCCTAAACTGCTCTGAAGCTACATAAAATGAAACTAGGAGCTCTGAAGAAAGAAGACAGGCATGGTGGCATGCAATACTGAATCTACTGAAACTAAATGGAAATCACTAGTCATTCTTAGCAAAGCGTAACTAAGGAGAAAGCTTTCTTCTCGCTCTCAGAATATTAGGTAGGAAGAAATTCTACGCAGACTGGAGCATGCACTTCTACTCTCTCAAAGTGGCTCTTCAAGTAAATACAATATAATTTATTTTACAACAACATTACTTCAATAAGCATTTTACTTTCCACTAACAACAGCAAAGACTGTACCAACTATCTCTTGTTTGTCTCTTAATTCTTTGCAGTTCGTCAGCTTCACCGGGAATTCCTTAGAGCTGGATCCAATGTTCTGCAGACATTCACCTTCTATGCCAGTGAGGACAAACTAGAGAACAGGGGCAATTATGTAGCTGAGAAATTAACTGTGAGTAAAACTCTGCTTTGATGGAGATGTGAAACAAATGGATTTGTAGGTTTAGTAGAGAGATTATTGAGTACTTTCACATTTTGTCGTAATACTTTTGGCTATATTTGAGATCCAAAGAATACAATGATGCAATATCAGAATTTGAGATAGCAAGAAAGATAAAGTTAAAGATTTTAGGAAAAAAAAACCAAACAAACAAAAAAAACAAAACAGGGAGAGGATAAAGAGAGTGGACACCTACATCATGTTTTCCCCATCTGAGTTTACTGGAGTTTTTATACAAGAAGTATAGGGAGGAGTGAATGCACAGACAGAAAAATCAGTGGCAGGGAAAAATGCTTTAAATTTTGGAGAAACAAATTAACTGCAAAAAATGGTGAAGAATGCCAGAGAATAATCAGTGACTAGTGAGAATGAGATGTTTTTTTAGAAACATGTCTTTCATAGAGTATCATTTGAAAAATCCAAGGTATGCAATGTGGTCAATATTCCTCCTTCTGTGTAGGTGTAATGTTGGTGTTTTCTTATCCCCTACACAAAGGATCTGTAGAGACTGGTCATGAGTCCTCAACTCTACTGGGACCTCTGGCACAAAAATTTCTAGATGGTTCCTCTGACAGTAGATGATGTGCCATTGAATGTTTTCTTTGATCCGTTCCCCTTTGGTCCTACTGTCTATTTCAGCCTCTGCAGAACAGAAAAAATTCTCCAGGGGAATGGAAGGAAGGAATATCTTTGTGTTTGTGGAGATATTCCAAGTCAGAAGAATCTGGATACTAAAGGAAACACTTGAAGCTTAAATATTAGTTCATACCAAAATGCCAAATGTATCTGAATTGCTGTACCTTTACACTGGCCAAGAGAGCCAATAGCATCCTGGGGTGCATCAGGAAAAGCATGGCAAGCAAGTCTAGGGAGGTGCTTCTCCCTCTCTACTCTGCCCTGGTGAAACCCTGGAGTTGCCCTGAGTGCTGGAACAGGCTGCCCACAGAGGTGGTGGAGTCTCCTTCTGTGGAGATTTTCAAAATCCTCCTGGATGTGCAAACTACCCTAGGGGATCCTGCCTTGGCAGGGATGTTGGACTTGATCTCTGGAGGTGCCTTCCGATCTCTACAGTTCTGTGATTCAATAGATGCATCAATGAAATGCCTGAGATACCACACTGCAACTATTGCTGCCAGGCAAAATTATAAGAAAAGCTGGGAGAGCACCTGGTATTGAGAATGAATTGTAGCAAAGCTTTCAAGATCAGTGTGCTGCCAGTTCTAGAAGCAGGTTTTACCTGGTTTATGACTCCACCTTCTAGGGTTCCCATACATGTACCTGCACTTAAGTGCATAGGAAAGACCACCTGTCAGCAATAGCCTTAAAAACCATTTAGGTCTTCTGAGGCAGCCATGAAGAACTTTATCTGAGAGAAATGTGTCTGGGTTCTAAGTAGTCCATAGGCTGCAAAGAAACCTGCTCTAATCAATACTTGTTATCTATCCCATTTTTTTTTTCCTAATTTAGGCATAGAAGGAATGTGTCTTTCAGTCATTTGATTTGCTCCTGCATGCTCAAGGAGCATTTTCAGTCACATAGTGGTAAATTTCACTTTACTATTCTAAAATTGGTAACTTGAACATTAGATAATGAGTGTGTTCTTTTAAAGTGCCTTAAGTAACTCTATGACTACTATAACTTCCATTTTGAAAATTGTTACAGTACCAAAGTACCTTTTTAAGAAAGAATGAAAAAATCAGTTGCTTTGACTGTTTATTTTGTTCTCTACCTACAAAATGACAGATAAAAGCATACACTTAATCACAACAAACTCAGTTTCTAAGAAGCAAATAAAATTCCACTTTTTATAGACTATTTGTGTTAAGAGATATTAAAGGTAATACGGTTTTGTAGTATTTGACAACAGGATAAGTTAGAGGTGGGAAGAAATTTATTTCTCAATGTTTGGGGTTTTTTTAGGGGGAGGTTTGGTGGTGGTGCATTCTTGTTTTGGTTGGGGGTTTTTTTGTTTGGTTGTTTTTTAACATACTGCTCTTCCTAATCAATACTATGTTAAAAAAAAAACATTTCAAATATAAAAGAATAGGAAGAAGACATTGTGCCTGCTGTCTGGTTTTGTAGTTTTTATGTTCTGAAATTATGCCTGTCTCTGACCAGGTAAAACTGATCTATATTTATACAGTGTCAGAAAGTGAATGAAGCTGCTTGTGATATTGCAAGAGAAGTGGCTAATGAAGGAGATGCTTTAGTGGCTGGAGGAGTCAGTCAAACACCATCATACTTAAGCTGCAAGGATAAAGCAGAGGTTAAAGCAGTCTTTAGAAAACAGCTAGATGTCTTTATGAAGAAGAATGTGGACTTCCTAATTGCAGAGGTAGGTACATAAAGAAAGTACATGCCCTTCAACTTGAATAGTGTAATTCCAACATTTTAGGAGAAAGCTAGACATCTTATGGTATGCTTTTATGCAAGCAGTATTGGGCATTTTTCTAAATACACAGCAGCATATGCAAGCATCCTAGAACAGGACATTTAAACCAAATTTTCTACATTGCTCAAGTCACACTCTGTGTTGGTACAAAGAGGATACATGATTTTGATCTTGACTAGTTCACATTGCTTCCCAGACACAATAAGCAATCAATGTAAGATGACTTTTATAGATTAAAATAGTTATTTGGATATAAATCCCTGACCAACCTCCTGCAGAGGCATTCTTACTCTGAAACAACAGTATCATTTCTATTTGGTTTTACTTACTGACTTCTAGAAATCCTTTTTTAACTGTGTGGTCAGTGAACTCAATTGAATTCAATCAGTGTGTCTTGGCTCTACTTTAAATTTCCCAGAGACTCAAATATAGTTAACAAAACCAGTAACACTTTATAGGATGCCTTTCCCTCTCCACCCCTTTTTTCAAAGAAAAGGAATTTGATGTGGAGAGGAAAAGGTAAAGCACATCCAAATAAATAGTCTCACTTCTATTTGGAAGTTAAAAGAGAAAAGTTAATAAATAAAAGGTACTTGAGGTAGGGGAATTACAAAGAGGTATAGG
>WAAF01016137.1:7525-43166 GCA_013400475.1 Tricholaema leucomelas
CTGCACCCAGGAGTGCAGGTGGGGTCTGAGGAGAGCAGAGCCAAGGGGCAGAATCCCCTCCCTTGCCCTGCTGCCCACACTGCTCTTGCTGCAGCCCAGCACAGGGTTGCTGTCTGGGCTGCACTCACACTGCAGGCTCCTGTGGAGCTTTGCATCAGCCCAGACCTCCAGGGCCTGTTCCTCAGGGCTGCTCTCAGCCATTCCTCCCTTGTGCCTGGGATGTCTGAGGTGCAGAGCTGCTGGCTAAAGCATGACTCAGCCCCAGCAGCTCCCTGCTTTTTGCCTTGCAGCTGCACAGTAAACTCCTGGAAGCCGAGCGGCAGCTGGGGGAAGCCCAGGGGCGGCTGAAGGAGCAGAGGCAGCTCTCCAGTGAGAAGCTGATGGACAGAGAGCAGCAGGTGGCTGAGCTGCAGCTGAAGCTGTCTCGTGCTGAGGAGCAGGTAGGAGACTTTCTGGACTCCCTGCAGGCTCCTCTTTGTTCTGCTTCTGAGAGGACCCTGTGCTAGTGGTGTGGTGGATCAGCTTCGCCCCACGGGGACGTCCTGGAAGTCCTGGGGCAAAACTGATGAAATCCTAAATGCTTACTTTGACCTAAACTGACCTAAACTGGCCTTCTGCTTCAATCTGCCCAAATACAACTGCAGTGCAGGTTCTTGTAAGGCTCCTCAGCTGCACCTTGTGTGCCTGGTGCTTCAGATGTGAGCAGTGCTGCCAGCCAGGGAGCCCTGGGCAGAGGGGAGGGCTGGGCAAGGGGGAGCCTGCTGAGGGCTAAGTGCAGAGTCCTGCACCTGGGGAGGAGCAGTCCAGGCACCAGGACACATCAGATATTGACCTGCTGGAAAGCAGCTCCGTGGAGGAAACCCTTTAAGGTCCTGGTGGCTATGGGACAGCAAAGTGCCCTTGTGGCCAGCAAGGCCAAGGTGATCCTGGGGGGCATTAAGGAGAGTGTGGCCATTAGGGCAAGGCAGGTTCTCCTGCCCCTCTGCTCTGCTCTGTGAGACCACAACTGGAGTACTGTGTCCAGTTCTGGGCTGCCCAGTTCAGGGGGGACAAGGAACTACTGGAGAGAGTCCAATGGAGAGTTCTGAGGATGCTGCAGGGACTGGAAGCTCTGTGTGATGAGGAAGGGCTGAGAGCCCTGGGGCTGCTGAGCCTGGAGAGGAGAAGGCTGAGAGGGGACCTGAGCAGTGGTTACAAATGTCTGAGGGGTGGGGGGCAAGAAGCAGGGGCCAGGCTCTGTCCAGTGGTGCATGGTGGTAGGACAAGGAGCAGCAGGCATCAGCTGGAACCCAGGAGGTTCCACCTCAAGAGGAGCAGAGACTTCTTTGCTCTGAGGGTGCTGAAGCCCTGGAGCAGGCTGCCCAGAGAGGGGGTCTGAGGCAGGCCAAGGGGAATGGTTTGGAGCTGAGGCAGAGCAGGCTGAGAGTGGAGCTGAGGCAGAAGCTGTTGAGTGTGAGGGTGGTGAGAGTCTGTCCCAGGCTGCCCAGGGAGGCTGTGGCTGCCTCCTTGCTGGGGGTGTTGCAGGCCAGGCTGGGTGAGGCCCTGAGCAGCTGAGTGTAGCTGAGAGGTGTCCCTGGGCATGGTGGGGAGGTTGGAGCAGCTGAGCTCTGAGCTGCCTTCCAGTGTGAGCCACTGTAGGACTCTGAGCAGCACTGGTTTGGGTTAGGTTTGGATTCTTTAAGTAGCATGAGCCATTTTTGTGCTGCTTTTCAGATCCTCCTGTTTAGGCTAAAGTCTTGCAGCGTTCAGAATGAGTGTGGAGCACTCTTGGGATGCTGTTTGCTCACTCCTGGGTCTGGTTGGCTTCCTGCTTTTTGGCTTCTTCTCATTTTTTCTTTTTAGCTGAAGGAAAGAGCAGCAAACTCTACAGATTTGCAGCACCAGCTAGACAAAGCCAAGCAGCAGCACCAGGAGCAGCAGACACTTCAGCAAAATACCACAGCAAAGCTGAGAGAAGCCCAGGTATGAGCTGTGGGTCCTCCTCTGAAAGTGTATTGCAGGGTTTTGTGACTTCAGTTAGGTTTTCTCTCCAAAAAAGTAACTTGCAGGACTTGCCCTGGTGTCAATCCATGGGACAGAAGATCTGCACCTGGGCAGGAACAGCCCTGGGCACCAGCACTGACTAAAGGTCGATCTGCTGCAGAGCAGCTCCATGGAGGCCTGGTGGACAAGAAGTTCTCCACGGGGCAGCAGTGTGCCCTTGTGGCCAAGAGGGCCAATGGTGTCCTGGGGTGCATGGTGGAAAGTGTGGCCAGCAGGGCTAGAGAGGTTCTCCTGCCCCTCTGCTCTGCTCTGCTCTGCTCTGCTCTGCTCTGCTCTGCCCTGCTGAGAGCACTCCTGGGCTCCTGTGTCCAGTGCTGGGCTCCCTCCTTCCAGAGAGACAGGGAGCTGCTGGGGAGACTCCAGCAGATGAAGGGACTGGAACAGCTCTGCTGTGAGGAAAGGCTGAGAGCCCTGGGGCTGGAGGGTGGAGAAGGCTGAGAGGGGACCTGAGCAATGTCTATAACTGTCTGAGGGTGCCAAGAAGGGGCCAGGCTCTTTTTGCTGGTGCCCAGTCACAGGACAGGGACAATGGACACAAACTGGAACCCAGGGGGTTCCACCTCAACATGAGGAGAAACTTCTTTGGTGTGAAGGGTGCTGCAGGCCTGGAGCAGGCTGCCCAGAGAGGTTGTGGAGTCTCCTCTGGAGACTTTCCCAACCCACCTGGATGTGTTCCTGTGAGCCCTGCCCTGGGTGAGGCTGCTCTGGCAGTGGGGTAGGACCTGATGATCTCCAGAGGTCCCTTCCAGCCCCTTCCATTCTGTGACTGTGTGACAGAGGAGGTGTTTAGTACACTTGCCCAAGGTTTTGTGCATGAGGAACAGCTGCTTGAGGCCTCTCTCATGAAGGAAGCTGTTGTGTGGTTTTCTAGAACGACCTGGAGCAAGTCCTGAGGCAAATTGGAGACAAGGACCAAAAAATACAAAACCTGGAGGCTTTGCTTCAGAAAAGCAAGGAAAACCTCTCCCTGCTGGAGAAGGAGAGAGAGGACTTGTATGCAAAGATCCAAGCTGGTGAAGGAGAAACTGCAGTGCTCAACCAGCTGCAAGAGAAGAACCATGGGCTGCAGATCCAGGTGAGCACTCACAGCCCTGCTTCTTGGCCTCCACTCTCATCAGGGACTCTTCTTTCCTCTTGCTCCTTCCTCATCAGCTGTGGCACTAATCTGCTGTTGCTCTGGTGCTTACTTAAAGATCTTGCTGTCAGTTGCACAGGACTTGTCTTTTGCTGACTTCCTCACTGTCATCATTGAGGCCAGGTTGGGTTGAAGCCCTGAGCATCCTGGGCTAGTGGGAGGTGTCCTTGCCCATGGAGGAGGGTTGGAGCTGGATGACCTTTAAGGTCCCTTCCAAGCCAAACCATTCTGTGGGCACAGAAGCAGGAGCCCTGAGATGTTTCCTATCTCACCAGGCTGATAATATGCTTATAAATAACATCTGCAGAACTATTTGCTTCTCTTCTTTCAAGAGGAGGTTTAATGCTTGCTCTCATCACCAAAACTCAGTTTAGCCTACACCTGTTGTCCCCTTACCATTGTGGTTTTACTACAGAAAGGCCAAATGGACAATTCTAGAGCAGGGTAGATTGAGGTTGGACATCAGGAGAAAGTTCCTCACAATGAGGGTGGTGAAATGCTGGAGCAGGCTGCCCTGGAAGGTGATGGAAGCCTCATCCCCAGAGACATTCAAGATCAGACTTGATGTGTCCTGCACCTGGGTGGGTGCAATCCCAAGCACAGCTCCAGGCTGGGTGGGGAATGGCTGAGAGCAGCCCTGAGGAACAGGCCCTGGGGGTCTGGGCTGATGCAAAGCTCCACAGGAGCCTGCAGTGTGAGTGCAGCCCAGACAGCAACCCTGTGCTGGGCTGCAGCAAGAGCAGTGTGGGCAGCAGGGCAAGGGAGGGGATTCTGCCTCTTGGCTCTGCTCTCCTCAGACCCCACCTGCAGTCCTGGGTGCAGTTCNAGTTGTTTACAGTGAGGGTGGTGAGACACTGGCACAGGTTGCCCAGGGAGGTTGTGGAGCACAGAAGCACAGAATGGGATCTTTGATCTGATCCCATTCTGTGCTTTTGTGCTCCACAACCTCTCTGGAGGTGTTCAGGACCAGGCTGGATGAGGCCTTGAGCAACCTGTTCTAGTGGGAGGTGTCCCTGCCTATGGCAGGGTTTGGAACTGGCTGAGCTTTGAGGTCCCTTCCAAGCTAAACCATTCTATGACTCTGTGTGTCCCTGGGCAGCCTGCTCTCGTTGGAAGTGTCCCTGCAGCCTGCAGAGGGGCTGGACAAGATGACCTTTGAGGCTCCTTTCCAACCCAAACCATTCTGTGGTCCTGTTTTCATCACTGAGTCCTAGAATGGCTCAGGTTGGAAGGGTCATGGGTAGGGACACCTCTCAACTAGGCTCAGCTGCTCAAAGCCTCATCCAGCCTGGGCTTGAACACCCTCAGGGAGGAGGCATCTATTAACCTCTCTTGAAGTCTGCTGTTGTCTGTAACAGTGCAGAAGAAGAAATGAGATATTGCTGAGCCTGCAGAACCATCCTAAGCCTGGCTAAAATTCAGAAGCTTTCTGACCCCCTTCATAGAATCAACCAGATTGGAAGAGACCTCCAAGGTCATCCAGTCCTTGGACCTGCCGTTTCAGCCTTCTCTTCTGCTTCCTTCCTTTGATTTTATTTCCCCCCTGCAGGTAACTCAGCTGACAGAGAAGCTGAAGAATCAGTCAGAAAGTCACAAACAAGCTCAAGAGAATTTGCATGAGCAAGTGCAGGAGCAGAAGTCCCAGCTGAGAGCTGCCCAGGACAGGGTGCTTTCCCTGGAAGCAAACATCACAGAGCTCAGCAGCCAGCTCAGTGAGAGCAAAGAGAAGGTTTCACAGCTGGATGTGCAGGTAATGGAGCTCTGCCTGCTGGTGAGGAACCCTGCTGCTGCTTTCTGTCTTCCTCCCCCAGAGACACTGCACCAGGGCAGGTTTAGACTGGACATTAGGGCAAGTTTGGTCTCAACAAAAGTAGTCAGGCATTGGCACAGGCTGCCCAGGGAGGTGATGGAGTGACCAACCCCAGGGCTACAGGCTGCCCAGGGAGGTGATGGAGTGACCAACCCCAGNGAGGTGATGGAGTCACCAACCCCAGGGGCACAGGCTGCCCAGGGAGTTGATGGAGGCACCAACCCCAGGGGTACAGGCTGCCCAGGGAGGTGATGGAGTCACCAACCCCAGGGGCACAGGCTGCCCAGGGAGGTGATGGAGTCACCAACCCCAGGGGTACAGGCTGCCTAGGGAGGTGATGGAGTCACCAACCCAGGGGCACAGGCTGCCCAGGGAGGTGATGGAGTCACCAACCCAGGGGTACAGGCTGCCCAGGGGGGTGATGGAGTGACCAACCCTGGGGTGGGTGTTTAAGGGTTGTGTAGATGTGGTGCTTGGGGATGTAGGTTAAGGGTAGAGGAGGGTCAGTGGCTGGACTTGGTGATGCCAGGGGTCTGGTCCAAGCTGAAAGGTTCTGTGCTTCTGATCCATACAAAGCAATTTGGGCAACAGAATGTGTGTGAGAAGGACACAAAGATGAGCCAGGAACAGCTCTGCTACAGTGAGGGTGGTGAGACACTGGCAGAGGTTTGAGGGTGCTGAGACACTGGCACAGGTTGCCCAGGGAGGTTGTGGAGCACAGAAGCACCGAACGTGATCGAAGATCACGTTCGGTGCTTCTGTGCTCCACAACCTCCCTGGAGGTGTTCAGGACCAGGCTGGATGGAGGCTACAGTTAAAGAGCTGTTTCATTGCAGTCCCCTTTGCCTTGCAGGTCAAAGCAAAGACTGAGTTGCTGCTTTCAGCAGAAGCCTCCAAAGCTGCCCAAAGAGCAGATCTGCAGAACCACCTGGACACCGCCCAGCATGCGCTGCAAGATAAGCAGCAGGTGATAAAACATACAGGCTCCTGTGTCCCCTAAAGTCACAGCAGCAGCTTGCTTCCAAACCAAACCCACAGCTGGATATCCTCTGCCAACTCATCCCTTGGGATATTTGTTGCCTCTGATGTGCATCCTTTTGGTTTTGCTGTGATCAGCACCAAGCTGGTTTGCAGCGGGGCGGGGGAAGAATGGAATTGGGAGTCCACTCCTGGTTGGGACATTGTGGGAAAGGGAAGATTTAGACTGGAGAGCAGGAAGAAATCTTTCCAGTGAGGGTGGGGAGACATTGGAACAGGTTGCCCAGGCAGGCTGTGGAGGTCTCCTCCCTGGAGGTGTTGAAGGTCAGGTTGGATGAGGCCTTGAGCAACCTGGACTGGTGGAAGAAGTCCGTGGCAGGGGAGTTGGAACTGGATGAGCTTTAAGGTCTCTTCCAGCCCAAACCACTCTGATTCTAAAACAGGGCTTGATGGAGCTCTGAGCAACCTGATCTAGTTGGGGATGCCCCAGCTTAGTGCAGGGAGGTTGGACAAGAGGCAGTTGGGGCCAGTGTTTAATGGCCATGGGGGTGTTGGGTTGCTGCTTGGACTGGATGATCTCAGAGGCCTTTCCCAACCCAACCCATTCCTGTGATTTCACCAAGTGCTTAATGGAAGAGTTTGAGTTGTCAGAATCAGTGCTGCTGTGGTCTTCATGGAGCCCCCCAGCAGGTGCTGGCACAGCAGCATTTCTGAGCAGGGGAGTGGGATGCATTGCTGCAGGCAGAAGGCCTCTTTGGGCAACTGTTACACAGATCATAGATTCATGGAATGGGTTGGGTTGGAATGGACCTCAAAGCTTATCCAGTTCCAACCTCCCCTGCCATGGGCAAGGACACTTCCCACCAGCCCTAGGTTGTTCAAGGCCTCATCCAGCCTGGCCTTGAACACCTCCAGGGAGGTTGTGGAGTACAGAAGCACCCAATGTGATGGAAGACCTGGATGAGCTTTGAGGTCCCTTCCAACCCAAACCATTCTATGATTTTCCTGCCCCTCAGAATTGGATCTGAGCATGTTACCACGTTTAAAGCAGTTGTGAGATCAGTCAGTTTTGGAAGCTAGTTCAAGACACTACTCACCTGGTGCTGTGGTTTCACCTCAGGAGTTAAACAAGGTCAGTGCCCAGCTGGAGCAGGTGACAGCTAAGCTGAATGACAAGCAGGAACACTGCACTCAGCTGGAAGGCAGCCTGAAAGAGCACAAAGAGAAATGTCTGTCTTTGGAACAGAAGGCTGAAGAGCTGGAGGGACAGCTGAAGGTTTGTGTTCAACACAGCATCTGGGAAGTGGAGAAGCATCTGTAGGAGTGGAGCTTCTTGGGTTACAGCAACCCCACACAGAGCTGCAGCCTGGGGAGGAGTGGCTGAAAAGGAGCTGGGGGTGCTGGACTGGGGCAGCCTGAATGTGAGCCAGCAGTGTGCTGGCTAGGAGGAGAGTGATTGGCATTGGGATGGGCTGCCCAGGGGGGTGGTGGAGTTGCCAGCCCTGGAGGTGGTCAAGCAAAGCCTGGCTGGGGCACTTAGTGCCATGGTCTGGGTGAGCTTGGAGCTCTCTTCCAGCCTGCTGGATTCTGTGATTCTATGCTGAGGGGACTGCAGCACTGCCTGCTGAGGAGAGGCTGAGGGCCCTGGGGCTGCTTAGTCTGGAGAAGAGAAGACTGAGAGGGGATTGAATCAATGTCTCTGAATCTCTGAGGGCTGGGGGTCAGGAGGGGGGGACAGGCTCTGCTCACTGCTGCCTGGCATAGGACAAGCAGCAGTGGATGGAAGCTGCAGCACAGGAGGTTCCAGCTCAGCACAAGGGGCAACTCCTTGCCTGGAAGGGTCCCAGAGCCCTGGCACAGGCTGCCCAGAGAGGTTGTGGAGTCTCCTCTGGAGCCTCAATGCTCAGCAAGAGCTAAAGGGCAGAGGGCAAGAGGTTAGGGCAGACTCTTTTCAGTAGTGCCCAGTGACAGGACAAGGGGCAAGAGGCACAAACTGGAAGCCAGGAAGTTCCACCTGAACCTGAGGAGGAGCTTGTTTGGTGTGAGGGTGCTGGAGGCCTGGAGCAGGCTGCCCAGAAAGATTGTGGAGTCTCAGTTGTGGAGTCTCCTCCTCAGGAGATATTCCAGATCCACCTGGACAGTGTGATCCTGGGCAAGATCCTGCTTCAGCAGAGGGATTGGCCTGGATGATCTCCAGAGGTCCCTTGCAACCCCCAGATGCTAGGCTCTGGTGATAGCTACAGCCACTTGTTTAACTGCTTTGCTGGTGTTTGGTGTGTAGAGGCAAGGTCCTTTAAAGGCTGTCAGTCCCCTCAGACTCCTTCCTGCACACCCCATAAGGTGGGAGGCATCATTTTAGAGACAGTGCAGCAGGCTGCCCAGGGGGGCTGTGGATGTCCCCTCCCTGGAGGTGTGCAAGGCCAGGTTGGATGAAGCCTTGAGCAACCTGAGCTGGTGAGGGCTGTCCCTGCCTGAGGCAGGGGGCTGGAACTGGCTGATCTTTGAGGTGCCTTCCAACCCAGCCCATTCCATGATTCTGTGGCTGCTTTGTCCAAGCAGCTGTGGAGGAGCAGGAGGTTTGCAGGAGCTAAATAAGGAAAGAGAAGTAGCAAAGCCCCGCAGCAGGCAGGGGGCTGTGAGCAGCGCGGCTGCTCCGGCAGCAAAGGCTTCTCAAGCTGCCTGGCTTCTGCTTTTCCTTGCTGCTTTTGTTTTGCTGGCTGTGCCCTGGTGGTCCCTGACATGATCTTTCTCTCTCTCAGAAACTGGAAGCTGATGGCCTGGATGCTAAGGCCAGCAGAGAGCAAACCCTGCGGGAGTTACAGCAGCAGCGGCAGCAGGCGGCGGAGGCAGAGCTGAGGGCAGCAGAGCTCAGCAAAGAGCTGGATGCAGCACGAGAAGCGTAGGTGTCAGCTGGGGCAGGGCACTGACAGAGGCTCAGCAGGAGCCAGCAGTGTGCCCAGGTGGCCAAGAAGGCTACCAGCATCCTGGCCTGCAGCAGTGGCATGGGCAGCAGTGGTGTGGGCAGCAGTGGTGTGAGCAGCAGTGGTGTGGGCAGCAGTGGTGTGGGCAGCAGTGGCCTGGATCAGCAGTGGTGTGGGCAGCAGTGGTGTGGGCAGCAGTGGTGTGGATCAGCAGTGGTGTGGGCAGCAGTGGTGTGAGCAGCAGTGGTGTGGGCAGCAGTGGTGTGGGCAGCAGGAGCAGGGCAGTGATCCTGCCTGAGGCACTGCTGAGGCTGCACCTCAATTACTGGGTTCAGTTTTGGGCCTCTCACTGCAAGTACCTTGAGGAGCTGGAGCAGGTCCAGAGAAGGGCAGCCAAGCTGGGGCAGGGCCTGGAGAGCAGGGCTGGGGGGCAGCAGCTGAGGGAGCTGGGGGTGTGCAGTGTTGCAAAGAGGCTGAGGGCAGAGCTCATTGCTCTCTGCAGCTCCCTGAGAGGAGGCTGCAGTGAGGTGGGGTTGAGCTCTGCTCCTTGTCTTAGGAGACAGAAGGAGAGAAAACAACCTGAGATCCTGCCAGGGGAGGGTTAGGTTGGAGACACAAAAGAACCCGGGAAGGAGAATCAGAAAACTTAAGAGAATTTCTCCCTTTTTTGGGGGTTTTCTTTCATTTGCAGAGTGTCCAATACTAAACTGGATTTGCAGAGGAAATCTGAGGCCCTTCAACAAGTGAAACAGGAAATTTCCAAGCAGGAGGAGGAAAAGGGCAGGCTGAAACAAAGCCTGGAGAAATCCAATCAGGAGACAAGTCAACAACTCAAGGAATTGGAGTCTAAAATGCAAGCAGCAAGGTCAGAGCTGCAGCAAGTGAAGCTGGAGAAGGAGACTCTGTTAAAGGACCTTGCAGCTACCAAAGAGAAGCTCTCAAAAAGTTCTGAGTCCTTCAAAAAGAGAAAGGAAGAGCTAGAGAAAGACATCCAGAAGGGCAAAGCAGCTGTGGCAGAGATGGTCAGTAGGCTGTTTCTGGGGCATTGCTTGGGCTCTTTCCAGGCTGCTAACCTGGGTTTGTCCACAGGAGCAGTCACAGCACTCTCCAGAGGCCTTCTCCCCTGCTGCATGTCCCCTCCCTGGGGGTGTTCAGGGCCAGGCTGGATGAGGCCTCGAGCAGCTGAGAGGTGTCCTTGCCCATGTCAGGGGACTGCAGCAGATGATCTCTGAGGTCCCTTCCAACCTGAGCCATTCTAGGATCTGTGATTTGGGAGTGCTTAGCTTGAGGTCTCAGCAGGCCACCTGGAAACAGCAGAGTTTCAGTGAGGTCTCAAAGCAGGCCAATGAGTGCTTGACCACCAGGGCAACTTAGAATGCTCAAGAAAGTGAACTCTAGCCCTGAAGTGCAGCAGCTTCTCCCCTGCTTTGCCTCTTTGGTAACAGGAATGGGCACTGTGTGAGTACAGAGCCATAGCACCATGGAGGGCACCTCAGAGATCATCTACTCCAACCCCCCTGCCATGCCCAGGGACACCTCTCAACTAGACTCATCCAGCCTGGCCTGCAGCATTCCCAGGGAGGGGACATCCACAACCTGCCTGGGCAGCCTGGGCCAGACTCTCACCACCCTGGTAGTGAAGAACTTCCTCAGCTCCACTCTCACCCTGCTCTGCCAAACCATTCCCCCTTGGCCTGGCTCCAGCACAGGTCCCTCTGCAGCCTTCCTGCAGGCTGCCTTCAGCTCTTGGCAGCAGCTCTGAGGTGCCCTGGAGCCTTCTCCTCTGCAGGCTGCACCCCCCCAGCTCCCTCAGCCTGTGCTCACAGCAGAGCTGCTCCAGCCCTGGCAGCATCTTTGTGGCCTCCTCTGGGCTCTCTCCACAGCTCTGTGTCCTCCTGCTGCTGGGGACAGCAGCCCTGGAGGCAGGATTGGAGGTGAGGACTTGGCAGAGCCAAGGGGCACAATCTCCTCTCTTGCCCTCTGCCCACACTGCTCTGGCTGCAGCCAGCACACAGCTGCCTGCTGGGCTGCAGGAGGGCACTGCTGGGGAGCTGCTCAGCACCCAGCACCCCCAAGGCTCTTTCTCCAGGGCTGCTCTGCAGCTGAGGAGCAAAGCTTTTCCACTGGAAAGGAAAGCATCAAAGCCTGGCAGGGCTTTGTAGATCCTGCAAACAAGGGAGCTGATGCCCAGTCTCAGAAGCTCACAGGAATATTTCCTTCTCTTCTCTTTTAGGAGAAGTCTTACCAAGAAGTTAAACACCAACTGCAGGTCCAGACAGAGTCTGTAGCTAAAGAGAGGAATGAACTGAAAAACTCCTTGGAGAAAAAGGAAGGGGTAAGCTCTGTGCTTGGCCACAGAGGGATCTGGGGAGCAGTGCTGAGAAGGGTTGAGAAGGTTCACTTCCAGCCTCCTGAGGGATAAGGAGGTGGCAGATCTCCAACTGTAACCTCTCTGGGGCACTGAAATCAGGTGATGCTAAAACTTTGCTGGCTGCTTCCTTGGGAGGCTTTAACACCTGGATCTTAAAGTTTCACATTTAAAGCTTCAATGGGAAGCTTCTAAAATCCAGCTTTTACTCCTGGCTCTGTGTGCCCCACATGCCTTAGGGAGAAGTTTTAGTCCCTTCAGATTGTGAGACAATTCCTTGGTCTCACTGTGGCCTCCTTTGTTGTCTCCATGTTTCCATCCAGTAAAAGCTGTCAGCTTGTAGGCTTGGGGCCTGGCTTAGTCTCAGGCCTCATCAGCTGTGTGAGGCTGGCAGGAGGTCTGCAGCTGTCCTAGGAGGGTTTAGTTTCTCTTGTGGTCACCACTTGCCTGTGACTTCTTTTCTAAAGCTGATGCCAAATGTTGTGGTCCAGCTGGAGCCTGGAGGCCAAAGCTGCTGCCAGAGATTTCTTTGCCTGTCACTAAAGAGAAAGATAGGATCAGTGGACACAGTTTGATGGACTCTGATGGACTCCTGCTGCCTGAGGGAGGGTTTGTGGATGTGATGGTCAATTGCTCTGTGGCTGCTGTGGTGCTGCCCTGGCTCCTCTCTCAGGCAGCAGCAGCAGCACTCTGGTGCTCTGTGGCCAGTGCAGGATGAGTTTGCTGCAGTTGGCAGGAGGAAAGAGCAGACAGCTCTTGGCCTGGGAAGAGTTGCCTGCTCTTAGCTCTGAGTGGTGAAAAGCCCTTTTGTTCCTCAGAGGAGAGGAGACTGGGAGCAAGAGATGAGCTGAGTGTGTTATGGTAGCTCTCGAGCCTGCTTGCCACTGTCCCACCACCTAGAAGGGAACAGCAGCACAGCAGGACACTGCTTCCTCCAGATCATCTGAGCTGAGCCTCACAAGAGAGGTGTAGCAGAGAGAAGTAGAGCAGGGCCAACCCTTTAGGTTCCTGCTGCCAGAGGATTCTGCTCAGCTTCTGCAAGTCTCAGTTCCTGAAGCTGTATCATCAGCTTTGACCATTTTTTGACCTGTGCTTTCTGAACCACCTGAGCTGCCATGCACACAGGCCAGCAGGTGCCAGGTGACTGAAATCCAAGTGCTGAGTAGTTGTTTGCTGTTTCTGAATGCAGATCTCTAAGCAGCTGTCCCTGGAACTCGATTCAGCACGGGCACAGGTGCTGGAAATGCAGGGGCTGCTGAAGGAGAGAGAAAAAAGTGAGCAGCACCTCCAGGGAAAGCTGAGAGAGTTAAAGGAGTCTTTTGAGCAGAAGAAAAAACACAGTGAGACCCTGCAAGCTGAGCTGAAAACTGCCCTTCTGGAGAAGGTAAGGCTGGCCCCACCTGTGCCTTGGGCTCTGGATGGCTCTGAGGGGTGCTGCAGTTTGGTGTCCTGCCTGTGGGACTGAGCAGCTGCTTGCTGTGGTCTTGTCAGGCTGTCAGGGGAACAAAATGGTCAGATGTGGTGGGGGGCTGGGGGCAGAAACAGCAACCCTACTGCAATGAAAAGCAGCAGTGCTGAGAGAGGCATTCTGTAGGAAGGAGTCCCACAGAAGCCATTCCCTGCTGGCTCAACACCAGCCCTGGAGGGCCTGCGGCAGGTTCTAGCAGGGGTAGGGTTGCACAGCTACCCTGGGCTGTCTGCAGTGGTTAATGACACTCAGCTGCTCCAAGGCTGAGGGCCCTGGGGCTGCTCAGCCTGCAGAAGAGAAGGCTGAGGGCTGGGGGTTAGAGAAGGGGCCAGGCTCTTGGCACTGGTGCCCAGTGGTAGGAGCAGGGGCAGAGGACACAAACTGCAACCCAGGAGGTTCCACCTCAGCCTAAGGAGAAAGTTGCTTGGTGTGAGGGTGCTGAGCCCTGGAGCAGGCTGCCAGGAGAGGCTGTGGAGTCTCCTTCTCTGCAGCCTTTCGAGCCTCATCTGGCTGTGTTCCTGTGTGCCCTGCCCTGGGTGCTGCTGCTCTGGCAGGGGGTTGGATGACCTCTGCAGCTGCCTTCCAACCCCTCCATGCTGTGCCCATGTGAGTTAATGAGGTGCAGGAGCAGCTGGACTGCAGGGGCTTGGCTTGGCTTCAGGGGCTGCCATCTCCCTGCAGAGCAGCAGAGTTTGGGGAGCAGCTTGGGCAAAGCCTGCAGGTTTTGAAACAGCCAAGGCCAATTTACACCAAGTCTGCTCCCACTGCACCAAAAGAAGCTGCCAAGAGTCCAGATGTCCTAAAACACAGGGGAAGGTTGTGGTGTGTGCCAGGCAGCATTCGGTGTGCCAGGTTGTGGTTGTCCTCTAGGCAGCCTGTGGAAGCTGCAGGACTTGGAGGCAGTGTTCAGATGTTTGCTCTTTCCCTTCTTCATCTTTTGGCAAGGAATTAGATGCTGTTGTGCAGTGAGTGACAAGACATGAACATAAAATGACAAACATCAGGTCACTGAGCTGCAATTTCTGAAGTGGGGCAGAGCTCTCCCTCTCAGAACACACTTTAGACAAAGCCTGAAGCTTCCTGTGCTGTCTCTACCTCCAGCTGAGACTTCCCCTGCTTATGTCTCAGGCAGAGCTGGAGAATAAACTGCAGCAGCAGTCGATTTTGTCAGCACAGGAGCTGAAGGCAGAGAAGGTCAAGCTGGCAGAGCTGCAGAAGAGCCATGAGAAACAGAAGGAAAACATGGAGAAGCTGCAGCTGGACCTTTATGGGAAGGAGTCTGAGCTGCTGGCAACCAGGCAAGACCTGAAGGTACTCACACAGCATTTTAATGTCCTGGGCCACTTAGTAGACCTGTTCAGAACTGTTTGGAAGTGCCAGAAGCAAACAGGAGGAAAAAAAATATACTGCTCCATATAGAATTTGGATCATATATTGGTCACTTAGATCATATTTGGATCATATTTGTCATACAGAACATGACAGCAAGCTAGGAGCAGGTGGAGGGTAGCAGAGCCCTGCAGAGGGACCTGGCCAGGCTGCATGGGTGGGCAGAGGCCAAGGGGAGGAGACTGAACAAGGCCAAGGGCAGGGTTCTGCACTTTGCCCACAACAACCCCAAGCAGCACTAGAGGCTGGGGCCAGAGTGGCTGAGAGCAGGCAGGCAGAGAGGGAGCTGGGGGTGTGCAGCCTGCAGCAGAGGAGGCTCAGGGCAGAGCTCATTGCTGTCTGCAGCTCCCTGCAGGGAGGCTGTAGCCAGCTGGGGTTGGGCTCTGCTGCCAGGCAGCCAGGGACAGAAGGGGACAGAGCCTCAAGCTGTGGCAGGGCAGGCTCAGGCTGGACGTCAGGAGGGCTCTGGTAGGGTTGGTGACTGCGAAGGGGCGGCAGGAGCTGGGCTGTGCCCGCAGCGCCACCTGCTGGCCGCTGTTTGCAATGGCAGCGCTGGGATCACTGCCTCGTCCCGGGCCGCAGGCTGTGGTGCCAGCAGCAGCTCCTCAGCTGCAGTGGAAGCTCAGCTGGTGAGTGTGAGAAACAGGAATTAGATCAAGCTTGTAAATGCTACAGGTTCTGATTAAAAGTACTAGATATGAATGTTAAATACTGCTGGTGAGGAGCAGCTGAGGGAGCTGGGGGTGCTCAGATGTGCTTGGAGCTCTCTTCCAGCCTGCTTGATTTTATGCTTGGACTCAGTGCTCTTAGAGGGCTTTGCCAACCCGAACAATTCCATGATTCCATAAAGCTGACTGCTTCCTGCTAGGTGATGATTGTTCCAGGTGGAAGATGGGAGTGGTTAGTACCTGCAGCTCTGCTGCTGCCAGGTAATTCTCAGAGCTGTCTGTCTGCTGCAGAGCACAGAGGAGAAGCTTGCCCTGGCCCAGGAGGAGTTGGTTTCCAGCAGGAATCGCATTGCCAGCAGCAATCAGCAGATTCAGGACCTGAAGAAAGCAAAGGCCACACTGGAGCAGGATGCAGCTAAGAAGGAGCAGCAGCTGAGTGAGAAAACCAAGATGCTGCAGGACCTTCAGAGTGACAGGGTAAATGGCTCCAGCTTTTGCAGCCTTCTCACAGCCTCATTCCCCCCACACAGGCACCTTCAGATTCAGCCTGGAGGTTAGCAAGAAGTTGCTCAGCATGAGGGTGGTGAGAGCCTGGCAGGGGTTGCCCAGGGAGGTGGTGGAAGCCTGATCCCTGGAGGTGTTTCAGGCCAGGCTGGCTGAGGCTGTGGGCAGCCTGCTGTAGTGTGAGGTGTCCCTGGGCATGGCAGGGGGGGTGGAACTGGATGGTCCTTGTGGTGCCCTCCAACCCTGCCTGATTCTGTGACTCTATGGCAAGGGCAGCTGCAGTGAACCTCTGGTGGGAAGCCTCTTGAAGAGACTGAGCTGGCTTCAAAATTGATTTGTTCTGAGTGTCCAGACAGGTGGAAAAACTTCATCTACACTTAAACCTGACAGCAACCATGCTGCTAACTGCACTTTGTGGGTAGAGATCTGGGGCAGGGCACTTCTTTGCCCTGAATGACAAAGCCTCCCAGCAGGCTTTGGGCCCTGGATGGTTTCTGTTCAGTTCTTTATTTGTTTATTGTTGATTGAACTTAGAAGAAATTTTTTTTCCATCACTTCTTTTTTTCCCTTTCTCTTCCAGATTTTGAAAGAAAAAGACCTGGCTAATGAGAAATGTAAAACAACAGAGCTCCAGGACATCAGGAGTAGGCTTGAAAAAGAAAATGCCAAGCTGGGGGAGGAGCTGAGAGCCTGCAAGCAAGAATTTGAGAAGGTAGAGTAGGACAGACCTGAGGCTTGGTGTGGTTGTTTGGCTGGTAAGAAATCTGTGTTACCTGGAATGGCTTTGCTAAGATGCTTGCTGGAGATCCATGGAGATCTTAGAATCATAGAATCCATCAGGCTGGGAGAGAGCTCCAAGCTCAGCCAGCCCAACCTAGCACCCAGCCCTGCCCAACCAACCAGACCATGGCACTGAGTGCCCCAGCCAGGCTTGGCTTCAACACCTCCAGCCATGGGCACTCCACCACCTCCCTGGGCAGCCCATTCCAATGCCAATCACTCTCTCTGACAACAACTTCCTCCTAACATCCAGCCTGGACCTGCCCTGGCACAGCTTGAGGCTGTGTCCCCTTCTTCTGTCCCTGGCTGCCTGGCAGCAGAGCCCAACCCCAGCTGGCTACAGCCTCCCTGCAGGGAGCTGCAGACAGCAATGAGCTCTGCCCTGAGCCTCCTCTGCTGCAGGCTGCACACCCCCAGCTCCCTCAGCCTCTCCTCACAGGGCTGTGCTCCAGGCCCCTCCCCAGCCTTGCTGCCCTTCTCTCAACACCTTCCAGCACCTCAACATCTCTCTGCAATGGAGGAGCCCAGACCTGGACACAGCACTCAAGGTGTGGCCTGAGCAGTGTTGAGTACAAGGGATCCATGGAGTGGGTTGGGTTGGAAGGGCCCTTGAAGGTCATCTGGTCCCCAGCCCTTGCCATGGGCAGGGACACCTCGCAGCAGACCCTCTTGGGTTAGCAGCTGCATGCTTGGCAAGGCAGAGGATTCCTGTGACTGTGCTGAGCTGCTCTGCTTCAGAATCTGTTGGGTTTTGACAGCAGAACAAATGTGTTCAGTGTTCTGGTCAGGTTTGGACCTCTCCCTACTTGCTTAGAACATGAAGGTGATTAACCATTTAATAGCAAGAAAGCTTCCCTGCCTCAGTGTTAGTGGTTGGGCTTGTTCTGGAAGGGCTTTTCCAACCACAGTGATTCTGGTTTAGTGCTCACATTGGCATGGCAATGCTGTTAGCCTCCTTCCTGCAAGCAGAGAGCAAAGTAAAGTCAGTTGTAGAGCAGGCTCTGGAGAAGGACAATGGACACAGGGTCTGGAGGAGCTCTGGAGGTCCCTTCCAACCCCTAACATCCTCTGTGTGTCTTTGCAAAGAGCTGCAGAAAAGAAATGGATCCCAAGAGGCTTCCTCTGCTTCAGCAGAGAACAGTCACTAATTCTGTTTTGAGATGCAGTGTTCATGCTGTAGGCAGGAGTCAGAAAGTCTGGATTAGGAAGAGGGCTGTGAGATTCACAGACCTGGGCCTGCTGGAGGGGTCTGGAGGAGGCCACCAGGATGCTCAGGGGGCAGGAGCACCTCTGCTGTGGGGACAGGCTGGCAGAGTTGGGGCTGTGCAGCCTGGAGAAGAGAAAGCTCCAGGCAGAGCTCAGAGCTGCATTTCAGTGTCTGCAGGGGAGCTGCAGGCAGGCTGGGGAGGGATGCTCAGGAGGGGCTGTGGGGACAGGCTGAGGGCAGTGGTTTGGAACTGGAGCAGGGCAGAGTTAGGTTGGGCATCAGGAGGGAGTTCTGCACCATGAGGGTGGGCAGAGACTGGCACAGGCTGCACAGAGAGGGGGTTGAGGCTCCATCCCTGGAGACATTCAAGGTCAGACTTGGTCTAGCTGGAGGTGTCCCTGCTGAGTGCAGGGGGGTTGGACAAGATGACCTCTGAGGGTCCCTTCCAACCCAAGGCAACCTGGGAAGCTGTGACATCATCATCTCTGCCAGTGACTGAACCATCTCCTGCCCTCTCCAGGGGAAGAATGAGAGTCTGTTTGAGCTGGAATCATTGACACTTTCAACACTGCTGCTTTGACTTTGGGCTCTGTTTCCTAACAGGAGGTGACAAACCTCAAGGATGCCAAGCAGCTCTTGATCCAACAGAAATTAGAGCTGCAGGGCAAAGTGGATAATGTGAGTTCAGCTCTGGAACAGGAGAAGAAAAACCAGCAAGCTGCCAAGGAGCAGCTGAGAAAGAGGGAAGAGGAGCTGAAGAAAGAATGTGCTGAAGTGGAGGCTAAACTGGTGGGTGTGAGATGTACTCTGTGGCTTGTTGCAGGGACAGAGAGGAAGCAGGGAGCTGCTTCAGAGGATTTTAAATGACAAGGACAGGAACCATTGAGGCATCTGAGGTGTGGGGAAAGTCCATCGGGCCCCCAGCCGTGCCTGGAGGGGTTTGTTGATTACAAGCAGTGGTTGGAGGGCAGTGAGGTTCTTGGCCTCACTTGGCCGCAGGGCACAGGGCAGGGATGCTCGGGAGGTTGATTGTCATTGTCCTGTTGCTTCCTCAGCATGCAGAGACACAAGAGAAAGAAGAGGAAAACAGGAGACATGAGGAGAAGGAGGCCAAGCTCAGCATGCAGGTGACAGCCCTGAATGAGAATCTGGCTACCATGAAGAAGGAGTGGCAGAGCAGCCAGAGGAGAGTGAGCGAGCTGGAGAAGCAGACAGATGATTTACGTGGGGACATTGCTGTGCTGGAAGCAACAGTGCAGAACAATCAGGATGAGAGAAGAGCTCTGCTGGAGAGGTAAAGCTGTGGGCACCATCAGCTGAGGTGGTTCAGTCTGCAGAAGAGGAGGCTGAGGAGAGAGCTCTTTGCTCTCTACAGCTATCTGAGAGGAGCTTGGAGTAAGGTGGGGTTGGATCTCTGCCTCGTCCCGGGCCGCAGGCTGTGGTGCCAGCAGCAGCAGCTTCTCAGCTGCATAGCTGTAGCCAGATGCAGACATGGAAGCTGTAGGCCCTGCACAGAAGTGAGAAGGTTGTAAGGAAATCAGAAGCAGAAACTGGGTTTACATTTTCTGGCTGCCACTCTCTGCACAGGCTCCTTTGGTTTGAGGTGCAGCACCGCAGCACTGACCTGTGCCCAGCATGCAGCAGTCAGGCACTGGAGTCCCCTCCCGAGGGCACTGTTAAGGCTCAGCTTGGCACAGCTCCACCATCACCTAGAAAGATTGGAGCAGGTGATCCTTGGGGTCCTTTCCCACCTGGCATTCTGGGATGCTGTGGTTTTGTCTCTGTGGCCAGAAGAAGAAGTTGGGTAGGGTCTGGGGGGTTGTAAGTGCTACAGGTTCTGATTAAAAGTAACAGATATGAATGTTAAATACTGCTGGTGAGGAGCAGCTGAGGGAGCTGGGGGTGCTCAGTCCAGAGAGGAGGAGGCTGAGAGAGACATCCTTGCTCTTTACAGCTCCCTGGAAGGAGGTTGCAGTGAGGTGGGGGTTGGGCTCTGCTCCCTGGGCTCAGGTGATGCAGAGGCAATGGCCTGGAGTTGTGCCAGGGGAGGGTTAGGTTGGAGAGGAGGAAAAATGTCTCTGCTGCAGGAGTGGTCAGGGATTGGCACAGGCTGCCCTGGGAGGTGGTGGAGTCCCCATCCCTGGGGGTATGCAAGGCAGGTGTGGCCATGGCCCTCGGGGCCATGGTGGGGTTGGGTTGCTGGTTGGGCTCAGTGACCTCAGAGGACTTTCCCGAGCTCTGTGGGTCTGTGGTGTGGAAGCACAGCCTGGGTAGTGAGTAGCCTGACACTGGAGCCTTGGTGCAGCTGAGTCAGGGTTCTCTGGGCATGCCTTGGCTGTGTTTGTTCCTAGTGCTGGGCTGTGGATGCAGCTTCCAGAGTGCAGGCTCCTGTCCAAAGCACAGCACAGGGCTGCTGGGAGCAGACTCTGCTCTCCATGGCCTTGGCAGAAAATGAGGCAGGCTTAGCTGTGCCTCACTTCTCACCACAAAGACTTGAGCCCATCCATAAGAGCCTTCCAGATCCATTGGGCTCCTCTGAACTTGGAGGTGTGTAGGTCTGTGCCTTCTCTCAACTCATAGATTGATGATTCAGAGAACAGGCTGGGTTGGAAGGGACCTTAAAGATCATCCAGCTCCAACCTCCCCCTGCCATGGGCAGGGACACCTCCCACTAGAGCAGGTTGATCCAGGCCTCATCCAGCCCTGAACACCTCCAGAGAGGGAGCATCCACTCCAGGTAGGAGTAAGCTGCAGATATTTGGGGGTGCTGCCAGATGAGCTTCACCTGATTGTCACAGCAGAACATTTTCCAGCCAGGGCATCCAAGGGCTTCTCACAGCAGGAGCATTTTGGGCTGGATTGGGTGAGGATGGCTTCTCAGCTGGGCCACCCTGCCCTCAGGAGGCAGGGGCCATTGCCTCACATTGCTTTGAGCTGACTCTCCATGGGGTTTTTGTTTGTTTGTTTGTTTTTTCCCCTCAGGTGTATAAAAAGTGAGGGAGAAATTGAAAAGCTTCAAGCCAAACTTGTAGAAATGAAGAAGAAGCTGGACAACACCACTGCTGCCATGCAGGAGCTGGGCAGGGAGAACCAATCTCTGCAGGTAGAGTTTGGCTTGGACTCAGCAAAACTCTCTCTTCTCTGGCTGGCAACTCAGGGGAGCTTCAAGTTGGAGCCAGATTGGTGGTGGATTGCCCTTGCAGAGTGCTGAAGATGTGCTTGGGGTGTCTGGAGCCATGCTGCTGCCTGGGGGGGCCCTTCAAGCTGCTGACAGCTTTGACACTTCATTCCTGAACAGATGGCACTCAGGGCCATGGACTGGTGGATTGGATAGGGCTGAGTGCTAGGGTGGACTGGATCAGCTTGGAGATCTCTGCCAGCCTGCCTGATTCTATGATTCTATGAAATCAAAGCTATCAGGTTGGATCAGAGGGGCCTTGGGGTCCCTTCCAACCTGGCACTGTGGGATTCAGTGTGATGGCAGAGGTGGGGCATGCCTTGTGCAGTGACAAGAGAGGAGAGGAGGAGGAATGTTGCACATCTTTGTCAGTGACATGGGCAGAGGAATCAGTGCAGCCTCAGCAGGTGTGCAGATGGCACCAAGCTGTGTGGCACAGTCACTTGCTAGAGGGCAGGGATCCATCCAGAGGGAGCTGGACAGGCTGCAGAGCTGTGCCCAGGCCAACCTCAGGACATTCAACAAGGCCAAGTGGAAGGTCCTGCACCTGGGTGGGTGCAGTCCCAGGCACAGCTCCAGGCTGGGTGGGGAATGGCTGAGAGCAGCCCTGGGGAACAGGCCCTGGGGGTCTGGGCTGATGCAGAGCTCAGCAGGAGCCTGCAGGGTGAGTGCAGCCCAGACAGCAACCCTGTGCTGGGCTGCAGCAAGAGCAGTGTGGGCAGCAGGGCAAGGGAGGGGATTCTGCCCCTTGGCTCTGCTCTCCTCAGACCCCACCTGCAGTCCTGGGTGCAGTTCTGGAGCCCCCAACACAAGCAGGACATGGAAGTGTTGGAGGCAGTGCAGAGGAGGCCACCAAGATGCTGAGAGGGCTGCAGCAGCTCTGCTCTGAGGACAGGCTGAGAGAGTTGGGGCTCTGCAGCCTGGAGAGGAGAAGGCTTCCAGGAGAGCTTGGAGTGGCCTTGCAGGATCTGAAGGGGGATGCAGGAGGGCTGGGGAGGGACTATTGACAAGGTCTGGTGATGAGAGGAGGAGGAGGAGGAATGGGTTTGAAGTGGCAGAGGGGAGATTGGAACTGGGTGTGAGGAATATCTTTGCAGGGAGGGTGGTGAGACACTGGCACAGGTTGAGGGTGGTGAGACACTGGCACAGGCTGCCCAGGGGGGTTGTGGAGCACAGAAGCACAGATCTTTGATCACATTGGGTGCTTCTGTGCTCCACAACCTCCCTGGAGGTGTTCAGCACCAGTTTGGATGAGGCCTTGAGCAACCTGTTCTAGTGGGAGGTGTCCCTGCCTATGGCAGGGGGTTGGAACTGGCTGAGCTTTGAGGTCCCTTCCAACCTAAGCCATTCTCTGGTTCTGTGATTCTCAGACACCATTTAACAAACCCAAACCTGCTTCCTTGAATCTCTTCCATGCAGATCAAACACACCCAAGCTCTCAACAGGAAATGGGCAGAAGACAACGAGGTGCAGAACTGCATGGCCTGTGGGAAAGGCTTTTCAGTGACAGTGAGGAGGGTAGGTCTGCTTCACCCTCTGCCTTCTGGGGGGGTTGGGGCTCTTTTTCTGTTGTTTTCAGACTCTTAGATGTGTTCCAAGCTTCAGGAAATGGCCTCAAAGCAGTGCTGAGCTCCTCGGGGCAAGCTCAGCACAGAGTTCTTGCTTGCAGCACCTGAAACATTGGAAGGAGGAGTTTGTGGAGCTTGCTTGAGCTGTGGTTCTGTTGCCCTTTGGAAAGCAGCAGCTTCTGAACAGTGTGGGATTAGCTTCCCTAAGGGAGCAAGGAAAATGCCTCTGCTTTGAGGGTCTTTGCAGTGGAATTGTTTAGAATCCATCTGAGCTGGATGTAGAGCCCAAAGGGAATGTGAATCTGCTTGGAATTAGGGGTGGGTGCAAGCAGGAGGCATCAGTGTGGTCTGGGGCTTGGGGACAACCTTCTTGTTTCTAAGGAGTGGCCATGGAACAGCAGAAGCAGCTGGGGTGGGGGTCAGGGCTCTGTAAAACCAGCTGTGGGCAGCTGTTAGCACTTCAGAGCTGCTCAGCCTGCCGAAGAGAAAGCTCCTGGGAGACCTTAGAGCAACCTTCTGGTACCTTCTGCAGCCTGGAGAGGAGAAGGCTTCCAGGAGACCTCGGAGTGGCCTTGCAGGATCTGAAAGGGGCTGCGCAAGGGCTGGGAGTGACAGGATTGAGGAGGGGACGAATTGAAGCTGGAGGAGGGGAGATTGTGAATGGAGATGAGGAAGATGCAGGGAGGGTGGTGAGACACTGGCACAGGTTGAGGGTGGTGAGACACTGGCACAGGTTGNCTGGATGAAGCCTTGAGCACCTTGGGGCTGGTGGGAGGTGTCCCTGCCCAGGGCTAGGGAAGGTTGGAGCTGGCTGAGCTTTGAGATCCCTTCCAAGCCAACCTCATTCTGTGAGTGGATTCTGCGCTGCTCTCTCACTGACCTTTTGGCATCTTGTTTCTTCTCTTGCCCAGCATCACTGCAGGCAGTGTGGGAACATCTTCTGTGCAGAGTGCTCAGCAAAGAATGCCTTAACCCCCTCCTCCAAGAAGCCTGTCCGGGTCTGCAACACCTGCTTTAATGACTTGCAAGGGTGAGAGGCTGGCGCCGGTCAGGAGGAACTGTCCTACTGCAGCCGCTCCCTGCTGGTGGTGCCCTTGGCTCAGCACTCAGGCTGCTGCTGCTGGCCTGGGCCATTGAGGGTACCCACCTCGGGCCGCAGGGAGGTTGTTGTCAGCTGTTTCTTGCTGCCAGCTCCAAGTGGTGTCTTTCTTTTTGGTGGAGACTTTGGGCTCAGATCATCCTCAGCTTAGCGCCGTTGGCCCCGGCCAAGAGCTTTCACTGTCTAGGTTAGAGCTGCCCAGGTTCTTTGTAAATAAAGCTGTAAGAGAGGAGTCACAATGTATTTTTTTATCTCTTATTTTTGTGGTTCAAGAGAAACAGCCTTGGTCTGCTACTGCAGCTTGGGCCTCCCTTCCTCCAGGGGAGGTGCACAGACCCGGGAGGGCTTTAGGTGTCTGATCTCGCTGCCGCCTTGCTGCATCCTCGCTGCTCTTTGTGACCCTTGGTGGTTCTGGGTCCTGTTCTCTTTTGCTCCTTCAGCTTCTCCTCCCTCACATTCACAGCAGCAGCTGGACTTGACTCCAGATCACTTTTACAACCCCAGCCCTTACCCAGCTCCTCCTGCCCTTGGCTGCTGGAGTGCCTCTGGCAGTTGGTGTGTGTGTGAGAGGAGGAGGAGGAGGAGTGTGAACAACGGGGGAGGCAGGCTGGAGCTGGCAGCAGCAGCTGCACATCCTGGCTGCGTTGCTCTCACTTGGACATTTGGGACTCCAGAAGCTCTCTGATGTGGGTTCTAAAGAAGCAGACCCTCAGGACCGGCTGTGGCCTACAGCTCCTCTCTGCCTCTGCCCATGCCTGGAAGCCCTGAGAGGTCCTTGTGGTTCTAAGGCACATTCAGACCTTCCACGCCAGGTATCCTCCTCAGGAAAAGTCTTTTTGGAGGCTGCTGCAGTTCATTTGATGTCTTCTTCTGTCCCTTCCCTCAGCTTTAGGTGAGAGAAGCTGAAGTCCAACCACACCTAACCAACCTTAGCTTCCCAGTGCTCCATCTGAGCCCTGCTGCTGGAGGGGCTTCAGCTCCGTGACAGGATTAGTTCTGCGCAGAGTGGTGCTGGGAAGCTCCTGCTGCTGCCTTGCTTACAGTCAAAACTGGAGAGTCGTGGCTGAGCCTTGGGAGCACAGCTCCAAATCAGAGGCCACTGCTCTGCCTTTGCATCTTTAGTCACGTTTTTTTCCTGCCTGGCTCTGATTTTCCTGCTTGGCTCTGACTTTCCTGCCCAACTCTGATTAGCCTTCCTGTCTCTGATTTGCCTTCCTGTCCCTGATTTTTCCTTCCTGTCTCTGATTTTCCTTCCTGTCTCTGATTTTCCTTCCTGTCTCTGATTTTCCTTCCTGTCTCTGATTTTCCTACCTGTCTTTGATTTTCTGTCTCTGATTTTTCCTTCCTGTCTTTGATTTTCCTTCCTGTCCCTGATTTTTCCTTCCTGTCTTTGGTTTTCCTTCCTGTCTCATTTTCTCCTTTCTGATCTCCTGCCTGTCTCTTTCTGATTTTCCTGTCTTTGATCTTCCTTCCTGTCTCTCATTTTTCCTTCCTGCCTGATTTTCCTACCTGTCTGTGTGATTTTCCTTCTTATCTCTGATTTTCCTTATCTCTGATTTTCCTGCCTGCCTCTCTCTGATTTTCCTGCCTGCCTCTCTCTGATTTTCCTTCCAGTTCTGCCTGGTATTTCAAGCCCCTCTTCTTCCAAGAGGAGGTTTTGCCTTTGCTCTTTGGAGCCCTTTGTCTCAAATGCCCTAATAAATTCCTCCCCCCCAGACCTTTCCCTGTGCTTACAAAATGTTGCTGGCTGCTCAGAGAAGAGGACTTTGTCCTGGAGCCTTCTGCCTCTTGCCTGGGGTAAGGAATGAAGTTCTGCCCTGATGCTGGCAGCTTAGGCACTGCTGGGCAGATGTGGTTTGCTTTGCTCTCTGGCAGTGTGAATGGAGTCTCTGCTAGTCCTGGGTGGCTCCAGATGAAGCACTGCTCCAGAAGCAGAGCTTTGCCTCTTCCAGCTCCCTCCTTAGCTTACCTCTCCAGCTCTACACTGGCAGCCTCCAGGAGTCTTCCTCAAGGAGTTTTCCATTCTTCTTTCCCCCAAAGCCATCTGAATTCTGCCACTGCTTCTCCTTGCTGTTGGAAGGGTTTGGGATCCAGCCATGGTTTGTGTGAAGTACTGACCCTGCTTTTCTGGTTCAAACTTGAGAGCTGCTTGCTTAAAAGAAGTAACTGCTGCAAGATTTCCACTGAGCACAGGCTCTGGCCTGGCTGTTTCTCCTTGTCACTGTAACTGTTTGGCACAAGAACCTTTGGAATAGAAAATACAAACAGAATCTCTGCCTCTGGGAATGATTTTTCTGCTTGAGACAATCTGAGTTGTTTGCTTCTGAGTCTCTCCTTTGTGGCAGTTGTGCTCCAGTCTGGGTGCACTCTGCCCTGGTTTGTAACACACAAGAGCCTGCTGCTGCTCCTGGGGTGAAGGACAACCACGGGGAGCAGAGGGAAGCCTCCTGCACAAGGACCAAACACCTGAGGCAGAGGGAGGTGGAAATCTGCCAGGGGGAGTCAGGAGAGTGGTTGAAAGACTCCGTTTTGTGCAGGCAGTTTGCTTTAGATGGGAACATGAGAGGCTGTGGCTGGAGGTGTTCAAAGCCAGGCTGGATGAGGCCCTGAGCATCCTGGGCTGGTGGGAGGTGTCCCTGCCCGTGGCAGGGGGTTGGAGCTGGCTGATCTGTAAGGTCCCTTCCACCCCAACCAACTCTATGGGTTTATGACTATGAAAGGTGAAAGCTGAGAGCTCAGCAGTGCCAAGGCAGCGGTGGAGCTCCAGCAGGGGTGGTTGGAGTTCAGCTCCTTGGGCTGGCTGTGTGTGAGCAGAGTGCCCTCAGCTGCTGAGGATGTGGCTGACTGAGCACAGCTCAGCAGCTCCTCAGCTGCAGGGGCAAAACCAGGCCCACTTCTGGAAGCTGCTTGCTGCTGCCAAGGTGACCTGAAGCAGCTTCTGCAGGGGCTGGAACTGCTCTGCAAACACTCAGCTGCAGGAGGGGAGGGGGTGGAAATCTGGAGGGGCAGTGGTGGGGCAGAAGCTTTCATGGCTGAGCTCTGAATCTGCAGCTACAGGTTGGGATTTGTCCAGCTTTGCACTGGAGGCCATCTGTGACTTCACTGCTAACTTTGGCCTCCTTTTGTGGTCCATTCTCAGTGCTGGAGCCCTGTGCAATCTCACCTCCTGCTTTTTGTTCTTGGTTGACACAAGTTGGTGGTGTCACAGCCCCTGCCACGGTCTTGGCCTCGCTGCCAGGTTGGAAGCTGTGCTCAGGCTCAGTAAACACTGACCTGTGAGGCACACAAGGAGCTAGGAGGTGAAAAGCTTTGCTGCTGTAACTGCCTGAAGAGCCTGGCAGTGCTGGGGGAGGTGGTGCCAGCAGGAGTGCTGGGGGGGGGTCGCTGCATTGCTTTGCAATAGCAATAATGAGGCAACCTGGTAAAAAAACAACCAACCAAGACCCTGTTCCCTTTCACCACACTGAGGTAAAAGAGCCCAGACCAAGTACTTTAAGGCTTTGATTTTTCAGAATGCAAAGACAGCACCAGAGGGGGAAAGGGATGAAGTGGCAGAGAAGATGAAAGCCTTGATAGAGGAGGCTGCAGTGATGTGTTCTAGCAGCCTGCTGCAGGAGCCAGACTGCTCTGAGCACTGAGCAGAGACCATTCCAGAGCAAGAGCCATGCTCCAGTCACTGCTCACCCCAGCAGCTGGCTGAGGTCCTCAGGCTGCATCAGGAATGAAACTCTCACCTCTGCAGGACACTCCAGCCACAGTCCCAGCTGCTGGGGGAGCAGCAGGTGAGAGAGCAGCAGCTCTGTGGGCTCAGACAAGCTATGGAGGCAACCAAAGAAGTGTCAGGGATCATCTGGTTGAGGCAGGGGAGGAGTTTCTTTAGTGTCTGGAGGCATCACCTCTCTGGCCAGTCACACAGCCACAAGCCCTTGGGCTGTTGCCTCCAAACCCTGCTGCCCTGCTCCAGCCTCATGTCAGCAACACAGGCTTCAGAGTGCTTATCCTGCAACCCTCTGCAGACAGCTAAGGTTGAGAGGTCAGCGGCAGGCTTTTGGCTGTGCCTGGCTGTGCCTCACTGCTCTTCCTTCTCCCTCTGTATCCCTGGTCCCCAGGAGTCTTCCCCTTGCTGCCAAGGCTGAAAAAGGAGACTAAAAGCAGTGATTCACAGCAGGAAAAGTTGCTGTCTGCAGCTGAAGAGACAAAAGGCATTTTCTGCTGTGGCAGCCAGCTGAGGCAAGAGGCTTTAGAGGGCTCTCAGTTTGCAGCTGGCTTCAGTCTCTGCCAAAGGAGCGGAGGCTGGAGGGGACAGCCTGCTGGAGGGGTCAGCCTGCTGGAGGGAGGAGAGCTCCAAGCTGTGGTGTGTTTTCAGAAGGTATCAAGTCACCAAGGTGCCATGGAGTGCAGGGCACTAGAGACACAAGAACCACCATTAACTCTTGCTCTTGGGCTGGGACAAGCAGGATGAGCTGTGAATCCTCCTGGAAAAGCGTCCTTGAAGAAGCAAGAAGGGATCTGGGAGCAGAAGTATGAGGCAGCCTTGCTGAGTTTGTCTTAGAGGAGCAAGAACAATTGAGTCTGTCAGGCTTAGATGTCAGAGAAGGGACCTGGAAGGCTCAGTTGCTTCTCTGAATTGTCCTTCTGAAGTGGGAACAAAGCTTGTGGCGAAACCTACCAAAATTTATGCCCTGCACTCAGTGGCAGTCAGAAAGCTGCTGGAGCCTAAGCTCAGAATGGAACAGAAGCTGTGCCAAGGATGCTGCCATGGTTGGTGGACAGAAAGCTGCTGGAGCTTAAGCTCAGAATGGAATAGAAGCTGTGCCTTGGCAGCCTCTGTGCCTTGGCAGCCTCTGTGCCTGGGCAGCCTCTGTGCCTGCAGCAGAGGACAGCGATGCTCTGGCAGAACCTGTTCTGGTGCTGCAGCAGGAGTGCCTGCCGCAGGCTGGGGACTGTGCAACAGCATCAACAAAGGACATCAGCTCCCTCCTGCCAGCCCAGATCCATGGAAGCACAGAGCCACAGCATGGTAGGGCCTGGAAGGCACCTCTGGAGATCAACCAGTCCACCTCCCTTGCCAGAGCAGCAGCACACAGGGCAGGCCACGTAGGAACACATCCAGAGGGACGTCGAAGTCTTCAGAGAAGGAGACTGCTGCAGGGCTCAGCACCCTCACAGCCTCTCTGGGCAGCCTGCTGCAGGGCTCAGCACCCTCACAGCCTCTCTGGGCAGCCTGCTGCAGGGCTCAGCACCCTCACAGCCTCTCTGGGCAGCCTGCTGCAGGGCTCAGCACTCTCACAGCAAAGAAGTTTCTCTTAGAATCATAGAACCAAGCAGGTTGGAGGAGAGCTCCAAGCTCATCCAGCCAACCTAGCACCCAGCCCTGGCCAAGCACCCAGCCCATGGCACTGAGTGCCCCAGCCAGGCTCAGCAGCATGCTGGCTGGTAGGCAGCACCCACACCCTCTTCAGCAGCTTTGTGCTTGCTCCTTGGCAGGGCAGGGGCTCAGTCCTCCTCTGAAGGCACAGAGCTTTGTTGTGCTTCACCAAGTACAAGCAGCCAGAGGATCTGGGAGGGCAAAGAAAGGTGCTGGGAGGATGGCAGGGCAGGAACTCAGTCTGGGAGCACTGCTGAGCAAAGAACATAGCAGGCCCAAAGGGATGGTTTATATCTTGATTCATCTCAGTGGGCCAGAGGGAAGAGCTCTTTTAAACATGTCCTACTGCATTAAAGCCTTAGAGGGGAGAGCAAGGCCTGGCTGAGCACGAGTTTGGATGGGCTAAGGTCTGGCAGTTGCTAATTAGCTGCTGGAGAAGCTGGATGGGAAGAGGCAGCCTGGCCACAAGAGAGATCAGCAGCTGCTGAGGTGCTCTGGCTGCAGAGATATCAACCCACTGGGCACAGCAGTTGGCAGTGTGGTTTGAGCAGCTGGCCCTGTGCATCCTGCTGCCTGCTCAGCTCCCTGTTACCCTCTGCCTCTCTTTTCTTCCATGATTTACATGCAGAGCTCCTCTGCTTGTCCTTCCTGACCAACTTCTTCCTTGAAGTTATGCAAGACAAAAAAAACCAAACAACCCCAACAGCTCTCCCTCCTCACCAGCCTCTTCCTCAGCACTCATTAAGTGGATTGGCAAACATTTGGAGTTGCTGCTGTTTGTTTGTTGCTAACTACTGGCAGCTGAGCAGGCATTGTCCCTGCTGGGCTGGGTAAAGCTGCACAGCACAATGGCTGTGGTGTCAGAATCATCCAGCAGGTTGGCAGAGAGCTCCAAGCTCAGCCAGCCCAACCTAGCACCCAGCCCTGGCCAACCAACCAGACCATGGCACTAAGTGCCCCAGCCAGGCTTGGCTTCAACACCTCCAGCCATGGGCACTCCACCACCTCCCTGGGCAGCCCATTCCAATGCCAATCACTCTCTCTGACAACAACTTCCTCCTAACAGCCAGCCTGGACCTGCCCTGGCACAGCTTCAGGCTGTGTCCCCTTCTTCTGTCCCTGGCTGCCTGGCAGCAGAGCCCAACCCCAGCTGGCTACAGCCTCCCTGCAGGCAGCTGCAGACAGCAATGAGCTCTGCCCTGAGCCTCCTCTGCTGCAGGCTGCACACCCCCAGCTCCCTCAGCCTCTCCTCACAGGGCTGTGCTCCAGGCCCCTCCCCAGCCTTGCTGCCCTTCTCCCAACACCTTCCAGCACCTCAACATCTCTCTGCAATGGAGGAGCCCAGAACTGGACACAGCACTCCAGGGGTGGCCTGAGCAGTGCTGAGCACAGGGGCAGAAGAACCTCCCTTGTCCTGCTGCCCACACTGCTCCTGAGCCAGCCCAGGATGCCATTGGCTCTGCTGCCCACCTGGGCACTGCTGCCTCCTCTTCAGCTCCTCTCTCCCAGCACTCCCAGCTCCCTCTCTGCCTGCCTGCTCTCAGCCACTCTGTCCCCAGCCTGTAGCACTGCTTGGGGTTGTTGTGGCCAAAGTGCAGAACCACAACCTCCCTGGAGGTGTTCAGGACCAGGCTGGATGAGACCTTGAGGAACCTGTTCTAGTGGGAGGTGTCCCTGCCTGTGGCAGAAGGTTGGAACTGGCTGAGCTTTGAGGTCCCTTCCAACCCAACCCATTCTATGACTCTATGCAAACAAAGCCTTTTTTCTCCTCTGATGACCTCTCAGGCACAGTTTATGATGTTGTTATCTCTGTTGTGTATTCTCTGATGTTCTATCTCCATTCATGTGCTCCCACTGCAGTTTTCCAGCCTGTTTATCTCCTGAGCAGGGTTTGTTTGGGGTGGGGAGTTAAATCTCTATCAAATAAGAGCTCCTCAGCTCTTGCTCAGCACAAGGTGGCAGCAAGATCTTGCCTGGTGACGAGAAACAGCTTGGGCTGCTTCTTTCCCCTCCTGTTTCTTCAGCTGTCAGACAGCAAAAGCCCTCCTGATGAAGAAGCACTGAGAACAAAAGGCTTTGCCATGTGAACAGATAAAGAAAAGGCTCCAGGTGAGCTCCCAAATGATTTGCTGCACTACAGCAGGCCAAGATTGCACAATCCTCTGGGCAGCCTTGAGCACAGCTGCTCCTAGCTTGGTGTTGGGGTTGTTGTGGGCAAAGTGCAGAACCTGCCCTTGGCCTTGTTCAGTCTCATCCCATTGGCCTCTGCCCACCCATCCAGCCAGGCCAGGTCCCTCTGCAGGGCTCTGCTACCCTCCAGCAGCTCCACTCCTGCTCCTGCCTAGGTGTCACCTGCAAACTTACTGCTGCTGGACTCAATGCCCTGCTCCAGATCATCAACAAAGGTATTGAACAGGCCTGTGCCCAGCACTGATCCCTGGGGCACACCACTGGTGCCAGCTGCCAGCTGGCTGTGGCACCATTCACCACCACTCTCTGGGCCCTGCCCTCCAGCCAGTTCTTGACCCACACCAGAGTGAATCTGTCCCAGCCATGAGCTGCCAGCTGTGCCAGGAGCTGCTTGTGGCAGACAGTGCCAGGGCTTTGAGCAGACTCCCTCCACAGCCTGCCCACACTCACCAGGTGGGCAAAACCAAACCATCCTAGACAAGGTGAGGCTCGACAGGGCTGTGGCCAACCTGCTCTAGCTGAGGGTGCCTCTGCTGACTGCTGAGGGGTTGGGCTGGATGAGCTGTGGAGGTCCCTTCCAACCTGTGATGCTGCAGCCAGCCCTTGCCCAGGTCAGTGCAGTGAACTGCTCTGAGCCAGTGAGGACCTCCTGCCCCAGCAGCCTGCTGGCAGGCCAAGCACGAGGAATGCCTCCCTTTCTCTCAGAGGAGTGGCTGCCTGGCCAAAGGCAGGCACAGGATTGTGCTCTCTCCTGCTCAGCTTCACTGCTGCACACTTGGAGATGATTCTGCTTCACTCCAGGGTGACCCTGAACAGCAGAACCCTGCTTTGTCCATCTGCTTCCTGAGATGCCTGCCGCAGACCTCTCACACTGGGCTTGGTAATGAGACTTTCTGTCACCAGTGGCCCTCTCCTCAGCCTCTTCAGCTGGATTCCATGGGATATTTCAGCTGGCTCAGCCATGCACTGGCAGCTGCCTGCCCAAAGGCCTGGCTGGTTGGATTAGCAGTGGGAGACTGCAGCTGCAAGGAGGTGAAGCAGCTCCTGAGCTTGGGCAACAAGCCTGAAAACTGTGTGGCAGGGAAGAGGGAGCAAAGCAATGAGCAGAAGAGCTCAGTGTTGTTCCCCTGCATGAACCAAGCAGATCACAGAATCAGCCTGCAGCAGGCTGGAAGGGCTCCTTGCTGGGGTAGAAAGGGCTCTCCTCCAGCCCTCCCTTCAGTGGTCAGGGACATCTTTAACTAAAGCACTCTGCTCAGCAGCTTTGATGACCTGGGACTGCTAATCACACAACTGTTTGGGTTGGGAAAGGCCTCCAAGCTCACCCTGTCCAATCAGCAGCCCAACCCCACCATGGCCACTAAACTACATCCCACAGTGCCATGGCCACAGCTTTCTGGAACACCAGGGATGGGGGCTCCACCACCTGGAAGCTGGGGAAGGGTCTGGAGGACAGGGCTGGGGAGGAGCAGCTGAAGGACCTGGGGTGGTTTAGTGTGAAGAAGAGGAGGCTGGAAGCAGGTTGCAGTGAGGTGGGGGTTGGGCTCTTCTGCCCAACAGAAGGAGAGGAATTGTGCCAGGGGAAGGTTAGGTTGGAGAGGAGAGGAAAATGTCTTTGCTGCAGGAGTGGTCAGGATTGGCAGAGGCTGCCCAGGGAGGTGGTGGAGTCCCCATGCCTGGAGGTGTTCAAGAAAGGTGTGGCCGTGGCCCCTGGGGCCATGGTTTGGTGGCCTTGGTGGGGCTGGGTTGAAGGTTGGGCTGCAGGATCCTAGAGGCCTTTTCCAAGCATACTGATTGGACACTTCTCTGCTAGATGAGGCACAGGTGTACCAGGCAGAGAGGATTCCACCTTCGAGGAGACCTTCGAGCCTCTGAGTGAGAACATCTTTTCCTGTCTGCTACAGGTGCCAAGGGTCAGCTCAAGCCCTCCATCTGCAGATGCAGTGGTGCTGAGAACCACAGGAAGGAGAGGTTTGTGAAGTGCTCTTCACAACATCAACTCAGGTGGAGAGTCTCTTGGTCCCTGATAAGGCTTCTGGGCAATGTGCAACAGCAAAGGGGCAGCAGAGGCTTTGATTCAGGCTCTCCTCTCCAAATGTGACTCTCTTGTGTTAGAGAAGACCAAAGAGCAAAGGCTGAAACTGCCCAGGCTGAGGCTGATCAGCAAATGCTGCCTCCAGCTCTCCAGTGCCTTGAGAGGCTGTTCCAAGGCACCTGTCCTAGTGCCAGTCTCTATGGATCTGATCCTCCTGTACCCTTGTTGCAGGCCTCCTTTGTTCTCCTCTGCAATGAGCTGCACTGTGTCTTGGAGTTCTTCTGTGGCTCAGGCTGTGGCATTGCCTGGCAGTGTCCTTTGTGCCCACTCTTCACAGGGAGTGCTGGCACCTGTGAGCCCTGTCCCTTGTGCTGCCACCTGTGCCTTTGAACTTGCTCTCCTCTGCCAAGTCGTAAGCATCCTTCACACTTACCCCTGCACAGCTTTGCCTCTCACCGTTGCTCTGCATCAGCCTTTTCCCAACTGGGGTCACAGTCTCTGAGCAGTCATGGAAAGGTCTGGAGGAAGTCATGAAAGGACTCAGAGGAGAAGGCAAGAGAGAGGAAGATGCAGTTGGCTGGCAGCAGCTTGGTGCTCTGCTGGGTGAGGAAATTGAGTGCTTGTGCTTGCATCCAGCAATGCCAGCCTGTTCTTCCTCTGCCAGCCTGGAGGAGCAGAGCTTCTGCCAACTCAGGGGGGAGCACAGGAACAAAAAGAGGTTTACAGGAAGGCAGCTGAGACAGAAAAAGAACCAGCAAGGAGCGTGTGGGTGGTCACTCTACTCAGCTTGGAGCTTACAAAGCTTTCACATGCCCCACACTGCTGACAAGTCCCTCTCTGGTTAGCCCTTCCAAGACAGGAGGAACTCTCCAGGTGTGAAACAACAGCAACAACATCAATGAGGAATCATTTTCCATCTATCACCTGCTTGCCTTGGTGTACCTTGGATTCTCTCTGCTTGACAAAATGGAGCTCTTCATGGCAGGGGCCAGAACCTGCACTCAAGCAGCACTCCTAAAGCTAATAAACAGCACCAATGAAACAGACTGGACAGGGCTGGGAGCTAGGTTGGGCTGGATGAGCTTGGAGGTCTCTTCCAACCTGCCTGATTCTGTGACTCTTGTTCGTGTGATGCCAAGGGCCAGGCATGACTCTTCTTGCTGCTCTGCCTGGCTGGCTGAAGGAAAAGTGTCTGGAGCACTTCGTTGCTCTGGGAAGTCTGCCTCCAGCATTCTCTCAGGAGCCCAGCTCCACCCTGTGCCTGGGTTCCTCCTTTTTTGGGCTGTGGCCAGGGGAAGGGGGCAGAATGCATGCCCAGCTGTGTGCCTGACAGTGCCCACAGTCCCTGGTGGGCAGCTCTTAGACCTGGGGAGGTGCAGCCTGGAGAAGAGGAGGCTCAGGGCAGACCTCATTGCTCTCTGCGACAACCTGAAAGGAGGTTGCAGTGAGGTGGAGGCTTTGCTCTTCTGCCTAGTGTGGGACTAGAACAGAAAAGAACAGAATAGAACCCAGCAGGCTGGAAGAGAGCTCCAAGCTCCCCCTGCCCAACCTAGCACCCAGCCCTGCCCAAGCACCCAGACCATGGCACTAAGTGCCCCAGCCAGGCTTGGCTTCAACACCTCCAGCCATGGGCACTCCACCACCTCCCTGGGCAGCCCATTCCAATGCCAATCACTCTCTCTGCCAACAACTTCCTCCTGACATCCAGCCTGAGCCTGCCTTGGCACAGCTTGAGGCTGTGTCCCCTTCTTCTGTCCCTGGCTGCCTGGCAGCAGAGCCCAACCCCAGCTGGCTACAGCCTCCCTGCAGGGAGCTGCAGACAGCAATGAGCTCTGCCCTGAGCCTCCTCTGCTGCAGGCTGCACACCCCCAGCTCCCTCAGCCTCTCCTCACAGGGCTGTGCTCCAGGCCCCTCCCCAGCCTTGCTGCCCTTCTCTCAACACCTTCCAGCACCTCAACATCTCTCTGCAATGGAGGAGCCCAGAACTGGACACAGCACTCCAGGGGTGGCCTGAGCAGTGCTGAGCACAGGGGCAGAAGAACCTCCCTTGTCCTGCTGCCCACACTGCTCCTGAGCCAGCCCAGGATGCCATTGGCTCTGCTGCCCACCTGGGCACTGCTGCCTCCTCTTCAGCTCCTCTCTCCCAGCACCCCCAGGAGCTCTGAGCTTCCAGTCCTCATGCTGAGCTGGTTAGCAGCAGATGACAGAAAGCATCTGTGAGCCACTGCTCGCAGGGTTCAAGCCCCAAAGCCTGAGCATCATCCTTCACTCACACACAGCTGACTGACTGCAGCAGGCAGGAGTCACCATGCTGGCCACGCTTGGATGTGACAGCTCCAAAGCCTACTGTACTCTGCAAATCATTTCATCTTCATTAGGAGGAAAAAAAGGCTCTTTTACAGAGCAGCCTGGGCTTAGAAACAGGCAAGAGGTGTTGGAAGGGATTAAGGGCAGCATAGGTCATAAAACACAGAGACAAGACCTGGTTTAAAGCCTGTGGATAAGAGGCACATGTTAAAAATCATGGACTCATAGAAGGTTGGAAGGGTCCTGAGAGCTTCAGGGGATTTGGAACTAGATGGTCTGGAAGGTCCCTTCTGACTTAGCCTTGAGCAGCCAAATCTAGTTGAAAGGTGTCTGTGCCCATGGTGGGGAGGTTGGAGATGATCTCTGAGTTGCCTTCCAGTCTGAGCCATTCTGTGTCACATTATCAGCAGTCTAATCCCACAGCAAGGGCAAGGGAGGGGATTCTGCCCCTTGGCTCTGCTCTCCTCAGACCCCACCTGCAGTCCTGGGTGCAGTTCTGGAGCCCCCAACACAAGCAGGACATGGAAGTGTTGGAGCCAGTCCAGAGGAGGCCACCAAGATGCTGAGAGGGCTGCAGCAGCTCTGCTCTGAGGACAGGCTGAGAGAGTTGGGGCTCTGCAGCCTG
>WAAF01016137.1:43285-59181 GCA_013400475.1 Tricholaema leucomelas
GTGGTGAGACACTGGCACAGGTTGTCCAGGGAGGTTGTGGAGCACAGAAGCACCGAACGTGATCGAAGATCACGTTCGGTGCTTCTGTGCTCCACAACCTCCCTGGAGGTGTTCAGGACCAGGTTGGATGAGTCCTTGAGCAACCTGTTTCAACAGGACCTGTCCCTGCCTATGGCAGAGGGTTGGAACTGGCTGAGCTTTGATGTCCCTTCCAACCTAAACCATTCCATGACACTTGCAGACCGAAATGGGCATCGATGGCAAAGAACAGGTTGGGCCATTTCAAGGTCCCCATCTGTCCATTCCAACCTGGTTAATTCTGTGATTCTCCTGGTGACAATCCACAAGCTCAGTGCTGTTTAGGTTGTTTTTCCTTTCAGCCTGGCAAATGCACTCTTTTATTCCCCCCCCCTCAATGGGTTACTCAGCAGTAATGATTATTCAGAGAGAAGTGGCAGACAGAGTCGGGCAGCAGCAGAATGGGAGAAGGGAAAACTTGAAAGGTGCTGGATGAATATTTATGGCAGAGCAATCTTCACTCTCACAGGGAGGTGCATAATGGGATCAGCAGAGCTAAAGGCATTCACGCTGCCTGAACCTCCTCTGTGAGAACCCAGTTTCATCTGCACCTAAGACTGACAAGCTGTGAACACAGAGAAAACGTTCAGTGGCATGGAAAAGCTGCCCTGAAATCATCTTTCTGACTAGAGCAAGCTTCTGGCAAAGACATGATGAACAGGGTTTGTTTTTTCATTACACATCCTGGGCTGGCTCAGGAGCAGTGTGGACAAGGGAGGTTCTTCTGCCCCTGTGCTCAGCACTGCTCAGGCCACCCCTGGAGTGCTGTGTCCAGTTCTGGGCTCCTCCATTGCAGAGAGATGTTGAGGTGCTGGAAGGTGTTTGGAGAAGGGCAGCAAGGCTGGGGAGGGGCCTGGAGCACAGCCCTGTGAGGAGAGGCTGAGGGAGCTGGGGGTGTGCAGCCTGCAGCAGAGGAGGCTCAGGGCAGAGCTCATTGCTGTCTGCAGCTGCCTGCAGGGAGGCTGTAGCCAGCTGGGGTTGGGCTCTGCTGCCAGGCAGCCAGGGACAGAAGAAGGGGACACAGTCTCAAATTGTGCCAGGGGAGGTCTAGGCTGGATGTTAGGAGGAAGTTGTTGTCAGAGAGAGTGATTGGCATTGGAATGGGCTGCCCAGGGAGGTGGTGGAGTGCCCATGGCTGGAGGTGTTGAAGCCAAGCCTGGCTGGGGCACTTAGTGCCATGGTCTGGTTGGTTGGGCAGGGCTGGGTGCTAGGTTGGGCTGGCTGAGCTTGGAGCTCTCTTCCAGCCCGCTGGATTCATACTTCTATGATTTTTTCCCCCAGGCAGCTTTTTCCATCGACTGCCTTTGCAGTTTCCGTCCCAGACGTCTCTGCCGACACCGAGGGGGTCCAACAGATGACCTTTCACGGCCCTTCGCACGCAAACTATCCGCTGAGTTTGTGATTCGCCCCTGGGCACGGCAGCCCGAACCTGGCGTCCCAGCGCCTTCCCCACGCCGGGGCTGAGCCTGCCATGCGGCGCCGCTCGCCGGGCCCCGCTGCGGCCGTGTGTGCGGCGCTGCCCGCCCGCGTAACGGCACCGCCGGGCCTGCTAAAAATAGACCGCGGGGCCTGACGACTGCCTTCCGATTGGCTGCCGCCGAGCTGCCGCCGGCCTATGGCAACGCGGAGCGCGGAGGCTGCCGGCAGCCTCGGCAGGGCTGGCTGGGGAGGTTCGCCTGGGTCCGGCACGGCTGGGCTCGGCTGGGCTCCGTCTGGTGAAACCCGGCCCGGTTCCGCTCGGGCGGGTTCCGTTTGGCTGGGCCGGTCCGGCTCCGTCCGGTCCCGCTCGTCCGGGTTCCGTTCGGCTGGGCCGGTCCGGCTGCGATCGGGTTCCGTTTAGGCGAAACTCGTCCCGGCTTGGCTCGGCTGAGTTCCGTTCGGCTGCGCCCGGCTCGGCTCGGCGGGGTTCCGTTTGGCTGGTCGCCGCTTGGCTCGGCTCGGCGCAGGCAGAAGACGCCGAGAGCCATATGGGAGCCAGCGGGGAAGCGTAGAGTCGGTCGGACTGGTGCCGAGCCCCTGCGCCCGGCCGTTTCCGCACCCCGTGAAGCCCACACGGCCGAATGCTGGAGGACGTCGCCGCCTCCCGCTGGCCTGTGGGGGCCGCTGCCCACCAGCGCCGCCTCCGCGGCTGCCTCCCTCCTGTGCCGGCAGGGGGTGCTCGGGGCCGCCTTGGCGGAGTGCCCCGAAGCGGCGATCCGGAGAGCTGCGGGAGCGGCGTCTGCCCCGCGGCGCTGCCTTGGAATCGCAGCCGCACGGAACGTTAGGGATGGGAAAGGAGCTCTGGAGGTCGTTCAGTCCAGACCCGCCTGCCACGGCAGCTTCGTCCACAGCTGGCAGCGCAGGAACGCCGCCAGGCGGGATGTGGAGTACCCGAAGAAGGAAGACTCCACAGCCTGTCTGGGCAGCCTGCTCCAGGGCTCTGTTACCCTCGCACAATCACACAACCTTAGAGGGTTGTCTGCAGCTCTCTGCAGGGAGGCTGTAGCCAGCTGGGGTTGGGCTCTGCTGCCAGGCAGCCAGCAACAGAAGAAGGGGACACAGCCTCAAGCTGTGCCAGGGCAGGTCTAGGCTGGATGTTAGGAGGAAGTTGTTGTCAGAGAGAGTGATTGGCATTGGAATGGGCTGCCCAGGGAGGTGGTGGAGTGCCCCTGGCTGGAGGTGTTGAAGCCAAGCCTGGCTGGGGCACTTAGTGCCATGGTCTGGTTGGTTGGCCAGGGCTGGGTGCTAGGTTGGGCTGGCTGAGCTTGGAGCTCTCTTCCAGCCTGGCTGCTTCTATGATTCTGTGACTCTTGAAACATGGAAGCACAGAATGGCTCAGGTTGGAAGGGAGCTCAGAGCTCTGCCATGCCATGTCAGAAAGCTCTGTGGAAAAAGTTGTCCTAAAAATCTTTCACATGGAATAGAAAACGAAAAATCTTTGCCCAGATTTTCTGCAGCATCCCACAGAGTCCTGCAGAAGTGATGCAGTTTTCCATTGTGGAATCCTACAATGGCTCAGGCAGGAAGGGAGCTCAGAGCTCATTGCCTCCAGCCTCCCCACCATGCCCAGAGGCACCTCTCAGCTACACTCAGCTGTTGAAGGCCTCATCCAGCCTGGCCTGCAACACCCCCAGCAAGGAGGCAGCCACAGCCTCCCTGGGCAGCCTGGGACAGACTCTCACCACCCTCACACTCAACAGCTTCTGCCTCAGCTCCACTCTCAGCCTGCTCTGCCTCAGCTCCAAACCATTGCCCCTTGGCCTGCCTCAGACCCCCTCAGCACAGGTCCCTCTGCAGCCTTCCTGCAGGCTGCCTTCAGCTCTTGGCAGCAGCTCTGAGGTGCCCTGGAGCCTTCTCCTCTGCAGGCTGCACCCCCCCAGCTCCCTCAGCCTGTGCTCACAGCAGAGCTGCTCCAGCCCTGGCAGCATCTTTGTGGCCTCCTCTGGGCTCTCTCCAAAGATGCTCCAGGGGCTGGAACACCTCTGAATGATTATTTGCCTTTTCAGAAGAGAAACCTAAAAGAGCCAGAGAAGAAATCTGCCTCCTCCTGTTGCCAGCAGTTCCCATTCCCTTCCCGAGTGTTTTGGCACTCGGCAGTGGATAATTATGGGCTGTGCTCTTTGCCATGAAGTGCTTTCCTTTGGTAATTAAAGAAGTGCTTTGAATTGTGGACAGTTACCTGTGCTACCCTCAACGCCTGCAAAGCAATTAGTATGCAAATTAGAAGCTGACAGGGACAGCTCCTACGGACAAGATAATGCACAGGCACCGGAGGCTGCTTGTGCTTAACAGCGAGGGGAAAGGAGGGGGATGGAAGTGCCAAACCCTTGAGCTTGAAGTGGATCAGAAGAGAGAAGCCTTCCATCCGTGTGGACCCACAGCTCAGGCAGGATCAGCAGGTGCAGATTTCAATCTGCAGGGTTGTTCAGCCTGGAGAAGAGGAGGCTGAAAGGATCACAGGCTCACAGATGTCAGGGCTTGGAAGGGACCCAGGGAGATTGAGTCCAAGCCCCCTGCCAGAGCAGGACCATCCAGTCTAGCTCAGGGCACACAGGAACACATCCAGACAGGCCTGGAAAGGCTCCAGAGAAGGAGACTCCACAGCCTCTCTGGGCAGCCTGTGCCAGGGCTCTGGGACCCTTCCAGGCAAGAAATTCCCCCTTGTGTTGAGCTGGAACCTCCTGTGCTGCAGCTTCCATCCATTGCTGCTTGTCCTGTCCCAGGCAGACCTCATTGCTCTCTATTTTTGCATTGCACCCTGAGAGGAGCCTGCAGGGAGGTGGGGATTGGGCTCTGCTCCCTAGTCTCAGGTGATAGAAAGGGAAGAAGTGGCCTGAAATTGTGCTAGGGGAGGGTTAGGTTGGGGAGGTGGAAAAATGTTTGCTGCGAGAGTGGTCAGAGATTGGCACAGGCTGCCCAGGGAGGTGGTGGAGTTCCCATGCCTGAAATGTGTGACCATGGCCCTTGGGGACAGGGTTTAATGGCCATGGTGGTGTTGGGTTGATGATTGGGCTGGATAACCTTTTCCAACAGAAGCAACTGTGTGATTTTGTGATTCCATTTGTTCCAGCCCTGATAGAAAATCTCCTCCTTGAATGCACCCACAGCACCTGAGGCTCAATGCTTTTACCATAGGACCATAGAACCCAGCAGGCTGGAAGAGGGCTCCAAGCTCAGCCAGTCCAATCTAGCACCCAGCCCTGCCCAACCAACCAGACCATGGCACTAAGTGCCCCAGCCAGGCTTGGCTTCAACACCTCCAGCCATGGGCACTCCACCACCTCCCTGGGCAGCCCATTCCAATGCCAATCACTCTCTCTGACAACAACTTCCTCCTAACATCCAGCCTGAGCAAAGTTCCCATTCTGTGCTTCTGTGCTCCACAACCTCTCTGGGCAACCTGTGCCAGTGTCTTGCCACCCTCACTGCCAATGATCGTTAAGAGACTTCATTTATGCTATGAGATATGCTATGAGATATGCTATGTCCAGGTCTGGGCCCCCCAGTTTAAGAGGGACATTGAGATGCTTGAGCGTGTCCAGAGAAGGGCAACGAGGCTGGGGAGAGGCCTCGAGCACAGCCCTACGAGGAGAGGCTGAGGGAGCTGGGATTGGTTAGCCTGGAGAAGAGGAGGCTCAGGGCAGACCTTATTGCTGTCTACAGCTACCTGAGGGGTGGTTGTGGCCAGGGGGAGNCCTTTCTTCCCTGAGTCTTGCACTTCAACCTGCTGTAGAAGTTAGAAGACTGGGGGGGGGGATGGGGGGAACTCAAAGCCATAAATCAAAGCCTTAATAGCAAAGAGACCCAAGCAGCACAATGCAGAAGAAGGTAATTACATTGCTCAGTTGTCACAAGGCCAACCTAAGAAGTGACTCATCTGCCTTCACATGCACAGCCTGCTCAAACCCAGCTAGATCAGTATTTATTTGGCTGCTTTTGATTCCTCTGCCAAATGCTGCTGCTTTATAATTGTGGTTTAACCCCTTGGGGAGGTGGGGGAGCTTGGTTCAAAGTGCTCGTTGAAAGCTTTATCACTGAGGCACAAAGAAGAGACTTCTAAGGCTGCAGTGTAATTAACTTGCAGGCAAGTTGTTGTTGTGGGTCGTTAAATCTGCCTTGGGAGGGGTACAGGAGTCCAAAGGCAGCTCTCCTGCAAGAGCCTGGGGTGCAGCAAGAGCAGTGTGGGCAGCAGGGTGAAAGAAGTCATCCTGCCCCTCTGCTCTGCACTGCTCACACCCCAGTGGAGTCCTGCATCCAGTGTTGGAGCCCCTGGGACAAGAGGGCTGTGGAGGTGCTGGAAGGTGTCCAGAGCAGGGCCACGAGGAGGAGCAGAGGGCTGGAGCTGCTCTGCTGTGAGGAGAGACTGAGGCAGTTGGGGCTGTGCAGGCTGCAGAGGAGAAGGCTCCCAGGGGACCTTCTTGTGGCCTTGCAGGATCTGAAGGGGGCTACAAGAAAGCTGGGGAGGGACTTTTTAGGCTGTCAGGATAGAACTGGGGGGAATGGAGCAAAGCTGAAAATGGGGAGAGTCAGCCTGGATGTTAGGAAGAAGTTGTTCAGCATGAGGGTGGTGAGAGCCTGGAAGATGCTGCCCAGAAGGTGGTGGAAGCCTGATCCCTGGAGGTGTTTCAGGCCAGGCTGGCTGAGGCTGTGCACAGCCTGCTCTAGGGTAAGGTGTCCCTGGGCATGGCAGGGGGGTTGGCACTGGCTGATCCTTGTGGTGCCTTCCAGCCCTGACTGGTTCCATGATTCTGTGGCTGATCTGTAGTTCAGCACCTCAACATCTCTCTGGAATGGAGGAGCCCAGCACTGGACCCAGCACTCAGGTGTGGCCTGAGCAGTGCTGAGCACACAATGCAACCTGTGAAGCTGTGGCTCTGGAACTGGTGCTCTGTGGGAAAAGCAAACCCTGTTTATCCTGGAGCTGAAGCGAGGCAGAGGTTGATTTCTGACCTTCAGCACACAGGTTCAGGAGCACATGGCCCAGAGAATCTCTTCAGATCCTAATCCTCCAAAGGAGCAGGCAAGCAGCAGGCACTGAGGCTGCAGGCACTGGGAACATGCCCTGCATGTCCTCCAAAGCATTCATTCAGGAGCAAGCTCTCCACCAGATGTATTCCTTTAGGCTTTAAGTCACCTTTCAGTGCTTGCTGTGTTGGAAGGAGGTTGTTTTTTTTTCCCCTGAAAGAGCAGCTGCAAACCCCAAATCACTCCCAGGAGCAGCAGGAATCAGCTTTGTGGCAAAACAGAAGGGAAGAGGCTGACTTCCCTTTGATGCTGGAGCAAAGGACTGGTGAAAATGCCAACTCCTGACAAAGTTTTTAGAGACACTTCCACTTCGTAGCCATGGAATATCCCTAGAGCCATAGAATGGTTTGTGCTGGGAGGGAGATGAAGGAGCCCAAGGGACAGCCTTAGCTACACCACATTGCTCAAGGATTCATCCAGCTTGGTCCTGAGCACCTCCAGGGAGGTTGTGGATCACAGAATCACATTCTGTGATCAAAAATCACATTCTGTGATTCTGTGATCCACAACCTCCCTGTGCAAACTGTTTCAGAGTCCCCCTCAAGCCCTCACTGGAAAGAATTTCTTCCTCATCTCCAGTCTCAATCTGCCCTGCTCGAGCTTCGATTCATACTTGTGAGAGGAGCTCTGATCAATGCTTGTAGCTGAGGGGTGGCTCTCAAGAGGAAGGGCTCACACTTTTAAATGATGTTCTCCAAGGGGCAGTGGACACAAACTGGAACCCAGGAGGTTCCACCTCAACGTGAGGAGAAGGTCCCATCCCTGGAGGCATTCAAGGTCAGCCTGGATGTGTCCCTGAGCAGCCTGCTGCAGCTGGAGGTGTCAGGGCTGGCTAAGATCAGAGAATCCTAGAATCAAACAGGTAGGAAGAGAGCTCCAGGCTCAGCCAGCCCAACCTGGCACCCAGCCCTGGCCAAGCAACCAGACCATGGCACTAAGTGCCCCAGCCAGGCTTGGCTTCAACACCTCCAGCCAGGGGCACTCCACCACCTCCCTGGGCAGCCCATTCCAATGCCAATCACTCTCTCTGACAACAACTTCCTCCTAACATCCAGCCTAGACCTCTCCTGGCACAGCTTGAGGCTGTGTCCCCTTCTTCTGTCCCTGGCTGCCTGGCAGCAGAGCCCAACCCCAGCTGGCTACAGCCTCCCTGCAGGTAGTTGTGACCTTTGAGGGTCCCTTCCAACCTGATGCAGCCTTTGGAGCTGTGAATCTTGACTATATGAAACACAAGCAAAGTCTTTCTCAGTCTTGAAAAGTCTTTTAGTGCATCCAGAGACAAACCCTTCCATCATTCGTGGTGGCCTGAGTGCTGGTTAGTGTGAGCCTCCCCTCCAGACTGTGGAATTCCAGCTCCAAGCCTGCTGCAAGGAAGGAGGAGCAAAGGCAATGCTGTGTGAGAATCTGCCCTGAGTGCAAAGTGCTCCCTCAGCAAGCAGAGCTGCTGGAGCAGCTCAGCTGCTTACATAATGCTGTTATGCAAGGGGGCTGTGAGGAGCTGCAGTGATTCAGATGCTCTCTGTGTCTGTTCAGCCTCTGAGGGGTCTTTCCCTTCAGGAATAAAAAAAACCACCACCAGGAAAACCCCGACCAAGGAGCTGCTTGGGATGGACCTTCCTGCAGCAGCTTGGGGTCAGACAGCTCCGGGTGCTGCTGAGCTTCCACCTCACTCTTTTATTCCTGTGGGGTTTTGGTTGGTTGTTTTCCCCAAGCTGCTTCATGGAGCAGAGCAGGAATCCCCTGCCCTTGGGCTGCTGGGTTCCCAGAGACAGGGATTCATACAGTGCTCTGGGATGGAAGGGAACTCCAGAGCTTGTCCTAGTCCAGACCCCTCTGCAGTCAGCATAGAAACACAGGATCACAGAATCATAGACTCATGGAATGTTGGAAACATGGAATCACAGCATGACAGAATGACAGAAGCAGAGAAACAGTCAGGGCTGGAAGGGACCACAAGGATCAGCCAGTCCCAACCCCCCTGCCATGCCCAGGGACACCCTACCCTAGAGCAGGCTGCACACAGCCTCAGCCAGCCTGGCCTGAAACACCTCCAGGCGTCAGGCTTCCACCACCTCCCTGGGCAGCCCATTCCAATGCCAATCACTCTCTCTGACAACAACTTCCTCCTCACATCCAGCCTGAACCTCCCCTGCCACAGCTTGAGGCTGTGTCCCCTTCTCTGTCCCTGGCTGCCTGGCAGCAGAGCCCAACCCCAGCTGGCTACAGCCTCCCTGCAGGGAGCTGCAGACAGCAATGAGCTCTGCCCTGAGCCTCCTCTGCTGCAGGCTGCACACCCCCAGCTCCCTCAGCCTCTCCTCACAGGGCTGTGCTCCAGGCCCCTCCCCAGCCTTGCTGCCCTTCTCTCAACACCTTCCAGCACCTCAACATCTCTCTGCAATGGAGGAGCCCAGAACTGGACACAGAGTTGGGTCCAAACCACCTTCCCTGGGCAGCCCAGGGTTGGTGACTACATCCCTCATCCCTGTCCCCTTCCTGCCCTCTGTGTTTCTGTCTCATTCCCTCGGGGAAGGAGTCCATAAAGAGCCATATGATCATGAGCATGCCTGGGGCTTGATGGCTTCCCACTGTCCTGCCCCCACGGAGAGCATTGTCTGTGAGAAGCCAGCAGCCTCCATCACCCGTTGCAGCTTTGCTTACTCGAGGGCACACAATAATCTCTCATTTCAACTGCCAGCCAAGGGCTGCTTTGTTTAGCCCTCCCCAGGAGTACCCCTCCTGGCACACTCAGGGCTGCCATTCCCCTCCTGGGCATCGTTTCAGCACATAGTTTCCATCACATAAAGCTGCAGCTCCTGCCAGGCCCCCAGAACAAAAGCATTCTGTGAAGCCAGGGCACATTTGGTGAGTTTGGCCCTGGGTTGTTTAGCCTTGGAGGAACATCTTTGTGCTGCTCGGGGTGGAGGGGGAGCTCCAAGTGCCCTGCTCTGAGATGCTGAGTGAGAGGCACTCTCACTAAGTGCCTCTTAAACACCTCCAGCCATGGGCACTCCATCACCTCCCCGGGCAGCCCATTCCAATGCCAATCACTCTTGTTAGGAACATCTTCCTAACATCCAGCCTGAGCCTGCCCTGCCACAGCTTGAGGCTGTGTCCCCTTCTTCTGTCCCTGGCTGCCTGGCAGCAGAGCCCAACCCCAGCTGGCTGCAGCCTCCCTTCAGGCCGTTGAAGAGAGCAATGAGCTCTGCCCTGAGCCTCCTCTTCCCCAGGCTGAACAACTCCCATTGTGTGGAGAGGTTTTGGTAAAAGGACTTGCAGGCAGAAGGGGAGTCTGACCCAGGGCTGGGGAGGAAGGCAAAGGTGGAGAGTCCTGGGGCTGGTTAGCCTGGGGAAGAGAAGGCTGAGAGGAGTCTCACTGCCATCTCTCTCTTGTCCCCACTCCACAGAATCACAGAATCAGAGGCTGGTATGGGTTGGAAGCAACCTCTGAAAGTCTTTTGACTCCAACCCCCTGGCCAGGGCAGGACTCCCTGGAGCAGGTCACACAGGAACACGTCCAGGTGGGTTTGGAAAGCCTGCAGAGCAGGAGGCTCCACAGCCTCCCCGGGCAGCCTGCCCCAGGGCATTCTGCCTGTTCTTCTTAAAGCAGGACCCGCAGGCAGCAGCAGCAGCAGCAGCAGCACCACAGCAGCAGCAGCAGCAGCAGCAGCAGCAGCAGCAGCAGCAGGGGCCCCTGCGGTGGATGTGGATCCTCAAGCACCCAGCTGGAGCTGGGCCCTCCCCATTGAGCTTAGGGTTCGGTGCCCATGTGGTAAACGCTGTTGAGTTTGGCTTGGCATTGCCTGCCCAAGGGGCACCTGGGGCACGCAGATGGCCCAAAGCACAGAGACCCAGAAGGAGACAAGGCAGTGGAGTGGAACACAGCAGTGCAGAGAACACCAGCACTGATTCCTTCTGGTTTGAGCTATTCCATAGAACCATAGAATCAGGGTGGGAAGGCACCACAAGGATCAGCCAGTTCCAACCCCCTGCCATGCCCAGGGACACCTTCCCCTAGAGCAGGCTGCCCACAGCCTCAGCCAGCCTGGCCTGAAACACCTCCAGCCATGGGGCCTCAACCACCTCCCTGGGCAACCCCTGCCAGCCTCTCACCACTCTCCTGCTCAACAACTTCCTCCTCACCTCCAGCCTGACTCTCCCCACCTCCAGCTTTGCTCCATCCCCCCTAGTCCTGGCACTCCCTCACAGCCTAAAAAGCCCCTCCCCAGCTCTTTTTGTACCCCCCTTCAGACCCTGGAAGGCCACAAGAAGGTCACCATTTCCATTTCATTCCTTCCTTTCAGTGTCTTAAACTAAGTTTGCAGTCTGTGTCCTGCAGCCACTCATTTCCTCTCCCAGCACACAGCCCCAGCTCCCTCAGGCTCTGCTCCTAACAGAGCTGTTCCATTCCCTGCAGCACCTCTGTGGCTCTGTGCTGGGCTCTCTCCAGCAGTTCTGTGTCCCTCTTGACCTGGGGGGCCCAGAACTGGGCACAGTGCTGCAGATGAGGCCTCAGCAGGGCAGAGCAGAGGGGCAGGAGAACCTCTCTTGACCTACTCACCACAGCCCTTCTAACCCACCCCAGAATGGCATTGCCCCTCCTGGCCCCCAGAGCACATTGCTGGCTCCTGCCCAACCTCCCATCCACCAGGACCCCCAGAGCCTTTTCCCCTTCACTGCCTTCCAGCAGCTCAGTCCCCAACCTCTCCTGCTCCCTGGGCTTGTTCTTTCCCAGGTGCCAGACTCTGCTCTTGCCCTGTTGAATTCCATTCCATTGCTCCCTGCCCACCCCTCAGCCTGTCCCAGCCTGGCAGGATGGCAGCAGAGCCTTGGGCCAATGCTGATAAACCATTCCTGAGCCCAGGCTCCATCAGCAGCTACCCTATGGCTGCTCTAAATGATTTTCCTGCTTCAAAGCACCAAGTCAACCAGTAAACATGAGTCTTCCCTGGGCCATGTCAAACCTCTTTCTCTGCCCTTCAGTGAGGAGAGTGACCTAGATTTTAGAGCTCATCTTTGTTTAAAGCCAGGCTGTGCTTTAGCAAATGGCTCTGTGCAATGGGTAGCAAGAGCTCAGCAGAAGCCCAGGGCTATCAATATGTTAAGTGAGCTGTTTCTGGATGGGTTCTGACTCATATTTAGACAGCAGCAGAAGTTTGGTGTCAGATGGGAGGTTAACAGGGTGGAAAGCAGCAGCACACAGTCACAGAGCGGTTGGGGTTGGTAGAGTTCTCTGAACATCATCCAGCCCCCACCCCTGCCAAAGCAGCATCACCCAGGGCAGGGCACACAGCAACACATCCAGGTGGGTTTGGAAAGCCTCCAGAGAAGGAGGCTCCTAACCTCAAGTCCAAATCTCCCCTCTTCCAGCTTCAATCCATTCCCCCTCATCCTATCAGTCCAAGCCCTTGTCCAGAGTCCCAGTTCTCCTGTAGCCCCCTTCAGGTCCTGGAAGGCAGCCCTGAGGTCTCCCTGGAGCCTTCTCTTCTCCAGGTCATCATCCCCTTCACCTCTAGTGGGCTCTCTCGTTTATCCCTGCCCTTCCTGAGCTGGGCAGCCCAGAACTGGACACACTACTCCAGATGAGGTTTCACCAGGGCAGAGCAGAGGGGCAGGAGAACCTCCCTCACCCTGCTGGCCACACTCATCTTAAAGCACCCGAGGATGACCTTGTTGGCCACAAGGGCACTTTGCTGTCCCATGCTGAACTTCTGGTCCAGCAGGACTCTACTGTACTATGCAAAGCTCTGCCAGCTGCCAAAGTGATGGTGCTGTGGTGAAGACAGAGGCAGCAGGAGGCTTCAGCAGCTGCTGGGAGGTCTGCTGCTGTAAAGCTGTGCTGGTTCAGGAGGGCTTCAGCTCCATTCCAGCAGGATGGAATTTATCTGCCTGAGTTTCCCCCCTAAAAGTTTGCAGAGGACAAGCTAGGCAGTGTGATTAAGTGGCTGAACACAGGAAAGGGTCCCCAAACTAGGTCATTATCGAGATTAACAACTGGATTAAAAGGATTTAGGAGGGTGGCAGGATTTTGATTTGCATACCACTGCAAAGGACCTCTGACTTTGTAAAGCCTCCCCTTAAAGGTTCTCAAGCCCAAGCATTACATCAAGCAATTTAGATGTTGCAAATTACTCTTGCCTGTTTCTTGACCTTGTGCCTCTTATCCTTACCTCCTACACTGGAATTCTTTCTGCTCACTCACTGCTCAGATTGGTCCTTTGGATGTGGCAGACAAGAGGAGCTCTAATAGGAAAAGAGATCACAGGATCCACAGGCTCACAGATGTCAGGGGTTGGAAGGGACCCAAACAGCTCATCCAGTCCAACCCCCCTGCCAGAGCAGGAGCACACAACCTAGCTCAGGGCACACAGGAACACATCCAGACAGGCCTGGAAAGGCTCCAGAGAAGGACACTCCACAACCTCTCTGGGCAGCCTGTGCCAGGGCTCTGGGACCCTTCCAGGCAAGAAGTTGCCCCTTGTGTTGAGCTGGAACCTCCTGTGCTGCAGCTTCCATCCATTGCTCCTTGTCCTGTCCCAGGCAGCAGTGAGCAGAGCCTGTTCCCCCCTCCTGACCCCCAGCCCTCTGAGCATCTTCCTGGCCCTGCTCTGGACACTCTCCAGCATCTCCACATCCCTCTTGTCCCAGGGGCTCCAGAACTGGATGCAGTACTCCAGGTGGGCTCTCAGCAGAGCAGAGCAGAGCAGAGCAGAGTAGAGCAGAGGGGGAGAATCCCCTCCCTGGCCCTGCTGGCCACACTGCTCCTGCTGCAGCCCAGGCTCTGCTTGGCTTTCTGGGCTGCAAGTGCACACTGCTGGCTCCTGTTGAGCTTCTCCTCCAGCAGCATCCCCAAGTCCCTCTGCTCATGGCTGCTTTCCAGCCTGGCACTGCCCAGCATGGAGTTGTGCTTGGCATTGCCCCAACCCAGCTACAGGACCTTGCCCTTGGTCTTGTTGAGCCTCCTGAGGTTGGCCTGTGCCCACTCTGCAGCCTGTCTTCCTCTTCCTCAGGACTCTCCCGTGCAGGTTTCCCAGGCTCTCTGAAATGATTCTCCTGTCCCCATCCCTGCCTTCAAATGTTGAAGGTCCTGGATGAGCCCTTTAAAATAACACCATGAGGCAAACCCTGGCCCTGGTAAATAGCCTAAGAGGCTGCTGGGGAATCGATGCTGCTGTGTGCTGCTGTGTGCTGCTGTGTGCTGCTGTGTGCTGCTGTGTGCTGCTGTGTGCTGCTGTGTGCTGCTGCGTGCTGCTGCGTGCCCACCCCCAGCACCCATCAGAGGCTCTCTGCATTTCCGTGTGTGATGTGGTGAGTCACCTTCAGAGGCAGCTGACACAAAGCCCCTGGAAAATGAGGTTGAAACCTGCCAAGCTTAATTCTTTTGTTTGGGAACCAACAGTCCCCAGCTGAGTGCTCCCAGTTCTGGTCTTGTTTGAGTCACTGAGCAGCAATCACGGAGCACAGGTAGCTTTTCCCACTTGCTTAGCAGAGAAGCAAAGGTCTGAAGCAGACCTTGGAGTCACCTCCTCATTCTGCAGGTCCAGAGGAGAGCCATGAGGGCTGGACCACCTCCAATGTGGGGACAGGCTGAGGGAGTTGGGGCTGTTCAGCCTGGAGAAGAAAAAGGCTCCAGGGAGATCTCAGAGCAGCCTCCTAGAACATGAAGGGGGCTACAGGAAAGCTTGGGAGGGACTTTTGGCAACGATTTATGGTGATGGGACAAGAGGAAATGGATTGAAGCTGGAGGAGGACAGATTGAGACTGGAGATGAGGAAGAAATTCTTTCCAGTGAGGGTGGAGGAGACACTGGCATAGGTTGCCCAGGGAGGCTGTGGAACACAGAGAGTGAGGGTGGTGAGACACTGGCACAGGTTGCCCAGGGAGGTTGTGTGCTCCACAGCCTCCCTGGAGGCATTCAAGGTGAGGCTGGATGGAACCTTGAGCAACCTGGGATGTGTCCCTGCCCATGGCAAGGTGGTTTGAACTGGATGATCTTTATGCTCCCTTCCAAGCCAACCCATTCTATGAACATGCACACCTGGAATAAGAGGATCAAGATGTGTCTGTGTCAGTTCTGAGAGGCATCAAAGACAGAGAAGAGTTTGGGTCTTGTGGCTGAGATGCACCCAAGCAGTGCCACAGCTGGATGGAGCTGAATGGAGCCATGGATGGAGATGTCTCTGTCTGACAAACAGCAGAGTCAGTCTGCTGCTCATCGATAACCTCAATTAGCTGCCCCCCTGAAAAGCCTGGTATGAAGCTGATGCCCATCCCACCACCATCAGGACAATGCTCACAGGGGTTTGCATTTCCTTCCCCCTGTTCAAAGGTGTTTTTTTGGTGAACACACACACTTCACACCCTCCAGAGTGATGAATTCCTCTCCTCACTGGGTTCAGCCCAGAATGAGCCTTCATAAGGCAGCCACTGATATAAAGAGTGGTGAGAGCCATCCTGGCTTAATACACATCCAAGATATCAAACTGATTGAAAGAGGTCATCTAGGGAGGTGGTGGAAGCCTGATCCCTGGAGGTGTTTAAGGCCAGGCTGGTTGAGGCTGTACACAGCCTGCTCTAGTGTGAGGTGTCCCTGGGCATGGCAGGGGGGTTGGAACTGGCTGATCCTTGTGGTCCCCTCCAGCCCTGACTGTTTCTGTGAGTCTGTGATGCTATGATGCAATGAGTCAGTGATTCTGTGATTCTGACTCTATGAATCTATGGTTCTATGATTGAAGGAGTCTATGATTCTGTGATTCCATGATCCCATGAATCTATGGTTCTGTGATTCTATGATTGAAAGATTCTATGGTTCTATGATTCAATGAATCTGTAACTCCAGGATTCAATGGTTCAATGAATCTATGGTTCAATGATTCTATGGTTCTTTGAATGATTCTATGAATCACAGTGATATGGACAAAGGAATTGAGTGCACCCTCAGCAAGTTTGCAGCTGACACCAAGCTGTGTGGCACAGTCACTTGCTGGAGGGCAGGGATGGCATCCAGAGGGACCTGGACAGGCTGGAGAGGTGGGCCCAGGCCAACCTCATGACGTTTAACAAGGCCAAGTGTAAGGTCCTGCACCTGGGTCGGTGCAATCCCAGGCACAGATCCAGGCTGGGTGGTGAATGGCTGAGAGCAGCCCTGGGGAGAAGGCCCTGGGGGTCTGGGGTGATGAAAAGCTCAACATGAGCCTGCAGTGTGCACATGCAGCCCAGACAGCAACCCTGTGCTGGGCTGCAGCAAGAGCAGTGTGGGCAGCAGGGCAAGGGAGGGGATTCTGCCCCTTGGCTCTGCTCTCCTCAGACCCCACCTG
>WAAF01016137.1:59211-91711 GCA_013400475.1 Tricholaema leucomelas
AGGGAGGTTGTGGATGCTTCCTCCCTGGAGGTGTTTAAGGCCAGGCTGGATGAGGCCTTGAGCAGCCTGCTCTAGTGGGAGGTGTCCCTGCCTATGGCAGGGGGTTGGAGCTGGATGATCCTTGAGGTCCCTTCCAACCTAACCCATTCTATGATTCTATGATTCTAATCTGTGATTCTATGATTGAATGAGTCTACAATTCTATGATTCAATGAATCTATGGTTCAATGATTCAATGATTCTATGGTTCTATGACTGAATTGATCTATAGTTCTATGAGTCTATGATTCAGTGATTCCATGAATCTATGATTCTATGATTGAATGAATCTATGAGTCTATGATGCAATAATTCCATGATTCTATGGTTCTATGATTCTACAATTGCATGATTCTATGGTTCCATGATTCAATGATTCAATGCTTCCATGATTCTATGAATCTATAATTCTATGATTCCATGATTCCATGATTCCATGGTTCTATGATTCTGTGATGCTGGATGTGTTCCTGTGTGCCCTGCCCTGGCTGATGCTGCTCAGGCAGGAGGCTTGGACTGGATGATCTCTGGAGGTCCTTTCCAACTCCTCCCAGTCTGTGCTTCTGTGACATTATTTTGGCCTTGAAATGAAGGAGAAAGGAGAGAAGGAAGTGCTGCTGTTAAGGGAAGGGTCGAGCTGTGCAGCTGGGCTGCCTCACAGCCATCTTCCTCTGCTGCCTTCTTCCATCACTCTCTGAAAGTCCTGCAGCAGCCTGGGCTGGCTGAGGGTGGGGAAGCAATCATCAGTAAAACAAAATCTGTTAACTCTGGGGCAAAGGGACCAATCCCTCCAAGCAGTGCTCCTGAGCCTGCCCATCTCTTTCCTTGACCTTTCTGCTGCTGTTCTGATGTCAGGACCGTGCAGCTCTGGCCTATTTTCTGCATAGCCTCCACTGGGCTAGAGCTGATGGAAGTAAACACCTTACATAACAGCCCTGCTGTGCACTCAGCTTTTTGCCTTCTCTCTGTTTCCCAAACCCCCTCCCTCTTCTAGTTATTTATTTCTGTATCTGAAGGAGATTTCCCCAGCCTGACTTCTGCAGATACAATTGACATTTGCCAGAATCCCACCTTCAGAATCTGGGTTTCTAAGAAGCTTAAGAGGCAGAGCTGCTGTGCTTCAGCAGCCTGCCTCTCTAGTCACAGCTCAGGAAGCAGAGCCAGAGACAGGTTCAGGCTGCAGAGGTTCCCTCAGGAGGAGTCGAAATAGAAGAGTCTGAGTGTGAGGCTTTGTCCTGTTGGGATTAGTTAAACCAAACACTTTCAGGAAAGAGCAGAGATCAGATCCAGGCTGCACCCACAGGCAGAAGGTAAATGCTGAGCTGAGAGCTTTTGCTGCTCTCAGTGGCAAAGACAAGGCAGGACAGCACTGCCCGCTGCAGGCTTCGACAGCACTGCCTTTGCTTTTGCATCCGCTTCTTTCCTCCTCCCCCTCTGCTCTGCCCTAGTGAGGCCTCGTCTGGGGTCTTGTATGTCCAGTTCTGGGCTCCCCAGTTGAAGGGAGACAGGCAACTACTGCAGAGAACCTAATGAGGACTCTGAGGGAAGGAACCAGCTGCCCAGGGGGCTTGTGGAGTCTCCCTCTCTGGAGATATTCAAGAACCCTCTGGATGTGTTCCAGTGTGATCTGCTCTGGGTGACCCTGCTCTGGCAGGGGGGTTGGACTGGATGAGTTTTGGAGGTCCCTTCCAGCCCCTGACATTCTGTGATTCTATGGTCCTATGATTCTGTGGCTCTATGATTCAGTGATTCTTTGGTTGTCTGGTTCTGTGATTCTAAGAGTCTATGATTGTATGGTTCTATGATTCTAGGGCTCTATGACTCTGTGGTTCTAGGGCTCTATGATTCTATGGTTCTGTGGTTCTATGATTCTATGGTTCTATGGTTCTGTGGTTCTATGATTCTATGGTTCTATGGTTCTGTGATTCTATGATTCTATGGTTCTGTGGTTCTATGGTTCTGTGGTTCTGTGGTTCTGTGGTTCTATGGTTCTATGATTCTAGGGCTCTATGGTTCTATGGCTCTATGATTCTAGGGCTCTATGACTCTATGGTTCTGTGGTTCTATGGTTCTATGATTCTATGATTCTGTGGTTCTATGTCTCTATGATTCTATGGTTCTATGGTTCTGTGATTCTATGGTTCTAAGACTCTATGGCTCCATGGTTCTGTGACTCTAGGGTTCTATGACTCTATGGCTCTATGGTTCTGTGATTCTATGGTTCTATGTTTCTATGGCTCTATGACTCTATGGCTCTATGGTTCTCTGATTCTATGGGTCTATGACTCTATGGCTCTATGGTTCTGTGATTCTATGGTTCTATGACTCTATGGCTCTATGGTTCTGTGATTCTAGGGTTCTATGACTCTATGGCTCTATGGTTCTGTGATTCTATGGTTCTATGTTTCTATGGCTCTATGACTCTATGGCTCTATGGTTCTCTGATTCTATGGGTCTATGACTCTATGGCTCTATGGTTCTATGATTCTATGGTTCTATGACTCTATGGCTCTATGGTTCTGTGATTCTATGGTTCTATGACTCTATGGCTCTATGGTTCTGTGATTCTATGGTTCTAAGACTCTATGGCTCTATGGTTCTGTGATTCTAGGGTTCTATGACTCTATAATTCTGTGTTTCTAAGTTTCTATGGTTCTATGATTCTATGATTCTGTGGTTCTTGACCCCCACCCCTCAGATATTTGTAGTCATTGCTCAGATCCCCTCTCAGCCTTCTCTTCTCTAGGCTGTGTTCCAGTTTGTGTCCATTGCTCCCTCTCCTGTCACAGAGCACCACCAAGGAGAGCCTGGCCCCTCCTTCTTGACACCCACCCTGCAGATTTTCTCTCAGCCTCCTTCTCTCCAGGCTCAGCAGCCCCAGGGCTCTCAGCCCTTCCTCATCACACACAGCTTCCAGTCCCTGCAGCATCCCCAGAGCCTCCATTGGACTCTCTGCAGCAGTCCCCTCTTGACCTGGGGAGCCCAGAACTGGACACAACACTCCAGATGTGCTCTCAGCAAGGCAGAGCAGAGGAGCAGGAGAACCTTCCTTGCCCTGCTGGCCACACTCAATGCCCCCCAGAGTACCTTTAGCCTTTTTCCCACAAAGGCACTTTGCTGTCCTGTGGTCACCTTAGTGTCTACCAGGACTTGCAGGTCCTTCTCTGTGGAGAATGTCCAATGAGGGCAGCAAGGATGCTGAGGGGACTGTGGTGGGGAAAGGCTGAGAGCCCAACCCCAGGCCTGTACTGCTCCATGCTGCTGCTGCTCCCTAGGTTGAGGACTTTGCACTTGTCCCTGTTACATTTCATTAGGTCAGGCAATCCTCTCCTTTCTGCTCTCCTTTGATCTTTCTTTTCCAATGTGAATTCCATTCCCAGGTTCCAAAGGTGGAGTCCTTGCCCACCTTCTAAGTGGCCTCTCTGCTTTTAAGGTGGAGCAAGCCAAAGAAATGGAACTGCAGATAGAGCTTAACATCGACTGGCCTCAGTGCAACCTCCTTCCAGGTAGATGTAGCATAGAATCCAGCAGGCTGGAAGAGAGCTCCAGGCGCAGCCAGCCCAACCGAGCACCCAGCCCTGCCCAACCTACCAGACCATGGCACTAAGTGCCCCAGCCAGGCTTGGCTTCAACACCTCCAGCCACAGCCACTCCACCACCTCCCTGGGCAGCCCATTCCAATGCCAATCACTCTCTGCCAACAACTTCCTCCTAACATCCAGCCTGACCCTGCCCTGGCACAGCTTGAGGCTGTGTCCCCTTCTTCTGTCCCTGGCTGCCTGGCAGCAGAGCCCAACCCCAGCTGGCTACAGCCTCCCTGCAGGGAGCTGCAGACAGCAATGAGCTCTGCCCTGAGCCTCCTCTGCTGCAGGCTGCACACCCCCAGCTCCCTCAGCCTCTCCTCATAAGATTTGTCCTCCAAATTCCTCTGCAGCTTCACTGCCCTTTGCTGGATCCACTCCAGTACGGTCAGAGGTGTACAAAGCAGAACTGCAGCTTTCAGATTCACTCTTCCACAGCTGATTTCTTCCCCCCCCTGCCCCTTCACCCTGTTCCTGTGCAGCAGTGGTGGCCCCTTCAGCACTGTGATCAAAGGCAAAGCAGCTTAGCAACGCCGAGTTTCTAACAGAGGTAACTGAGGACCTCCCCTGGCATTAGAGTTGGATCTGAAGCTTAGGCAAAGTTAGCAGCAGAGCTAAAGTGGAAACTCTCTGCCTAGATGGTGATGAGTCAGGCCTCCAGCAGGATTTATGAGCTGCAAGTAACTCATAAGCCTTGGACATGCCTTTTCCTCTTAAAATTCATACACACTGTGTGTGATTGATGAGCAACCCTGGTTCAGAACTGGATGCCAGATTGAGTCTGTTCCTTACACTCTGCTTATGTACACCTACAAAAACGACAGAGATGAGAGGCAGTGCCCAAATGGAGAGGCTGGAGCAACCAAAAGGATTAGCAAGATTGAAGGCATCACCTCCTGCTTCTCCATCAAGAGAGGGGAAAGACCCTGAGTGGGTGAGGGATGGATTCAGCTCTCAAACTTCAGCAGAACTCCCGTGTCTGGGAGGGTAGAGAGCTTTGGAATGTAGAAACAGGGAGAGAAAACACGAGAAGCTCAGCTGGTGAATAGCTCTGCTGGAGCAGGTCCCCAGGGAGCACACAGCCATGGTCAGAGGGCTGGAGGACTTCTGCTAGGACAGGCTGGGGCTGAGCAGCCTGGAGCTGATCACACAGCCATGGTCTGAGGGCTGGAGCACTCCTGCCAGGACAGGCTGGGGCTGAGCAGCCTGGAGCTGATCACACAGCCATGGTCTGAGGGCTGGAGCACTCCTGCCAGGACAGGCTGGGGCTGAGCAGCCTGGAGCTGATCACACAGCCATGGTCTGAGGGCTGGAGCACTCCTGCCAGGACAGGCTGGGGCTGAGCAGCCTGGAGCTGATCACACAGCCATGGTCTGAGGGCTGGAGCACTCCTGCCAGGACAGGCTGGGGCTCCAGCTCTCCCAGTCTGTCCCCAGAGCAGAGCTGCTCCAGCCCTCTGAGCACCTTTGTGGCTCTCTGGTTCGTGCCTCTCCTGCTGGGGCCCCACAGCAGCGCAGTTAATCACTCTGTGGGAGAGACTGAGCCAAACACATTGTCAAGAGCAAACCATTAAGCAGATGTCACTCAGATGTGGCAGTGAACAAAGGCTGAAATCCAGAGCTGAAGCATTTAATAGACTTCGAGCTTCCAAGTCAATAGTTGCTCTGATTCTTCCATCCATCAATCCAGGCAAGTGCTGTATTTGCAAACAGAGCTTAGCCCTGCCAGCTTCAGCCCTTGGATGTGCTCAGAGCTGTAACCATTTTAATTTGGATGTTAATGAATGTCTTTGTTAACTGCCCCTTGGGCTGGGGATGCATCTGGCCTGGCTTCACCTCCCTTGAGAGCATTTATCTGTGGCCTGCCAGGGACCATCTCCGCTGTGGAGAGAGGTGAAAGCACCCAGGCTGCTCAGCCTGCGGAGCAGAAAGGAGCCAGCCCTGGAGATGGTCCAGACCAGGCTTGGTGTGGCCCTGGGCAGCCTGATCTGATTGATCCAATCATCCTAGGAACCCATGATCCTATGATCCATGTTCCTACGATCCTATGATCCTATGATTCTATGATCCTATGAACCTCTGATCCCATGATCCTATGGTCCCATGATCCTATTATCCTATGATTCTATGGTCCCATGATCCCATGATCCTATTATCCTATGATCCCATGACCCCATGATCCTATTATCCTATGATTCTATGGTCCCATGATCCCATGACCCTGTGATCCTATTATCCTCTGATCCTCTGATCCCATGATCCTATTATCCTATTATCCCATGGTCCCATGATCCTATGATCCTATGATCCCATGAACCTATTATCCTATGATCCTATGATTCTATGACCCTATGATCCCATGACCCCATGATCCTATTATCCGATGATCCTAAGATCCCATGCTCCTATGATTCTACGATCCTATGAACCTCTGATCCCATGATCCTATGGTCCCATGATCCTATTATCCTCTGATCCCATGAACCTATTATCCTCTGATCCTCTGATCCCATGATCCTATTATCCTCTGATCCCATGAACCTATTATCCTCTGATCCTCTGATCCCATGATCCTATTATCCTATGATCCCATGACCCCATGATCCTATTATCCTCTGATCCTCTGATCCCATGATCCTATTATCCTATGATCCCATGACCCCATGATCCTATTATCCTCTGATCCTCTGATCCCATGATCCTATTATCCTATGATCCTATGATTCTATGATCCCATGATCCTGTGATCCTGTGAGTCTATGGTCCCATGATCCTGTTATCCTAGGATCCCATGACCCTGTGATCCTATTATCATCTGATCCTCTGATCCCATGATCCTATTATCCTATTATCCCCTGGTCCCATGATGCTCTGATGCTCTGATCCCCTGGTCCCATGATCTTCTGATGCTCTGATCCCCTGGTCCCATGATGCTCTGATGCTCTGATCCCCATGTCCCATGATCTTCTGATGCTCTGATCCCCTGGTCCCATGATCTTCTGATGCTCTGATCCCCATGTCCCATGATCTTCTGATGCTCTGCTCCCCTGGTCCCATGATGCTCTGATCTAGATGGGGGTGTCCCTGCTGCCTTTGAGGCTCCCTTCCAAGCAGCTGTGAATCATTCCTGTGCTGCGCTCCAGAGGGGCCAGAGGGGAGTCAGCTACTGCTGTCTGTGCTCTGCCTCCCTGCTGCAAGCTTCTACCCAGTTAGCTTCATCTTTGCAAGCAGTTTTGCTCCGTGCTCTGGGGCCTGTGGGATGTGAGGAGCTCTTTCAACAGGCATCCATCAGAGCTGGAGCAGATGCCTGCTCTCAGGACATCTGGACCCAATATTGTCAGCCTGAAGCGTGGCCTGGCCTCTGTGTGCTCCTTCAGCTCTACTTCGTGGTGACCCTGGGTGGTCAGTGAAGCTCATTGTGAGAGCAGAAGAGACTTGCTGGTGGTGTACAGCACAGTGGTCCCCACAGCTCCGTGGAGCTGTTGTTTAGTCATTCCTTGATGTAATAGATGGAGTTTGTAAGCAGGTAGTGATCCTGCAGGGAGCCCTGGCCCCTAGGGAATCATATCCCAGCCATTGTTTTAGTGCCAATTCCTTCATGGAATAGGTTGGGCTGGAAGAGACCTTCAAGACCATCCAGTTCCATCCAGACAGGGCACTTGCCCTGCCACAACCACCTGGAAGGTGTCAGTGCTAAGCATCTATTCCCTGCAGCTGAGGCTGGTGCCCCTTTACAGCAGTGGCAGAGGCTGTGAGCAAAGCCATGGGCACCCTGAGCACAGCTGCACACTCACCTTCCAGAGCCCAGAGCCACTGAGCTGGAGAATGCTTGAGTTGGAAGGGACCTGCCATGGCCAGGCCCCCCCTCCACTGGAGCTGTTGTCTGTTCATGCCTTGGTTTAATAGATGGAGTTCATAAGCAGGTAGTGATCCTGCAGGGAGCCCTGGCCCCTAGGGAGTCGTATCCCAGCCATTGTTTTAGTGCCAATTCATTCTTGGAACGGGTTGGGGTGGGTTGGGTTGGAAGATCTTTGCTGCCAGCCTCTGTCACTACTGCAGCTGTAAAGCTGCTGTGTGCCCTATGATCATTTCTATCCCTACAGATCATTTGTGTCCACTGGGATCATTTCTCTCCCTTATAATCATTTGTGTCTCCTATGACCATTTGTGTCCCTTATGATCATTTTTGTCCCCTATGATAATTTGGGTCCCCTATGATCATTTGTATCTTATGATCATTTGTGTCCTTTATGATCATTTGTGTCCCCTGTGATCATTTGTGTCCCTTACATCATTTGTGTCCCCTGTGATCATTTGTGCCCCTTACCATCATTTATGTCCCCTATGATCATTTGTGCCTCATGATCATTTGTGTCTCCTGTGATCATTTGTGTCCCCTATGATCATTTATGTCTCATGATCATTTGTGTCCCCTGTGATCATTTGTGTCCCCTATGATCATGTGTCTCCTGTGATCATTTGTGTCCCTTACCACCATTTGTGTCCCCTATGATCATTTATGTCTCATGATCATTTGTGTCCCCTGTGATCATTTGTGTCCCCTATGATCATTTATCTCCTGTGATCATTTGTGTCCCTTACCACCATTTGTGTCCCCTATGATCATTTATGTCTCATGATCATTTGTGTCCCCTGTGATCATTTGTGTCCCCTATGATCATTTATCTCCTGTGATCATTTGTGTCCCTTACCACCATTTGTGTCCCCTATGATCATTTATGTCTCATGATCATTTGTGTCCCCTGTGATCATTTGTGTCCCCTATGATCATTTATGTCTCTTGATCATTTGTGTCCCCTGTGATCATTTGTGTCTCATGATCATTTGTGTCCCCTATGATCATTTGTGTCCCCTATGATCATTTGTGTCTCCTGTGATCATTTGTGTCCCTTACCACCATTTGTGTTCCCTATGATCATTTGTGCCTCATGATCATTTGTGTCCCCTATGATCATTTGTGTCCCCTATGATCATTTATGTCTCATGATCATTTGTGTCCCCTATGATCATTTGTGTCCCCTATGATCATTTATGTCTCTTGATCATTTGTGTCCCCTGTGATCATTTGTGTCCCTTACCCTCATTTGTGTCCCCTATCTTATGATCATTTGTGTCTCATGATCATTTGTGTCCCTTACATCATTTGTGTCCCCTCTGACCATTAGTGTCGAGGCCATTTACCCCTCACCAGAGGTGTGCTCAGTGGTGGCTTCCCAGCCTTAGCTCAAGGTCCTGTACCAGAAGGTGGCCCAGGGCCCAGGTGTGCTCACCTCCCAGACTCACCTGCCTGCCACTTTCCAAGTCTCCCTCTTCTCCCAGCCCTCTGACCCTGGCTTTGAGCCCCCTGCCAGCCACAGCCAGAAAAAGGCTGGAGTTGAAGTTTGCTTCCTGCAAATATTTACAAGGATCTTAAATGTCTGCTGAGCCCCAAGTAGGTCTCCTATGGAGAGCTGACACAATAGACAAATTGCTCATTAAGTGCACGTAATTACCTTCTCCTGCAGCTCCCAGAACAGAGACCTTCTGGGGCAGCAGCCAGACGACAAAAGTGGGCAAGGTTCTGTAATCCATTAAGCCCAGAGCATGGGGCAGGCTCCCAGAGCACTGCAAAAACCCTTCCCTGTCCCCTCTGTCCCTTCTTCGGCAGCAGAAGCACTGAACTTGGCTCCAGATATTAGTTAGAATAGAATCAGAGAACCAGAGAATGGTTTAGGTTGGAAGGGACCTCAAAGCTCAGCCAGTTCCAACCCCCTGCCATAGGCAGGGACACCTCCCACTAGAACAGGTTGCTCAAGGTCCCATCCAGCCTGGTCCTGAACACCTTCAGGGAGGTTGTGGAGCACAGAAGCACCCAATGTGATCTGTGATTCACAACCTCCCTGGGCAACCTGTGCCAGTGTCTCACCAGCCTCACTGCAAACAACTTCTTCCTAACATCCAGTTTCAATCTCCCCTCTGCCACTTCAAACCCATTCCTCCTCCTCCTCTCATCACCAGACCTTGTCAATAGTCCCTCCCCAGCCCTCCTGCAGCCCCCTTCAGATCCTGCAAGGCCACTCCAAGCTCTCCTGGAAGCCTTCTCCTCTCCAGGCTGCAGAGCCCCAACTCTCTCAGCCTGTGCTCAGAGCAGAGCTGCTGCAGCCCTCTGAGCATCTTGGTGGCCTCCTCTGCACTGCCTCCAACACTTCCATGTCCTGCTTGTGCTGGAGGCTGCAGAACTGCACCCAGGAGTGCAGGTGGGGTCTGAGGAGAGCAGAGCCAAGGGGCAGAATCCCCTCCCTTGCCCTGCTGCCCACACTGCTCTTGCTGCAGCCCAGCACAGGGTTGCTGTCTGGGCTGCACTCACCCTGCAGGCTCCTGCTGAGCTCTGCATCAGCCCAGACTCCCAGGGCCTGTTCCTCAGGGCTGCTCTCAGCCATTCCCCACCCAGCCTGGAGCTGTGCTTGGGACTGCACCCACCCAGGTGCAGGACCTTCCACTTGGCCTTGTTGAATGTCCTGAGGTTGGCCTGGGCACAGCTCTGCAGCCTGTCCAGCTCCCTCTGGATGGATCCCTGCCCTCCAGCAAGTGACTGTGCCACACAGCTTGGTGCCATCTGCACACCTGCTAAGGCTGCACTGATTCCTCTGCCCATGTCACTGACAAAGATGTTCCACAGCACTGGTGGCAGCACTGACCCCTGAGGGATGCCACTTGGCACTGGTCTCCAGGTGGACATTGTGCCCTTGATCACCACTCTCTGGGTGCCACCATCCAGCCAGTTCCTTGCCCAGCAGTGCTGCACCCTTCCAGTCTGTGTTTTCCCAGCTTGGTGATCAGGATGTCCTGAGGGACAGAGTCAAAAGCCTTACTCAGCTCCAGGTAGATGATGTCTGCCACTTGCCCTTCCCTTGCCCACTGTTGCTGTCAGTTCATCACAAAAAGCCACTCTGTGTCAGGCAGGATCTGCCCTTGGTGCTGCCACTGCTGAGTACCACCCAGCACCCCTAGCTCAGTTCCTTCAAAGCAGTGCAGCTGGTGACTGCTTCCTGCAGCCTTCATCCCTTGCCATGTAAGCTGGAGTTCAGAGGAGGCTGTGGTCACAGCAGGCTCATCCTCAATTCCCCATTTGCTTTCTGAACAGGCTGAAGAGAGAGAGAAAATAACCCCCCAGCTGATTGGAATGCCAGGGGTAGTGCTGGGGAGCACAAGTGTGAGAGAACAACAGGAGTGACTCACAGCCTGCAGTAGGAGTTTTGGGGTTTGGGTTTTGTCTCCCTTTTTTCCTGGGCAGTTACCTCCAGGCTCTGAACTCTGCAGAAATAAAAGCAATGCAAAGGAGCAATGGAAGGGCCTGAGCATGGCAGGCTCTCTGCTTCACCAGCTGCCAGCTCCTCAGGAGGTAAAACAGGGCAGGACACCGAATCTCTCTGCTGGAGGAGTAAAGCAGCCCCTAGGGAAGCAGGGCAGAGCTCTCTAGATTGCAGAAACAAAAGGGCAGATCACTGCGAGTGAGTCACAGCCTCGGAGAGAGAAATGCAAACCCTTTCTGTGGATTCTTGACCTACATTTCAGTAAGAGGCTGCTTTTCAGCTGCTCTTAACTCTCTCTCCTTTATCCCCCCAGCTTTACTCTAGAAAAGGTGATGCAGTTTGGGAGAGGTTTGGCTGCTGGAGCACATCTGCTGCTTTAGTTTGCACTCAGCACTTAAGAGAGACCTCTCTTAACTACTGGAGTCATAGAATCACCTGCCTGGAACAGACCTTAAGGTCATGGAGTCCAACCAGAGCCCAACCTCTCCTGTACACAGCTGTCAGACCATGCCCCTGAGCTCCTCATCCACACTTCATGTGCTGCAGCCCAGGAGATGGTTGGCTTGAGAAAAAGGTATCAAGGCAGCTGCATAGAATCACAGAATCCAGCAGGCTGGAAGAGAGCTCCAAGCTCAGCCAGCCCAACCTAGCACCCAGCCCTGGCCAAGCACCCAGACCATGGCACTAAGTGCCCCAGCCAGGCTTGGCTTCAACACCTCCAGCCAGGGGCACTCCACCACCTCCCTGGGCAGCCCATTCCAATGCCAATCACTCTCTCTGACAACAACTTCCTCCTAACATCCAGCCTGAACCTGCCCTGACACAGCTTGAGGCTGTGTCCCCTTCTTCTGTCCCTGGCTGCCTGGCAGCAGAGCCCAATCCCAGCTGTCTACAGCCTCCCTTCAGGGAGCTGCAGACAGCATCCTGGGCTGCAGCCAAAGCAGTGTGACCAGCAGGGTGAGGGAGAGGATTCTGCCTCTCTACTCTTGGAGAGACTCCATCTGGAGCACTGTATCCAGTTCTGGGCCTCCAGCACTAGAAGGATCTGGAGCTGCTGGAATAGGTCCAGAGGAGGCCACGAAGATGACCACAGAATCAATCAGAGAATCAGTCAGGGCTGGAAGGCACCACAAGGATCAGCCAGTTCCAACCCCCCTGCCATGCCCAGGGACACCTCACACTAGAGCAGGCTGTGCACAGCCTCAGCCAGCCTGGCCTTAAACACCTTCAGGGATCAGGCTTCACCACCTCCCTGGGCAGCTCCTTCCAGGCTCTCACCACCCTCATGCTGAACAACTTCTTCCTAACATCCAGGCTGAATCTCTCCATTTCCAGCTTTGTTCCATCCCCCCTGGTCCTATCCCTGCCTGAAAGCCTAAAAAGTCCCTCCTCAGCTTTCCTGTAGCCCCCTTAAGATCCTGGAAGGCCACAAGAAGGTCCCCTGGGAGCCTTCTCCTCTCCATCCTGCACAGCCCCAACTGCCTCAGTCTCTCCTCACAGCAGAGCAGCTCCAGCCCTCTGCTCCTCCTCTTGGCCCTGCATTGAGTACCTGCCCTATGGGAACAGGCTGAGAGGGTTGGGGCTGTTGAGCCTGCAGAAGAGAAGGATCCAGGAAGACCTAATGGCAGCCTCTCAGGACCTGAAAGGGACTAGAAGAAAGCTGGGGAGGGACTCTTTACAAGGACTTGTAGTGTCAGGGCAAAGGGCAATGGCCTGAAGCTGGCAGAGGGGAGCCTGAGACCAGAGATGAGGAAGAAGTTGTTTGCAGTGAGGGTGGTGAGAAACAGGCACAGGTTGAGGGTGGTGAGACACTGGCACAGGTTGAGGGTGGTGAGACACTGGCACAGGTTCCCCAGGGAGGTTGTGGAGCACAGAAGCACCCAATGTGATCGAAGATCACATTGGGTGCTTCTGTGCTCCACAACCTCCCTGGAGGTGTTCAGGACCAGGCTGGATGAGGCTTTGAGCAACCTGTTTCTAGTGGGAGGTGTCCCTGCCCACAGCAGGAGCTTGGCTGAGCTTTGAGGTCCCTTCCATCCCAACCCAATCTATGACTCAAGTTGCTGTCTCACCACTTCCATCCCAGCACAGTGTTTGCTGTTCCTTTCCTGATCAGTCCTGCACTGTCCCCTTTTCCCCTTCCTGCCACTGGGACTTTCTCCCTGCAGGCAGATTCTTTTCTCCCTGTTCATCCCTTTCCATCTTTGCAGCTTTTCTTGTCTCTTAGCTCAGGATTCTGGACATGAAATAGCAGAAATTCACCTGCACATTCCCAAGCCACCAAACTACTTCCCCCCCCCCTGTTTCAGGCTAAATCTGAATGAGTTATTTTTTCTCTCTGCTGCTAACATTTCTGACTCATTCACTCTTTTTTTGGACCTCCTTAGTGTGACTCCTCAGAGTCACTCAGAATTTATCACCACTCCTGGGTGTTCCACAGTTAATATTAATCCTTGGATCCATTGCTGGGCAGGAAATCAGAGGAGGGTTTGGGTTGGAAGGGACCTTGCAGATCATCTATTTCCAGCCTCAATGAGTCGTTCAGAGACAGAGAGCAAAGCAGTGACTCAGCTGTGAATGCAGTGGAAGAACCCAAGGCTGCTGCCTCCTCTGACTGTCCTGTGGCTCTGGTCTGACCTTAGACATGTGTGGTGACAGAGATCCATGAGGATCTCAACCCATGAGAACCTCAATCTTGCCCAGCCAGCACAGGGTTAGGAAGGGCAGGTCCTGCCTGACCAACCTGAGCTCCTTTTCTGATCAGGTTCCTGCCTGGTGAGTGTGGGCAGGCTGTGGATGGAGTCTGCCTGGACTGCAGCAAAGCCCTGGCACTGTCTGCCACAAGCAGCTCCTGGCACAGCTGGCAGCTCCTGGCACAGCTGGCAGCTCCTGGCTGGGACAGATTCACTCTGGTGTGGGTCAAGAACTGGCTGGAGGGCAGGGCCCAGAGAGTGGTGGTGAATGGTGCCACAGCCAGCTGGCAGCTGGCACCAGTGGTGTGCCCCAGGGATCAGTGCTGGGCACAGGCCTGTTCAATATCTTTATTGATGATGTCCTAATCAGGATCTGCAGTGAGTGGTTTAATCAATTCCCCCACTCCTAATTAGGATCTGCAGTGAGTGGTTTAATCAATTCCCCCACTCCTAATCAGGATCTGCAGTGAGTGGCTTCACCAATCCATCCACTCCTAATCAGGGTCTGCAGCCAGTGGTTTACTCACTTCTCTCACTGTTAGTCAGGGTCTGCAGCCAGTGGTTTAATCAATTCTCTCACTGTTAATTAGGATCTGCAGCCAGTGGCCCCACCAACTCTCCCACTCCTAATTAAGATCTGCATCCAGCAATTCCCCCAACTCTTCCCCTCCTAACTGGGACCTGCATCCATTTCAGGAACTGTGGCAGAACCCAAGCCCAATCCTCCCTCTTGGGCACTTTCTGCTGCATTGTTTTGTGTCCCCCCACCCCGAGCAAAGGCTTTTCAAATGCTTGCTGATGATTTATGAAGCCACAGAAGCATTCAGCAGGAACATGGCCAAGCAGCAGGGCAGTAACTAATAAAATGAGCACAGTTGAGGGGAGTGAAAGCTGCAAACCCAGCAGGCATCAGCCGCTAAAGCAGCAGATTGATTTCTTCAGCCTGTGTTCAGGGCTTTCATCAATGCCCTGCGTTAGTGCTTCCAGCCGATGGCATTCTCCAGCCTGTTCTTTGCTGGCTGAATGTCAAGAGGAGGGCTCTGAACTTATTAATGCTCTTAGTCGACTCTAAACGAGGTGTGGCTATGGCCAGGTGCTACTGGATGGCCAGAGGAGCAGAGGGGAGCGTGGGGAAGGGGCAGGGCAGGGATAGAATGCCACAGATTGAATGAAGCAATTAGTTCATCACTAAGAGAGATTAATTTGTCAAGGGCTTCCCCCCACACCTGACTTCCACATACTGCCTCCTGCCCTTCCCTGAAGGAGCAGGCAGGTGGGCAGACTGCAGGCAGGTGGGCAGGTCACCAAGCCCAACTGTCCTCAGCTTGCTCCCCAGCCTGTACCATCACAGACTCACAGAACCATGCAAGGTGGCAAAGCCCCTCAGGGTCACCAAGCCCAACCTAGAACCCTACTCTGCAAGATCCACCTTAAACCATCTCCCCAAGAATCACAGAATCACAGAATCCAGCAGGCTGGAAGAGAGCTCCAAGCTCAGCCAGCCCAACCTAGCTCCCAGCCCTGGCCAAGCAACCAGAGCATGGCACTAAGTGCCCCAGCCAGGCTTGGCTTCAACACCTCCAGGCATGGGCACTCCACCACCTCCCTGGGCAACCTGTGCCAGTGTCTCACCTCCCTGGGCAACTGGTCCAGTTGAGATTGGAAGAGCTGTAAGATCTTCAGGTCCAGTTGAGATTTAAGAGCTTTAAGATCGTCAGGTCCAGTTGAGGTTGGAAGAGTTTTAAGATCTTCAGGTCCAGTTGTGATTGGAAGAGTTTTAAGTTCTTCAGGTCCAGTTGAGATTGGAGGAGTTTTACGCTGTTCAGGTCCAGTTGAGATTGGAGGAGTTTTACGCTGTTCAGGTCCAGTTGAGATTGGAGGAGTTTTACGCTGTTCAGGTCCAGTTGAGATTGGAAGAGTTTTAAGATCTTCAGGTCCAGTTGAGCTTGGAAGAGCTTTAAGATCTTCAGGTCCAGCTGCTTACCCAGAGCTCACATCCCCACCACTGCTGCTCAGCCACAGCCACTAAACCACAACCCACAGCACCACATCCATGTATCCTTTACACCCCTCCAGGGATGCTGACTCCACCACCTCCCTGGGCAGCCTGCTCCAGTACCTGAGAACCCTTGCTGGGAAGAAACATTTCCTAACCTCCAACCTGAAGCTCTCCTGGCACAACTTGAGGCCCTAATTAGTGTCTTTGGGATGCTGCCTGCTGGGATTTCTCTGCTGAGCAGAATCCACATCTCTGGCCAAGCACCAGCTGACTGGAGCAGCCTGCTATGAGCCTGTAACTCAAGCTGGAATAAATCAAAGCCTCTCTCCACAGCACAGAACCTTTAAATCAGCTTTCACTCTGCAGCACTATTCCCAAGAGACTCTGATTTTCTTGTTCTGACTTTCCCAAAGCAGGAAAAGACATTTTCATATACCACTGAAGTCAGCTTTCAAAGGGGCAACTGCTCCTGCGTCAGTTATTTGTGCCTCTCTGAATCAGAGAAGCATTTAATCGCCCCCCCAAACCTCAGCATCAGAGGAGGGCATCTACAGGCCTCAGGAGTGAAGCCCTAGGTGGTAAATCTCAGAGGAGCTAGGCCAGCCATGCTCCCAACACATCCCTCACTGACCAGCTGAGCCAAAGCAGCACTGTCCAGGGAACATTGTGCCCTTTTGGTAGAGTTAAATCAGTAGTGGAAACAGTATTCAGAGCAAGATTTGCAGAGCAGAGCAAGAGGCTGACTTTGTGCTTGGGGACTGTTTAACTAAGCCCAGCTGCTTCAGCCTCCTGGGAGCTGGGGCTGTGCAGGGCAGCAGCAGCTCCCCTTTGAAGCGAGGCCAGCAGACCTCGCTGGGGACTCCTGTGGGACTCAGCAAACCCTGGGAATGCTTTGGGCTGCCTTAAACTTTACCCTTAGCATACAGGACCTGAGGCATGAGCTCTTTGGGGTCTCCCAGATTAGTTTGCCCGTTGCTAAGTGACCCACAGAGCTCCAGGAGGTTGTGTGGCTTCCAGTCAGCAGTTTTTGTGCTCCACTTCTTACCTTCCAGCTGGTTTTTAGCAGATACTGGGGGTAGGAGAAGGTGACCTGGGAAAGTCCCTTCCAACTCAAAGCATTTCTTTGCTGCAAGAGTGCTCAGGGGTTGGAACAGGCTGCCCAGGGAGGTGCTGGAGTCCTCATCCCTGGAGGTGTTCCAGAAAAGTGTGGTCATGGCACATTGGGACATAGTTTAGTGGCCATGGTGCTGTTGGTTTGGTGGTTGGACAGGGTGAGCTTAGAGGGCTTTGCCAACTGCTGTTGGCCACAGCAACCCCAAGCAGCACTACAGGCTGGGGCCAGAGTGGCTGAGAGCAGCCAGGCAGAGAGGGCCCTGGGGGTGCTGGGAGAGAGGAGCTGAAGAGGAGGCAGCAGTGCCCAGGTGGGCAGCAGAGCCAATGGCATCCTGGGCTGGCTCAGGAGCAGTGTGGGCAGCAGGACAAGGGAGGTTCTTCTGCCCCTGTGCTCAGCACTGCTCAGGACACCCCTGGAGTGCTGTGTCCAGTTCTGGGCTCCTCCATTGCAGAGAGATGTTGAGGTGCTGGAAGGTGTTGAGAGAAGGGCAGCAAGGCTGGGGAGGGGCCTGGAGCACAGCCCTGTGAGGAGAGGCTGAGGGAGCTGGGGGTGTGCAGCCTGCAGCAGAGGAGGCTCAGGGCAGAGCTCATTGCTGTCTGCAGCTCCCTGCAGGGAGGCTGTAGCCAGCTGGGGTTGGGCTCTGCTGCCAGGCAGCCAGGGACAGAAGAAGGGGACACAGCCTCAAGCTGTGCCAGGGCAAGTCTAGGCTGGATGTGAGGAGGAAGTTGTTGGCAGAGAGAGTGATTGGCATTGGAATGGGCTGCCCAGGGAGGTGGTGGAGTGCCCATGGCTGGAGGTGTTGAAGCCAAGCCTGGCTGGGGCACTTAGTGCCATGGTCTGGTTGGTTGGGCAGGGCTGGGTGCTAGGTTGGGCTGGCTGAGCTTGGAGCTCTCTTCCAGCCTGCTGGGTTCTCTGATTGTGTGAGTGAGTTCTGACTACAAGAGCAGAGTTTGGCTCTTGAACTGTGAGCCTTCCAGTGGGGATTGATCCTTGGCTGGGATTGTTTTGCCTGTTGTGAGCCTGGGATGTTATTTCCCAACCCTTAGCTTCTCCACACAGGGAGAAGTGAATCTCCCAGGCTGTTTGCAGCCACCAGCAGCAAAGCTCTGTTTGAATGAGCAAATGAATGTTTGGCTTTTCCACTGTGGCCAGCAGGGCCTCGTTCCATGGCAGCTGTGCCTCTTGCTGCCTTGGGCTGGGGCAGCTTCAGTGGCAGCAGCCAGGATCCTGCCCTTCTCTTCAGCTTTGCCATAGAAGGCAAAATGGAATGGGAGGCTCTAAGGATAGGCCAGGGCTATTTTCAGCCCCTTTTTGGTTTTCTGTCTTGGGATCTTGCCAAGAAACAAAAGAAACCAAACCCACTGCTTCCTACCTGTCTAATCCACGAGCCAAATGATTCCTGGGGGAACAGAGATGGTTCCTTCCTACCTCTTTCTTCCACCTTCCTCCTCTTCCCTTCCCATTTATCATCCTTCTTAGCTTCTCTTATCACACAACAATGATTAATAATAAAGGGAAGCTCTGTGTTGGATCAGGGTTAAAAAGGAGAAAGAACAAAGCAACCCAAGCCCCAGGAGTGTTGTTTAACTGTTCCACAAGAGTTTAAAGCTAATGGCCCAGCACACAGGTAGCAAACCAGGAGTGATTCAGACCTCTCTCTGTAAGCAGCATCCCCCGAAGGGCACTCTGCAGCTCCAGCTTTGATGGGGTTTTGCTTTCTTTCCTCAGGCATGATGACTCCAGAGAGGCTGCAGAGAGCAGCGATCAATGGAGCTGTTGCTTTCCCATCCCTGTTCTGCACAACAAAGGCAGCTGCTGCTTTGGTTTGTCATTCATTTGTGCTTTAAGCAAGCCTGCCTTGGAAAATATTGGCCTGGCCAGGAGGCACTTTTGCTCTTGGTGCCTCAGCATGAATGTGTTGCTTCTGCTGAGAGGTGGTGAGGCAAAGGTGTCCTTGGAGCTGCTGTGCTGGCTCAGTCAATCATGGAATTACAGAATCATAGAGTCAGGGAATCATAGAACCAGAGAATCCCAGAACCAGAGAATCCCAGAACCAGAGAACCCCAGAACCAGAGAACCCCAGAACCAATCAATCCCAGAACCAATCAATCCCAGAACCAATCAATCACAGAACCACAGAGTCACAGATTTGCAGACTCACAGTCAGGGCTGGAAGGGACCACAAGGACCATCCAGTTCCAACCCCCTGCCATGCCCAGGGACACCTCACACTAGAGCAGGCTGTGCACAACCTCATCCAGCCTGGCCTGAAACACCTCCAGGGATCAGGCTTCCACCATCTCCATGGGAAACCCCTGCCAGGCTCTCACCACCCTCATGCTGAACAACTTCTTCCTCACACCCAGAATGACTCTCCCCATTTCCAGCTTTGCTCCATTCCCCCCAGTCCTGTCACTCCCTGACAGCCTCAGAAGTCCCTCCCCAGATTTCTTGTAGCCCCTTCAGATCCTGCAAGGCCACAAGAAGGTCCCCTGGGAGCCTTCTCCTCTCCAGCCTGCACAGCCCCAACTCCCTCAGTCTCTCCTCACAGCAGAGCAGCTCCAGCCCTCTGCTCCTCCTCGTGGCCCTGCTCTGGACACCTTCCAGCACCTCCACAGCCCTCTTGTCCCAGGGGCTCCAGCACTGCATGCAGTACTCCAGGTGGGGTCTCAGCAGTGCAGAGCAGAGGGGCAGGATCACTTCCCTGCCCTGCTGCCCACACTGCTCTTGCTGCAGCCCAGGCTCTGGTTGCTCTCTGAGCTGCAAGAGCAAAGCTGTTGAGAGTTGTTGATTCCCAGTTAAAGCCAGGGAGATTTTTCTTGCTGGGAGCAGGCTATGATGGGATCCATAGCAGGAGTTAATAGAATCATAGAATCATAGAATTAGGCAGGCTGGAAGAGAGCTCCAAGCTAGCACCCAGCCCTGCCCAACCAACCAGACCATGGCACTAAGTGCCCCAGCCAGGCTTGGCTTCAACACCTCCAGCCATGGGCACTCCACCACCTCCCTGGGCAGCCCATTCCAATGCCAATCACTCTCTCTGACAACAACTTCCTCCTAACATCCAGCCTAGACCTGCCCTGGCACAGCTTGAGGCTGTGTCCCCTTCTTCTGTCCCTGGCTGCCTGGCAGCAGAGCCCAACCCCAGCTGGCTACAGCCTCCCTGCAGGGAGCTGCAGACAGCAATGAGCTCTGCCCTGAGCCTCCTCTGCTGCAGGCTGCACACCCCCAGCTCCCTCAGCCTCTCCTCACAGGGCTGTGCTCCAGGCCCCTCCCCAGCCTTGCTGCCCTTCTCTCAACACCTTCCAGCACCTCAACATCTCTCTGCAATGGAGGAGCCCAGATCTGGACACAGCACTCAGGCTGTGGCCTGAGCAGTGCTGAGCACAGGACTCTCTCATTATCCACTAACATGAGGTCTGTCCACTGCTACCCAAAGTCATTGAAGACTTTTCCATCACTCCTTGCTTGAGCTCTCTTCTCTAACCTGCTGAGGTACCCAGGGAGGGAACAATGATAGGCAAAGCAGTAAAATGTAATCAAGATATGCAAATCCCTCTCTAAATGTGGTTTGCCTGGGAAAGAGAAATTAATCCAGGCATGGTCAAGCAAACAGTGTGTAATGTGGGTAATTAATCACCAAATTAGGAGCTGTAGTCCCACGAGAAGATGATGCAAATGGCAGAGGCACAATTAGGCTGCTTCCCATCAACCTCCAAACAAAACACAGCTCCTGGGAGCACCACAAACATGGGCAAGGCAAACTTCTTGGGGCACCCTCCAAAGCTGACAGCTTTTGGAAGTGCTTTGTTTTCCCCCTGCTTTACAGCAGCTGATTTATGTCCTCAGCATCCTATCAGGCTTGTTGAAAACCTGCACCTTGGAAATTGCACTGCTGCTGTACTCCACAAAGCTACACCTCCACTCCCACAGCCTAAAGCAGCAGCTGGAAGTGCTTTGTTTTCCCCCTGCTTTACAGCAGCTGATTTATGTCCTCAGCATCCCCGTTGAACAACCTGCACCTTGGAAACTGCACTGCTGCTGCTCTCCACAAAGCTACACCTCCACTCTGCCAGAGCAGTGTGGGCAGAGGGCAAGAGAGGGGATTGTGCCCCTTGGCTCTGCTCAGACCTCACCTCCAATCCTGCCTCCAGTGCTGCTGTCCCCACAGGACACAGAGCTGTGGAGAGAGCCCAGAGGAGGCCACAAAGATGCTGCCAGGGCTGGAGCAGCTCTGCTGTGAGCACAGGCTGAGGGAGCTGGGGGGGTGCAGCCTGCAGAGGAGAAGGCTCCAGGGCACCTCAGAGCTGCTGCCAAGAGCTGAAGGCAGCCTGCAGGAAGGCTGCAGAGAGACCTGTGCTGAGGGGGTCTGAGGCAGGCCAAGGGGGAATGGTTTGGAGCTGAGGCAGAGCAGGCTGAGAGTGGAGCTGAGGCAGAAGTTGTTGAGTGTGAGGGTGGTGAGAGTGTGTCCCAGGCTGCCCAGGGAGGCTGTGGCTGCCTCCTTGCTGGGGGTGCTGCAGGCCAGGCTGGATGAGGCCCTGAGCAGCTGAGTGTAGCTGAGAGCTGTCCCTGGGCATGGCAGGAGGCTGGAGGGGATGAGCTCTGAGCTGCCTTCCAACTTGGGCCTTTCCAGAGTGGAAAAGTGCATCATTTCTGCAGGACTCTGTGGGATGCTGCAGAGACTCTGGGCAAAGATTTTTATTCATTTTCTATTCCATGGGAAAGGTTTTTTTTAGGACAATTTATTTTCCAGCAGGGCTTTTTATGACACCTGTGTAGAAACCTCTGGGCATGGCAGGAGGTTGGAGGGGATGAGCTCTGAGCTCCCTTCCAGCCTGAGCTGCTCTGTGAGTCTGTGGTTTTATGACTGTTCTGCTGTGCACACAACTTCAACCCCCCCAGTAACAACCAGGGAAGATTTCCTGCTGTGAAGAATTCCCTTTCTTGCCCCCTCCCCTTCTCCCCCCTCCCCTCCAAAAAAAACAAAGAAGCTGATGAGTAGCAGTGAGTTGTTTAGCTTCTAGTTTACAGCTGGGAAATGGCAGCAGGAAGGGGAGCACAGCATGAGGAACAGCTTTGCAGGCAGCCCTGCTGCTGCCTCTGCTCACTGCAGCACCCTCGGCAGTGTCCTCCCTCCAGCCAGCCCTTCTTGCACCTAGCAAGCACCACTGCTGGTAGGGGAAGATTGGAGCTGATGTCCTCTCTGGAAACTAATTTCAGGGGAAATTGGATAGTGACAAAGTGATGATGATTTATTTCCAGTGGCAGATGCCTCATTAACTGTGAGTTATTTAGATGACCTTCCCAGCACTCTGCTGCTTCGCTCTCCTGTGATGCTTTTCCTCCTCTCTGCACCCCCCCCAACCCCAGAACCCTGGCAGCTGGCTTATGGCTGCACTTTGGTGATCTTCGAGGTGTTTTCCAACCTTAGTGGTTCTGTTCCCCCCCCCAAAAGAGCAAGGCTGTTGCTGAGGACAGGCTGAGAGAGTTGGGGCTCTGCAGGCTGGAGAGGAGAAGGCTTCCAGAAGAGCTTGGAGTGGCCTTGCAGGATCTNCTGAGCAACCTGGAGAAGAGAAGGCTGAGAGGGGACCTGAGCAGTGTCTATCAATATCTGAGGGGTGGGGGTCAAGGAGCAGGGGTCAGGCTCTTTTCTGCGGTGAGCCAAGGGGCAATGAACACAAACTGCAGCCCAGGAAGTTCCACCTCAACATGAGGAGAAACTTCTTTGGTGTGAGGGTGGCAGAGCCCTGGAGCAGGCTGCCCAGAGGGGTTGTGGAGTCTCCTGCTCTGCAGCCTTCCCAGACCCCTCTGGATGCGTTCTTGTGTGACCTGCACTGGATGCTACACTCCTGCTCTGGCAGGGGGCTTGGACTCAAAGGTCTCCAGAGGTCCCTTCCAGCTCCTGTGACACCTCAGAGCAACCAGTCTGGGGGTGAACTCTCTGTGTGTTGTGGAGCAAACTGCATCTCCCTTTCCCCTCCCTTTCCCTTCCCTTCCCTTCCCTTCCCTTCCCTTCCCTTCCCTTCCCTTCCCTTCCCTTCCCTTCCCTTCCCTTCCCTTCCCTTCCTTTCCCTTCCCTTCCCTCCCATCCCCTCTCTTCCCCTCTCCTCCTCCCAGGCTGTGCAAGTGAGGCAGAGGGGACCCAGCCGGCTGCAGTGCAGCAGTTTGCAAGGTGCTGAGTTCCCCAGCCCCTGCTTTCGGCAGGCGGAGCAGCAGGAGCGCGGGGCAGGAGTTGTACCACTCGAGTGGTAGCAGATGGCGGTGGTGAGTCTGCAGCTCCTGCTGCGCTAGGAGCGAGCCTGCTGCCAGAAGCACCCAGGGAAGGTGACACAGATCCAGTTCTGTTAGCAGCTCAGCAGCTGAGCAGATGACTCACTGTGTGACCCCCCAGGATGATGATTCCTTGCCCCACTGCTTCTCAAACAAACAAACAAGCAGGCAGAAAGCTGAAGAGTGAGAACAAATGGTAGCAACTGGTCCCAGCTCACTGAGCTGCTGGCATCTTGCATTCTGCAGTGCCAGGATGGACACTGGCTGGGGCAAAACTCCTCTGCTTTCCTTTGCAGAAGTGGCAGCTGATGGGGATGTGATGAGGTTTGTTAGAGCATGGGTGCCTAAGGAGACCCTAACCCAAAGGGGTCAGGTCCCAGGCTCCATCTTCACCTCCTGCACATGACAGCCTTTGCCTGCTTCACCTTTCCATCCTTACAGGGAACCACACACCTAGAACCACATAATTGTTTGGGGGTGTGCAGCCTGCAGCAGAGGAGGCTCAGGGCAGAGCTCATTGCTGTCTGCAGCTCCCTGCAGGGAGGCTGTAGCCAGCTGGGGTTGGGCTCTGCTGCCAGGCAGCCAGGGACAGAAGAAGGGGACACAGCCTCAAGCTGTGGCAGGGCAGGTCTAGGCTGGATGTTAGGAGGAAGTTGTTGTCAGAGAGAGTGATTGGCATTGGAATGGGCTGCCCAGGGAGGTGGTGGAGTGCCCATGGCTGGAGGTGTTGAAGCCAAGCCTGGCTGGGGCACTTAGTGCCATGGTCTGGTTGGTTGGGCAGGGCTGGGTGCTAGGTTGGGCTGGCTGAGCCTGGAGCTCTCTTCCAGCCTGCTGGATTCTGTGATTCTGTTCTATGGTTCCATGAATCCATAGGGTTGGAAAGGACCTTTAAGATCATCTAGTTCAAAACACTGCTGAGGCCACATCTGGAATACTGTGTCCAGTTCTGAGCCCTTCAAGGTCAAGAAGGACCTGAGGGAACTGCTTGAGAGAGTCCAGCCCAGAGCCAAAGCTGCTGCAGGCAGTGAACATCTCCTGTGAGCACAGGCAGAGGGAGCTGGGAGCAGAGGAGCCTGAGGGCTGCCCTCATCTCTGGTGATAAAGATGTGCAGGGCTGGAGCCAGGCTCTGCTCAGGGATGGCCAAGGATAGCACAAAGGGCACTGGGAGCAAGCTGGAGCAGAGGAGGTGCCAGGGGAACAGGAGGGGAGACTTTGTCAGTGTGAGGGTGCTGGAGCCTGGAGCAGGCTGCCCAGAGAGGCTGTGGAGTCTCCTTCTCTGGAGACTTTCCAGCCCCCTTGGATGTGCTCCTGTGTGCCCTGCCCTGGGTGCCCTTGCTCTGGCACGGGGGTTTGGACTGGATGAGCTTCCAAGGTCCCTCCCAACCCCCAGCATTCTGTGATGAGCCTGTCAAAAGAGGTTTGCCACTGCAAAGGGTAGAGTGCACAAGGTGGAATTCAGTTCCATATTCAGCCCCAAGAAGAAAGGAACTCCCTGGTGAAATATTCCCCCTCAGTGAAGTGTTTGTAACCAAGAGCCTGGAAAAGGAGCCCAGGAACACACTGACAGCATCAGCATATGTAGGTCAGGACCTGGAAAAGCTGAGATTGGGTATTCCATTTGGGCTGCTCCAGTAATCCCTGTGCTCTCAGACAGGAAATTCCTCCAAATCCATCTTCCAGAAGAAAGAATTTGGCTTAAAATAGAAGGCTACAGAGGTGGGAGAAGGCTTCTAAAGATAGGACTTGGAGTGTGGCAGTGCATTTGCTCTTTGGGAAGGTCAGATGTGACTTCTGGGGGCTGCAGGCTTGTAAAGATGTTCACTAATTAGAGAGGTCTTCTCATCTGCAGACATCTGCTGCTCTTTCACAGTCTGCCACTGGAGTGATGGTACCAAACCAGCAATGCCACGGGCAGGGCTTTGCCAGGAGGTGATACCAGCAAAGGCAGATCCTGTGGCATGATGTACAGGTTCAGCAGCGGGAGAGATGTCAGCTCCTCCAATCTGGGTGGTTCCTCCCAGTGTCCTACTCACTTCTTTAAAGGGAGCAGAACAGGAAGGTGTCCAGAGAAGGGCCACAAGGGTGGGCAGAGGGCAGAAGGGCCACGAGGACAGGCAAAGGGCTGGAGCTGCTCTGCTGTGAGGAGAGACTGAGGCAGTTGGGGCTGTGCAGGCTGCAGAGGAGAAGGCTTTGGAGAAGAGGAGGCTCAGGGCAGAGCTCATTGCTGTCTGCAGCTCCCTGCAGGGAGGCTGTAGCCAGCTGGGGTTGGGCTCTGCTGCCAGGCAGCCAGGGACAGAAGAAGGGGACACAGCCTCAAGCTGTGCCAGGGCAGGCTCAGGCTGGATGTTAGGAGGAAGTTGTTGGCAGAGAGAGTGATTGGCACTGGAATGGGCTGGCCAGGGAGGTGGTGGAGTGCCCATGGCTGGAGGTGTTGAAGCCAAGCCTGGCTGGGGCACTTAGTGCCATGGTCTGGTTGCTTGGTCAGGGCTGGGTGCTAGGTTGGGCTGGCTGAGCCTGGAGCTCTCTTCCAGCCTGGTTCTGTGATTCTGTGGCTCTATGACCCTCCCATGGCACAGAGCTGAGCAGTTAGGAGGGAAAACATCTCCAAACACTTCCTGCCACACACAAGAGCTCTGTTGGAGAGCATCTCCACGTGGATCTCCTGTTTGCATCTCTAGATGTATCTGTGCTGGGCCATCTTGTCTGTGCATGGGCAGATCCCTCTCTCTGTGTGTGTCTCTCTCTCTGTGCTCTCAGAGCATTCTTTGGCAGATTCTGAAGCTGTTGTTCCAACACAGCCTGCAGCTCGTGGACAGAAATTCACTGAGATGTGTTGCTGGGTTTTTTTTCCTTCATCTTATTTTAGCCAACTCTCCTACCCCCACCCAGCAAATCAGATTCTGATCTTTCTGTTGTTGGGGTTTTTTTTTCTCTAGAAAGAATTCCTCTCCCTGTCTGCAAACCAGAGGCTCCTAAGCACTCTATGCACTTCTGAATTCAGTTCAGTGCTGGGGGAGGGGGGAAAAGTGGTTGAAAATAAAAGCATTTTCTGCTGGATTGAAACTAAGGTTTCTGGCAGTCTCAGATTGTTAGGCACAGAATCACCATCCAAAGAGTGGCTGTCAATGGCTCCAGGGCCAAGTGGAGTGACTCTCTCCACCTCCAGCTTTGTTCCATCCCTCCCAGTTCTATCCTGACAGCCTAAAAAGTCCTTCCCCAGCTTTCTTGTAGCCCCCTTCAGATACTGCAAGGCCACAAGAAGGTCCCCTGGGAGCCTTCTCCTCTGCAGCCTGCACAGCCCCAACTGCCTCAGTCTCTCCTCACAGCAGAGCAGCTCCAGCCCTCTGCTCCTCCTCGTGGCCCTGCTCTGGACACCTTCCAGCACCTCCACAGCCCTCTTGTCCCAGGGGCTCCAGCACTGCATGCAGTACTCCAGGTGGGGTCTCAGCAGTGCAGAGCAGAGGGGCAGGATCGTGGAATCATAGCATCCAGCAGGCTGGAAGAGAGCTCCAAGCTCAGCCAGCCCAACCTAGCACCCAGCCCTGACCAAGCAACCAGACCATGGCACTAAGTGCCCCAGCCAGGCTTGGCTTCAACACCTCCAGGCATGGGCACTCCACCACCTCCCTGGGCAGCCCATTCACTTCCCTGCCCTGCTGTCCACACTGCTCTTGCTGCAGCCCAGGCTCTGGTTGGCTCTCTGGGCTGTAACCTCTCTCACTGCCTGATGGTCACCTCCAGGAAGCTGTCTACTTCCAAGAAGCTGGTGGTGGGCATGGCAGGAGTGCTGAGTGTGCTGCCAGAGCTGTGCAGTGCAGCAGGAGCTCAGGCTGTGTGGTAGAAGCAGGGAAGAGTGAGGTGACAAATGCTGCTGCTGGCAAAGTGCTGCAGCATAGACAAACCCCCAGCGAGCTGTGAAGAGCTGCAGGAAGCCTTCCCATGGCTCCAGGCAGGGTGATAAAAAGTGCAAATGAATTTCAGTGCTGACAAAAGCCAAGTGATGAGGGGAGGAAAAAATGAACCTAAGCTCTCCTCTTTCTAGTGGTGCTCCACCTCTGCTTCACTGGCAGCAGCAACCCTGCTTTGTCCCAGAGCTGGGTTGGGAACTGGTTGAAGGAAAGAAGCCAGACACTTGTGGTCAATGGGCTGGAGTCCAGTTGGAGGCCTGTGACAAGTGGAGCCCCTCAGGGGTCAGTACTGGGACCAGTTCTGTTCAGTATATTCATCAATGGCCTGGATGGGGGCACAGAGTTTGCTGATCATGGAATCATAGAATCATGCAGGTTGGAAGAGACCTCCAAGATCATCCAGTCCAACCTAGCACCCAGCCCTAGCCAAGGGCACTGGCAGCAAGTTTGCTGATGGCAGCAAGCTGGGTGGAGTGGATGCCACAGCAGGAGACTCTGCTGCCATCCTGCCAGGCTGGGACAGGCTGAGGGGTGGGCAGGGAGCAATGGAATGGAATTCAACAGGGCAAGAGCAGAGTCTGGCACCTGGGAAAGAACAAGCCCAGGGAGCAGGAGAGGTTGGGGACTGAGCTGCTGGAAGGCAGTGAAGGGGAAAAGGATTTGGGGGTCCTGGTGGATGGGAGGTTGGGCAGGAGCCAGCAATGTGCTCTGGGGGCCAGGAGGGGCAATGCCATTCTGGGGTGGGTTAGAAGGGCTGTGGTGAGTAGGTCAAGAGAGGTTCTCCTGCCCCTCTGCTCTGCCCTGCTGAGGCCACACCTGCAGCACTGTGCCCAGTTCTGGGCCCCCCAGGTCAAGAGGGACACAGAACTGCTGGAGAGAGCCCAGCACAGAGCCAGGGATCCTTGCTCTCCTGTTTACAGCCCTTCCTCCCCTCTCTGCCCTCCTCTTTCTCCAGGGCACTGTTTGCCATGGTCTGGTTGGTTGGATAGTGCTGGGTGCTAGGTTGGACTGAGTGAGCTTGGAGGTCTCTTCCAACCTGCAGCATTGTAAGACTCCAAGATTCTAAGAGTCTAAGATTCTCTGATCCTCTGCTTCTCAAAGCCCTCTCTCTGGCCACTGCCAGCCCAACCTTAGCAGAAGAGGTTCAGGGCTTCCCCTTGCTGTCACTGAGTGATTAAGCAGCCTCAAAACTTGGCCCAGTGCTAAAGCAAATCGATTCCACTTAGCAGACCTATTTAGTGCTCTCTGGATCACGTTCTGCAAACAGATCAACTTCTTCCAGTGACTTGAGGAATTGTCTTGCTAAGGGGAACCAGACAACAGTGCTGTGTCTGAAAAGAGAGGCCCTCCCATCCCAGCTGTTCTCTTGCCTGCTGCTGCCTTACTTATGTGTGCATTTATTTATCCTTTGAGGTTGCCATTGGCTGCTCCTGGTGTGAAACTAAAGAGGGGCTTGCAAACAGCTGCTGGTAGGGTGCAGCCTGCAGCATGCAGCAAGAATGCACACCATGACTCACCCACATCCTATGTTCTCATCTTGGTATTTCCCTCAGACTGAGCCCAAATTCCTTTTCCTTCTATTTTTTTTTTGCAATCCTCCACCTTCTCCCTCCCCACCCCCCCCAAAAGAAACCAACCCAGCAGGCCAAACCCCCCCCACCTCCCAAAAGGTAAAAGATCAAGCTGGAAAATGTCCACTGTATGCTCAGGCTCTGATCCAACCCAACACTAAAACCCTTCTGAAAGCCAACTGCAGCCCCAGCAGCCTCATTCTGGTCTAGACCTGGTGATGGAAGTTTCTAGCAGAGCTAAGTGCACTTCACCCATTAGGAGCTCAGCCTCGAAAGCCTTCAGCACTTAGTTCCCCTGAGATAGCAGAGCAGAGCTGGGGTGGTGCAGCAGCAGAGGCAGTGCCACAGCCTCTCTGACCTTTGGTGAGCATCTCAAAGAGGCTGCATTTAGTGATTTAAAAAGGTCAAGGCCCATTTCAGGGCCCCAGAAGAACAGAAGCAGGTTGGGGGCTCTGAGCTGTGCAAGCTCTGTGGATGGCCTCAGATGCGAGGCTCTGGGCAGGGCTCTCGCGGAGGCTGAAGCTGTTCTCCTGCAGGTCTTGGGAGACAGAACTGCAGCAGCCAGGCTGGCAGGGGAACGAGGTCACAGCAGGCACCTGCCACCAGTGGCTTTTTAGTTCAGAATGACTTAGCTCACAGAATCACAGATCAGAGATCAGGGAGTCACAGATCACAGATCAGAGAGTCACAGATCACAGATCAGGGAGTCACAGATCACAGATCAGAGAGTCACAGATCAGAGATCAGGGAGTCACAGATCACAGATCAGGGAGTCACAGATCAGAGATCAGGGAGTCACAGATCAGAGGTCAGAGAGTCACAGATCACAGATCAGAGAGTCACAGATCAGAGATCAGGGAGTCACAGATCAGAGATCAGAGAGTCACAGATCAGGGAGTCACAGATCAGAGATCAGAGAGTCACAGATCACAGATCAGAGAGTCACAGATCAGAGACCAGAGAGTCACAGATCACAGATCAGAGAGGCACAGATCAGAGATCAGAGAGTCACAGATCACAGATCAGGGAGTCACAGATCATAGATCAGAGAACCACAGATCACAGATCAGAGAGTCACAGATCAGAGACCAGAGGGTCACAGATCAGAGATCAGGGAGTCACAGAATCAGAGATCAGAGAATCACAGATCAGAGATCAGAGAATCACAGAACCACAGATCAGGGAGTCACAGAGTCACAGAATCACAGAATGTCAGGGGCTGGAAGGGACCTCCAAAGATCATCCAATCCTAACCCCCTGCCAGAGCAGGATCTCCTATACCAGATCACACAAGAGCACATCCAGGCAGCTCTTGAATGTCTCTAGAGAGGGAGACTCCACAGCCCCCTTGCTGGGGGGTTGGAACTGGCTGATCCCTGTGGTCCCTCCCAACCCTGACTGCCTCTGTGATTCTATGATTCAGTGGTTCTGTGGTTCTGTGGTCCTGTGATGCTTTGTGAAACCTGAGTCTTCCAATGGGTTGGGTTGGAAAGGCCTTTAAAGACTACCTAATTCCAGCCCCCTGCCACAGGCAGGGACACCTTCCACCAGCCCAGCTTGCCCAGGGGCTCATCCAACCTGGCCTTAAACATCTCCAGGGAGGGAACATCCACAGCCTCCCTGGGCAACCTGTGCCAGTGTCTCACCACTCTCACTGCAAAGAATTTCTTCCTAATCCCCAGTCTAAATCAGTCTAAATTTCTTCCTAATCTCCAATCTCTCCTCTTCCAGCTTCAATCCATTCCCTCTCATCCTATCACTATGACCCCTGGTAAAAAGTCCCTCCCCAGCTTTCTTGCTGCCCCTGGTCTTGTAGGCTGCACTGGGTTCTCTGGTCCTGCTCTGCAGGGGATGGACTCGATGGTCTGTGGATGTCCCTTCCAACCTCTAACATCCTACGATCCTGTAACCCCCCTTCAAGAACTGGAAGGCCACTAAAAGGTCTTCCCAGAGACCTTTAGGAACCATTCTGTGACTTAAAGCTTTAAAAGCACATATGGCAGAAAGACTCCTTTGAGCTGTGCACTGCTCAGCCTGGCTCTGCAGGGATGCTGCTTGCTCTCCAGCAGCTCCTCCAGTGAGGACCAGCAGTAGGTGCGACTGCCTCAGTGAGGAGCATGCAAGCAGCCTCCTCCTCCTCCTCCCCCCTGCAGCTGAGGCCAGAGCTGTTGTTTGTTTGCAGAGCCAGAGGAGGTTGCTGTGTGTGACACCGAAAGGAGCTGTGACGTGCGCTGGCAAGATGAGATTCTGCTCCAATTCCCCTCTGCTCCGCTTAGGTCTGTGAAAGGAGCCTGTGGCTGCTCTTCCTGAAGGGGATGATGTGAGCTGCTGCACACTCTGTTCCTGGCTGAGCTCTCCTGCTCATCGTATTTCTATCAGCCACCGCTGGAGTGCACAAGTTCCCAGCACTCAGCACCCTCAGGGCATCCTCAGCACTCCCAGCATCTGAATCCAGAGGTGGGAAGAGTCCCGCAAAGAAACCCCAACCCTCGTGGGTGTGGGTCAGTGGCTCTGGCTCGGCAGCAGTGAGCTCCTGGGGAGCACTTGGACTGGGTGCTCTGAAAGCTCTGCAGGAATCCCACTGCCCTCAGCTGCTCTGCCCAGCCCTCTTCTCCAGACCCTTCCCCAGCTTTGCTGCCCTTCTCTGGGCACACTCCAGACCCTTCCCCCTTCTGGCTGCCCTTCTCTGGGCACACTCCAGACCCTTCCCCCTTCTGGCTGCCCTTCTCTGGGCACACTCCAGACCCTGAATGTCCTTCTTGCTGTGAGGGCCCCAAAACTGAACCCAGTATTTGTGGTATGTTCTCACCAGTGCCCAGTACTGTGTTGAGTTTGGGGCTCCCCACCTGCAGAGGGACAGGGATCTGCTGGAGAGAGCCCAAGGGAGGGCAGTGAGGATGCTGAGGGGACTGCAGCACTGCCTGCTGAGGAGAGGCTGAGGGCCCTGGGGCTGCTTAGTCTGGAGAAGAGAAGACTGAGAGGGGATTGAATCAATGTCTCTAACTCTCTGAGGGCTGGGGGTCAGGAGGGGGGCACAGGCTCTGCTCACTGCTGCCTGGCATAGGACAAGCAGCAATGGATGGAAGCTGCAGCACAGGAGGTTCCAGCTCAGCACAAGGGGGAACTTCTTGCCTGGAAGGGTCCCAGAGCCCTGGCACAGGCTGCCCAGAGAGGCTGTGCAGTCTCCTTCTCTGCAGCCTTTCCAGGCCTGTCTGGATGTGTTCCTGTGTGCCCTGAGCTGGATTGTGTGGTCCTGCTCTGGCAGGGGTTGGACTGGATGAGCTCTTTGGGTCCCTATTTGCTCTGACATCTGTGAGCCCAAATGAAAACTGCCCAAGAATCAGCAGGTTTCAGTAAAACTTTGCTGAGGTTCATTAAGTACCAGCCAGAGCTGAGGCTGCCCTTCCTCTGCAGATGCTCTGCCTGCACTGCTCACTTCTCTTGGTTGTGTTTTTGGGTGATGCTATTTCATGTTAAACTGAGGCAGCTGTGAGTTAGTCCCTGGCAGGCTTGGAACCAAAACAATGTTCACTGCCTCGTTTGTGGCTTTCACAGGAACAGTGCAATGAACACTTCACAGTGTGGCACCCACCAGCTGCTGCCACTCTCCCTGGGGAGATGCTGAAGTTCTGATAGTGCTGCTCCACCTCTAGGTCACTTTGCAGATGTGCCAAGTTCTGCTCTTTGGCCACAGCAACAGAACTACAGGCTGGGGACAGAGTGGTTGAGAGCAGCCAGGCAGAGAGGGGGCTGGGGGTGCTGGGAGAGAGGAGCTGAAGAGGAGGCAGCAGTGCCCAGGTGGGCAGCAGAGCCAATGGCATCCTGGGCTGGCTCAGGAGCAGTGTGGCCAGCAGGACTTTCCAAACCCACCTGGATGTGTTCCTGTGTGGACTAACCACAGGTGACCCTGCTCTGGCAGGGGTAGTTGGACTGGATAAGGTTTGGAGGTCCCTTCCAACCTCTAACATTCTGTGACTGGAGAGGTGGGCAGGGAGCAATGGAATGGAATTCA
>WAAF01016137.1:96895-108254 GCA_013400475.1 Tricholaema leucomelas
CAGCACCCCCAAGTCCCTCTCCTCAGGGCTGCTCTCCAGCCTGGCACCACCCAGCCTGGATTTGTGCTTGGCATTGCCTCACCCCAGCTGCAGGACCTTGCCCTTGGTCTTGTTGACCCTCCTGAGCTTGGCTTGTGACCACCTCTGCAGCCTGCCCAGGTCCCTCTGGATGGATCCCTGCCCTCCAGCCTGGCTGCTGCACCACACAGCTTGGTGTGGGCAGCAAACTTGCTGAGGCTGCACTCAGTGCCTCTGCCCATGGCACCCACAAAGATGCTGAACAAGACTGGTCCCAGGACTGCTCCCTGAGGGACTCCACTTGTCCTTGGCCTCCACTGGTCCATGGAGCCATTGACAGCCACTCTTTGGGTGCAGCCATCAGGCCAGCTCTTCATCCATCCAGTGGCCCACCCATCAAACCCATGTGTCCCCAGCTGGGAGAGCAGGATGTGGCGTGGGACAGTGTCAGATGAGAAGGTACCTTCTAGTCCACATCTGTTAGAAGCAGAGAACCACAGAACTTGTTGAGGTTGGAAGAGACCTCTGAGATCCTGGAGTCCAACAGCTCACCCAGAGCTCACCACTGCCACTGAATCATGGCCCTCAGCACCACATCCACACCTCCCCTGAAGACTTCCAGGTGCTGGTGACTACTCCAGCCCCTCCCTGGGCAGCCTGTGCCTGTCCCTGACCACTCCTTCAGTAAAGAATGTTTTTCTAACCTCTAACCTAACCCTCCCCTGGCACAGCTTGAGGTCATTTCCTCTCCTATCCCCTGAGCCTGGGGAGCAGAGCCCAACCCCCACCACCCTGCAGCCTCCTCTCAGGGAGCTGTAGAGAGCAATGAGGTCTCCCTCAGCCTCTTCTTCCCTCAGGCTCTGCTCTTAACAGAGCTGTTCCCCATTCCAGCCTCTTACCACTCTCATGCTCAACAACTTCCTCCACACTAACCACCCCCAGCTCCCTCAGCTGCAGCTCCCCAGCCCTGTTCTGCAGACCCTTCCCCACCTTTGTTGCCCTTCTCTGGACATGCTCCAGCCCCTCAATGTCCTTCTTGCAGTGAGGAGCCCAGCACTGAAGGCAGGATTCAAGGAGTGGCCTCCCCAGTGCTGAGCACAGAGGCACAATCACCTCTCTCAACACAACTCATGCTGCCTTTAATTCCCAGCAGGTGACAAAGGAGCAGGGGGGATAAAGGCAGTTCAGATCAGACCTAGGCTGTCAGAGTGCCTCTGGTATACCTCTGTGGTGCCAGGTGATTCTGTGCTCTGCACTGGAAGACAACCACGGGGTGGGGGTCTCAGGGAGTTGTTGTTGTCTCCTGATGGCACAGATGAAGTCGTTTGGCTGTGTGAAAGCCACCAGAGAGCTGGGCAGAGCCATGCCCCCTTAACGTGGCACACCAAACACCACAGGCTGGCTTTTGCCTCCCTGGAAGGCTGCACTGGCAACAGCCACACAGCCAGGAAATGAACAACTCTGCTTGAACCCAGAGCCAGGGTGCAATGAAAACATCTGCAAGGGCATCTGGGAGGGGAAATGGGAGGAGAGCTCAGCTCACAAGAGAAGAACAAAGCCTGTCCCACGCTGGTCCTGTGCAAAACACAGCACAGGAAAAGGCCTGAGACTCAAAACATTGCCAGGGAGAGATTTCCAGGCCAGGAACTCACAGTCTGTGCCCAGGGTGCCAAGAGGGCACTGAGAGGTCCTCTTATGCTGTGCAGTCTGGCTTCTGAACAGAGCCTGGTCCTGGCCTGCAGGATGCTGCTGAGGATGCTGCAGGATGCTGCTGAGGATGTGCTGAAGATGCTGTTGAGGATGTTCTGAGGATGCTGCAGGATGCTGCTGAGGATGCTGCTGAAGATGCTGCAGGATGCTGCTGAGGATGCCCAGGGACAGCAACTCCAGCACCTCCCCTCCTTCCAGGACAAACACCCCACAGCCCAGGGGTGGTGTGAGCCCTGTGAGGTGGCTGTGGGCAGAGTTGAGGGGTGCAGGAGGGAGCAGCCTGCCAGCCCAGCTGGTGAGCAGTGGTGCCTGTGCAAAGGGCACCAGACGGTGATTATCTGATCCGGCCTCAGGGACCTTGCCCGGGTGCGGATATGGAGCAGCCACAGGGCCAGGGCACTGCCAAAGAGGCTTAAAGTCTGCTCCCAACTGTTTCCCAGAGGGTGTTTACTTCCTCCCTGCTGGCAGGCAGGCAGGCAGGGCTGGCTGTACAAACAGCCCATGCAGCACACAGCCAAGCAAGCAAAGCTCCAGCAGCAGCTGAAGCTGGTGTGGCTTTGCTGGCAGACACCTTGGGAGTGATCTCCTGAGGCAGGTAACAGCTTCAGCTGGGATGAAGAGCTGAGAGTCCAAAGCCTGCCCAGAGTCCCACTATGACAGCAGCCAGGCTGGGAAGCTGAATTGCCACCAATCTTGATGACACAGGAGCAATTGTAGCCACATCCCCTCAGTACTAAAGAGTGCAGCTTGAGGAGTTGAGCCTCAGTCAAAGCAACTGGGCTTGGATTCTCCCAGCAGGAGCCTCAGCTATGGATCCAAACAGAAGAGGTCTCCCTGAGCACTGCCCCTGCAGGGTACCAGCATCACCCAGCTGGTACCCACCCAGCTGGTGAGCCACAGGGAGAGGAGAGCTGTGCTAGCCACAGAAAAGGGATCACAAAAGCTCAGCCCAAGAAAAGAACAGAAGAAAAGATTTAAAGGTTGGATCAGATCCTTCCAACCTGGCATTCAGTGAAAAGAGAAAGGAAGGGCAGGCCACAGCTTGAGTGCTGTGTCCAGTTCTGGGCTCCTGAATTGCAGAGAGATGCTGAGGTGCTGGAAGGAGTTGAGAGAAGGGCAGCAAGGCTGGGGAGGGGCCTGGAGCACAGCCCTGTGAGGAGAGGCTGAGGGAGCTGGGGGTGTGCAGCCTGCAGCAGAGGAGGCTCAGGGCAGAGCTCATTGCTGTCTGCAGCTCCCTGCAGGGAGGCTGTAGCCAGCTGGGGTTGGGCTCTGCTGCCAGGCAGCCAGGGACAGAAGAAGGGGACACAGCCTGAAGCTGTGCCAGGGGAGGTCTAGGCTGGATGTTAGGAGGAAGTTGTTGTCAGAGAGAGTGATTGGCATTGGAATGGGCTGCCCAGGGAGGTGGTGGAGTGCCCATGGCTGGAGGTGTTGAAGCCAAGCCTGGCTGGGGCACTTAGTGCCATGGTCTGGTTGGTTGGGCAGGGCTGGGTGCTAGGTTGGGCTGGCTGAGCTTGGAGCTCTCTTCCAGCCTGCTGGGTTCTATGGGTCTATGATTCCAAGAGGAGAACCCTACTCTACAAGCCCCACCTTAAACCATAGCCCTAAGCACCACATCCCAACCACCCTGAAACACAGCCAGGGTGGGTGACTCCACCGCCTCCCTGGGCAGCTCATTCCAGTCCCTGACCACTCAAGTCTTAACCTCTGGAAGGTAAAATGTTCATTTTCAGCTGGGAAGCCTCTTCATAGATCTGTGTGAGAGACTTCCCAGCACATCAGCCTTGGAATTTCATGCACACATAGAGACCTGAAGCCATATTTGATGCAAATGCTGTAGAGAACATCAAATGCATCAAGTTCATTAGTGGCTCTTGATTGGGTCTAGACAAAACAAGGATGCCTTGACAGGATGCAAGAAGAGCTCATTATGTGTATTCAGCTCAGTGGGATGAGAGCTGTAAGCAGAGCTAATATCCCTCATCAGGCAGCTGGGGCTGTGTGAAGAATAAACCCCCAAGCTCCCAGGCACAGGAGGTGTTCAGACCTGAAGGCAGCCCAAGAGCTTTCCAGGCTAAAGGCAATCCCAGACCAATTGCTCCACTGCCTCCCTGGGCAGCTGTCCTGCCAGCCCATGCAGCTTTGTGCCTAGCTAAGCTCTGTGTAGGTCCTGAGCTCCCTCCAGCACCCTGCACCACTTCAGTAGATGCACTTTTAAGAGCAGCTGTGGTGACATCAAAGCCTCTGCCCCCCAGACCCAGCAGCACCTACTTTTTGGCAGAGGACCTTGCAAACCATCAGAAGATTCTACTGCTGCCAGAAGTGCAACAAAACCAACCCAAGCCATGGCAGGGGCAGGAAAGCAGACTTGGGAAACAACAACCAGTGTGAAGAAAAGCTGCTGGCTGCAGAGCACTGCCTGTGCAGACACCACAGCACTGCCCCAGAGGCAGAGGATGTTGTCAGTACAGTGAGAACCTTCCCTCAGCTGCCATCAAACCACAGTCAGTGCTTGGCCCTGGGTGTTGATCTCATTCTGAGCTGCACCTCATGGGATCAGTTGTTCTGCTGCGTGACTCACACCAACTCTCCTCCACCCTGACAAGGTGAACTAAGCCACTTCTTGTCATGACAGCAGAGGACACCAAGCCAGGAGCAGGTGTGGAGCTGTTGGAGGGTAGGAGAGCCCTGAAGAGGGACCTGGCCAGGCTGGATGGGTGGGCAGAGGCCAAGGGGATGAGACTGAACAAGGCCAAGGGCAGGGTTCTGCACTTTGGCCACAACAACCCCAAGCAGCACTACAGGCTGGGGACAGAGTGGCTGAGAGCAGGCAGGCAGAGAGGGAGCTGGGGGTGCTGGCAGAGAGGAGCTGAAGAGGAGGCAGCAGTGCCCAGGTGGGCAGCAGAGCCAATGGCATCCTGGGCTGGCTCAGGAGCAGTGTGGGCAGCAGGACAAGGGAGGTTCTTCTGCCCCTGTGCTCAGCACTGCTCAGGACACACCTTGAGTGCTGTGTCCAGTTCTGGGCTCCTCAATTCAAGAGAGATGTTGAGGTGCTGGAAGGTGTCCAGAGAAGGGCAACAAAGCTGGTGAGGGGCCTGGAGCACAGCCCTGTGAGGAGAGGCTGAGGGAGCTGGGGGTGTGCAGCCTGCAGAAGAGGAGGCTCAGGGCAGACCTCATTGCTGTCTACAACTACCTGAAGGGAGGCTGTAGCCAGGTGGGGTTGGTCTCTTCTGCCAGGCAACCAGCAACAGAACAAGGGGACACAGTCTCAAGTTGTGCCAGGGCAGGTCTAGGCTGGATGTTAGGAGGAAGTTGTTGTCAGAGAGAGTGATTGGCATTGGAATGGGCTGCCCAGGGAGGTGGTGGAGTGCCCATGGCTGGAGGTGTTTAAGAGCAGGCTGGATGGGGCACTTGGTGCCATGGGTGAGTTAATTAGAAGGTGTTAGGTGCTAGGTTGGGCTGGATGATCTCAGAGGTCTTTCCAGCCTGGTTAATTCTGTGTTTCTGTGACTGTGCTGCAGCAGGGATGAGTCCTCTCCAGGCTGCAGGCAGTGTGTGCAAAGACTGCTTCAGGGAAGGGGAAACAGCAGGGTCAGACCCAGCCAGCAGAGCAGAAAGGAAAACGAAGTAGAGAGGGAGGCAGGGAGGAAACTGCAAACCTCTTATCTACCAGGCTGCCAGGGTCACAGCACCACCAGCTTGGCCCACTGCCCCAGACCTTTCTTTTCCAGTTGCTCCTGGTGTCAGATGGCCCAAAATGCTGCTGCCTTCTGCTGTGCTGCCACTTGTCTGCTGTTCCAGGGCAGCTAACAGCCCCAGCCCACTCTGTGCACTTCAGTTGCACCACTGCTCGGTGCTGATGGATTCATTCCCTTGGCAAAGTTTGCAGGGCTGGAATCTAATTGGTCTTGGCCAGGAGAGGCAGAGGCACTATTGCTAAAGTGCCAGCAGCTGGCATTGCAGTGACTGCCTCAAACTTCTAGGGTTGAAGAGGGAAGGAAGCTGGAGGGGGAACCCAGGACCTTTCTGGGGCTGTTACAGCTTGCAGTGAAAGCAGCAGGGCTTGCACAGAGCTGTGCTGGGGCTGCTGCTCTTCAGCTGCTCTGAAGTTTCACACTCCTTATTCAGAAGAATTTGGTGCAGAGAGAAAGGGCTGAGAATGCTCTCAGCTGCTAGCAGTGAGGACTGCAGTGGGTGCCCTTGTGCTGGGCTGCTTCACTCCTCAGGCTGCACTCTTTGCCCTGTCCCAAGGAGAAGCCACAACCTTCCACCAGGATGCTTTGAAATTCAGGGCAATGAGGCTCCCATGGCTTTCACAAGAGACTCACAGTCACAATTTCAGGCCATTTCCTCCCCTTCTGTCACTTGATAGTAGGGAGCAGAGTCCAACCTCCACCTCACTCCAGCTTCCTTTGGAGTTGTAGGTTGGTGCCCAACACCCTTCTCACTCCAGCCTCCTTTGGAGTTGTAGGTTGGTGCCCGACACCCTTCTCACTCCAGCCTCCTTTGGAGTTGTAGGTTGGTGCCCAACACCCTTCTCACTCCATCCTCCTTTGGCTGTCTGTTGGTGCCCAGCACCCTTCTCATTCCATCCTCCTTTGGCTGGAGGTTAGTGCCCAGCACCCTTCTCATTCCATCCTCCTTTGGCTGGAGGTTGGTGCCTGACTTCCTGCCGTGGGTCCCACCATGGCCCTGGGCATTGCACCCCCTGCAAACTGGAGCTGCTACTTTTTTTTCTGCAGGTATTTTTACCAGCTCCTTGGGCTCTCACACCTCTGTATGAGTATCACCTGCCTCAGACGGTTGCTTTTGCTCTGAGCCAGCCTGGCTGCTCTGCTGAATCCACTCCTTGTTCCCTAGCAGGATGTTTTGGAAGTGGACTAGACAGCAGCCCTGCCAGCTTGTGCCAGGCAGAGGAACTGGGGCTTATGGACTTGTGCCAAAAACAACTGACCTGGTTAGCCCAGCTGGGCACACCTCACACTACCAGCTGAGCAGTGTCTGAGAGCAGTGGGTTCATGCCTTGGTTCTAACACAGAAGCATGGAATAGAATCACAGAATCAGTCAGGGTTGGAAGAGACCACAAGGATCAGCCAGTTCCAACCCCCCTGCCATGCCCAGGGACACCCTACCCTAGAGCAGGCTGCACACAGCCTCAGCCAGCCTGGTCTGAAACACCTCCAGGCATCAGGCTTCCACCACCTCCCTGGGCAACCCCTGCCAGGCTCTCACCACCCTCATGCTGAACAACTTCTTCCTCACCTCCAGGCTGACTCTCCTCATTTCTATGACCTGAAAGTCTTTTCCAACCAGGCAGCTCTACCATTCTGTGCTTTGCTCCCTCAGTGCTGCCACAGAGAATCTTAGAACAGAATCATAGAAGCAGCCAGGCTGGAAGAGAGCTCCAAGCTCAGCCAGCCCAACCTAGCACCCAGCCCTGCCCAAGCAACCAGACCATGGCACTAAGTGCCCCAGCCAGGCTTGGCTTCAACACCTCCAGCCATGGGCACTCCACCACCTCCCTGGGCAGCCCATTCCAATGCCAATCACTCTCTCTGCCAACAACTTCCTCCTAACATCCAGCCTAGACCTGCCCTGCCACAGCTTGAGGCTGTGTCCCCTTCTTCTGTCCCTGGCTGCCTGGCAGCAGAGCCCAACCCCAGCTGGCTACAGCCTCCCTGCAGGCAGCTGCAGACAGCAATGAGCTCTGCCCTGAGCCTCCTCTTCAAACTCACCTAGAGCTGGTAACTCCCCAAAAGCAGCAGTTCATGCCAGACCCAGTTCTGCCTTCCCATTCCACCTCCTCCTTCCCATTCCATGCCCCCTTTAACACTCCCTCTGCCCCTCAGCAGTCCCAGCTCCAGCTCAGCTGTTACCCTGCAGCCTTTTTCCCCCTTCTGCTAGAAGGTGGTTTCCTGCTGCAGGAAGCCACAGTTCCCTTTCAGCTTCACCAAAGGGAACTCAGCCTCTTGTCCTTCACCACCTGCACTCACAGCAACACAGAGCAGTTATGTTCTGTGGGTATTTGGCTTAACAAAGTGAGAGCTAACCAAGAGTGCTCTTTAGCAGGCTGCTTGCTCTTCCATGCCATGGGAATGGCAGGCAGAAGAGAGCCCAGCAAGGCATCAGAAGAAGAGCAGAGGTTGCCTCTTCACTGTCTGTGGTGTCTTGCAGCTGCTGCAGAGAGATCTCTCAGGGTGGGGATATGCAACCAGAGAATCACAGAATGGGTTGGGTTGGAAGGGATCTCAAAGATCATCCAGTTCCAACCCCCCTGCCATGGGCAGGGACACTTCCTACCAGAACAGGTTGCTCAAGATCTAGTCCAGCCTGGCCTTGAACACCTCCAGGGAGGCTGTGGACCACAGAAGCACAGAATGCACTGCTCAGGCCACCCCTGGAGTGCTGTGTCCAGTTCTGGGCTCCTCCGTTGCAGAGAGATGTTGAGGTGCTGGAAGGTGTTGAGAGAAGGGCAGCAAGGCTGGGGAGGGGCCTGGAGCACAGCCCTGTGAGGAGAGGCTGAGGGAGCTGGGGGTGTGCAGCCTGCAGCAGAGGAGGCTCAGGGCAGAGCTCATTGCTGTCTGCAGCTCCCTGCAGGGAGGCTGTAGCCAGCTGGGGTTGGGCTCTGCTGCCAGGCAGCCAGGGACAGAAGAAGGGGACACAGCCTCAAGCTGTGCCAGGGCAGGTTCAGGCTGGATGTTAGGAGGAAGTTGTTGTCAGAGAGAGTGATTGGCATTGGAATGGGCTGCCCAGGGAGGTGGTGGAGTGCCCATGGCTGGAGGTGTTGAAGCCAAGCCTGGCTGGGGCACTTAGTGCCATGGTCTGGTTGGTTGGGCAGGGCTGGGTGCTAGGTTGGGCTGGCTGAGCTTGGAGCTCTCTGCCAACCTGCTTGGTTCTATGATTCTATGATCTGTAGCCCAACTCAGCCTCTGCCAGGAGCATGCAGCCACAGCATGGATGTGTTTCAGGGTACAGTAAGAGGACATCTGGTGTGGGCAGAGAGGATGAGGGAAGTATTGCAGAGCACTGCTCTGCTGCGGCTATTCCGTTGAAATGTGCCAACTTGGGTGGTTTCCCTGAGCTGCTGACAGCAAAAAGAGAGATGGAGAGACAAAAGCATGAAGGTTTTTGGTGCCTCTAGCACAGGCAGTGTGTTAAAAAGGGGCTTTGGTGAAGAGGCTGTGAAACACAGGCTGGGGAAGGGTCCCAGGCAATGGTGGTCAGTCCACAGCATCACACTGGAGTGCTCTGAGGGCAGCAAAGGCACTCAGCAGGGAAGAGCAGGGGGACTCAAGAGCAATAAAGCTGGGGAAGGGTCTGGAGAGCAAATATGGAGAGCAGCTGAGGGGACTGGGGGTGTTTAGTGTGGAGAAGAGGAGGCTGAGGGGAGACCTCATTGCTCTCTACAGCTCCCCGAGAGAAGGTTACAGTACAGGTGGGGGTTGAGCCCTTCTCCCTAGGATCAGATGATAGAAGGAGAGGGAACAGCCTGAAATTGTGCCCAAGGAGAGTTAGGTTGGAGAAGAGGAGAAAGATCTTTGTTGCAAGAGTGGTCAGGGATTGGCACAGGGTGCCCGGGGAGCTGGTGGAGTGCACATCTCTGGAAGTGATCAAGAAAGGTGTGGCTGTGGCACCTGGTGACAGGGTTGAGTGGCTGTGGTGGTGGTAGGCTGGCAGCTGGACTGGGTCATCTCAGAAGCCATTTCCCACCCAGACAATTGTATCATCCTAACCCACATGCACTGAAGTTTGATCTTTGAGGTCCCTTCTATCCTAAACCATTCTATGGTCCCATGTACACTTGCTTCAGCTGGGGCTTAGAAGGTTCATGGGCACATTGAGGGCAGCAACGATGGAGATAAGATACAGGAAATTAAGATGCAGGAAATTAAGATGCAGGAAATTAAGATGCAGGAAATTAAGATGCAGGAAATTAAGATGCAGTAATTGAACTAAGAGGCAGTGGCTTTAGAGTGAGAGAAATCAGGGAGAAGGGAAAGGTCAGGAAAATAAAGCTAATGGATATGCATGGGGGAGAAGGAATTGGTGGAGGACTGGGAGGAACTCCCAGCAGTGAGCAAACAGTCTCCTGCAAGAAGGAAAAGACAAAGATGGGAGCCAAGGCAAGCAGAGGAAGGAGGTTTGTCAAGCCCTGCAGTCCTTGCAGAAGTCACCTACCCATGAGAAGAGCAAGGAAGGAGCTCTCCAGAAGCAGCTAAGGCAGCCCAACAAGACCTGCAGCCTGCAGGCACAAGACTCAGCAAGACAGAGGGGTGGAAGTGTTAGACAAGCAAGGAACTGTTGGGTTCCTGCACCTTCCCCAGGCTGCTCTCCAGCCTGTGTGCTTGTTAGGAGGAGATGTTGTCTCCTGGAATCAGAGAATCCAGCAGGCTGGAAGAGAGCTCCAAGCTCAGCCAGCCCAACCTAGCACCCAGCCCTGGCCAATCACCCAGACCATGGCACTAAGTGCCCCAGCCAGGCTGCTCCTGAACACCTCCAGGGATGGGGACTTCACTTCCTCCCTGGACAGCTCGTTCCAAGCATGTTATAAGGTCTCCCTCATAACTTCTCCCCGGAGAAGGAGCCTTCCCCAGGCCCAGCTCTCCCAGCCTCTTGTCTCAGGAGAGGTGCTCCAGCCCTCTGATCAGCTTAGTGACCCTCCTCTGGCCCCGCTCCATCAGGTCCACCTCCTTCTTGCCCTCAATGACTTTGGTCTTGCCTGTCTCAGGTACAAATCCCACCCCTGCTCTGCCTGGAAAGCTGAATCCAGGTAGGGCAGCAGGACCAACCAGTGCCTAGGAGGGTTAAATACTAAAGGGTACCTCCTTCTGCTTAAAAATTAACCAGCTTTGCATGGTGCCACCTCGGTGCCTTGGGCTGTTCCAGTGCCATGGTACTACCAGCATGCCCCCCCTGTTTGCAGAGAGCTGTTTGTGCTGTACAGGCAGATGTTGGCATCTTTGCCCACCTGCTGTCTGGCTTTGCCTGATGAATGTTTGATTGATTGTAATCAGCAGATCCTTTCCCAACAGCAATCCAAAGCAGGGGGATTTGTGCCTCCTGGATAGCTGCACTCACTGATGGCACCTGGCCTAGGTGCTGTACATGGGCATCTTTTATTCATAGATTGGGGTGGGGGTTTTTTTTTGTGACCTGGAACTCAAATTCTTCTAAAGCAATTAGCCATGAGAGAGGAGCACTAAAGAAGATGAGAAAACACAGGCAGGAAAACATGGAATGGATTAGTTCCTCTCTCAGCTCGCTGAATGGATGGCAAGAGGCTGCCACAGGGCTCCACTGCCACTCCAGCCTGGGGGGTGTGAAAGGGAAAGGTTCACCTGGTGTGAATGGAGGTGTGCTACACCTGCAGGGGGCTTGTCCTCACCGAGGAGTAAAGGAGAGCAAAGGCAAACCTGCATCTTAAAGGGGTCTGTAAGAACCATAGAATGGTTTAGGTTGGAAGGGACATCAAAGCTCAGCCAGTTCCAACCTCCCCTGCCATAGGCAGGGACAGCTCCTGCTAGAACAGGTTGCTCAGGGCCTCATCCAGCCAGGTCCTGAACACCTCCAGGGAGGTTGTGGAGCACAGAAGCACCCAATGTGATCTTTGATCACATTGGGTGCTTCTGTGCA
>WAAF01016137.1:124260-151255 GCA_013400475.1 Tricholaema leucomelas
AGCTCTGCCCTGAGCCTCCTCTGCTGCAGGCTGCACACCCCCAGCTCCCTCAGCCTCTCCTCACAGGGCTGTGCTCCAGGCCCCTCCCCAGCCTTGCTGCCCTTCTCTCAACACCTTCCAGCACCTCAACAACGCTCTTGACTTGAGGGGTCCAGAATCATCTAGTTCCAACCCCCTTGCCATCATTCCAAGATGGAGACTCTAAGATGAAGGGGATTCCAAGACAAAAGGGACAGTCTCTTTTTGGTGGTGTCCTGTGGTAGGACAAGGGGCAATGGACACAATCTGCACACCTCTACACAAGGAAAAGCTTTGCTGTGAGGATGCTGGAGCCCTGGAGCAGGCTGCAGGAGCCCTGGAGCAGGGTGCCCAGAGAGGTTGTAGAGTCTCCTTCTCTGGAGGCTTTCCAGACCCTTCTGGATGTGTTCCTGTGTGCCCTGCCCTGGGTGCTCCTGCTGTGGCAAGGGAGGGTTGGACTGGTTGATCTCCAGAGGTCCATTCCAACGTTCTATGATTCACCCTCACATCAAAGAAGTTTCTCACCATGTCGAGCTGGAACCTCCTATGCTCCAGTTTGTAGCCACCATTCCTTGCCCTATTACTGGGCACCACCAGAAAGAGCCTGGTACCTTCATCCTGATGCCCACCCCTCAGGTATTGACAGACATTGCTCAGACCCCCTCTCAGCCTTCTCTTCTCCAGGCTACACAGCCTCCTTTCTTCACAGCAGAGATGTTCCAGACCCTTCATCATCCTCCTAGCGCTCTGTTGGACTCTCTCCAGCAGATTCCTGCCTCTCCTGAATCGGGGAGCCCAAACAAGCCTCCCTTTGTTTCAGATGTTGATTCCTTTAGCTTTGCATTTCATGTAAAGGTCACTGCGAGCTCTGAAGCTCTCTTCTGAACGACTCAGCTATTTGCAGGCAGTGTCACTGGACAACCCTCGCAGATCAACAGCCAACAGGCCACGGCAATAACTCAGGAGGTACAATTCAAGGAAGCCAAAAACAAAACCAGCAGAAATGGAAGGATGTGAATTCCACGGAGCAGACAAAGAACCAGGGGTGGGATACTCCTTTCCTCAAATTGTGTGTGGGCTTCATAAATTAGCTGCACAATTAGCCCCTCGTTAAGGGATGAGGCTGAAGTCTCACATCCACCTTTGTGGCCACTTCCCAAGTGTTCTTTGCAGAAAGCAGATCTCTGCTTCATCCCTTTGAAGAACTGTCCCTTCTTTCCCTCTCTTTCTCTCTTTCTTTCTCTCTCCCTTTCTCTTTCTTTCTTTTTCCCTCCCTTTCTCTTTCTCTTACTTTCTCTTTCTCCTCCCTTTCTTTCTTTCTTTCTTTCTTTCTTTCTTTCTTTCTTTCTTTCTTTCTTTCTTTCTTTCTTTCTTTCTTTCTTCCTTTCTTTCTTCCTTTCTTTCTTTCTTTCTTTCTTTCTTTCTTTCTTTCTTTCTTTCTCTCTTTCTTTCTTTCTTTACTTCTTTCTTCTTCTTTCTTTCTTTCTTTCTCTTTCTTTTTCTTTCCTTCTTTCTTCCTTTCTCTTTCTCTTTCTTTCTTTCTTTCTTTCTTTCTTTCTTTCTTTCTTTCTTTCTTTCTTTCTTTACTTCTTTCTTCCTTTCTCTTTCTTTCTTTCTTTCTTTCTTTCTTTCTTTCTTTCTTTCTTTCTTTCTTTCTTTTCTTTCTTTCTTTCTTTCTTTCTTTCTTTCTTTCTTTCTTTCTTTCTTTCTGTCTCTCTCCTTCTTTCTTTTTCTCTCTCTCTTTTTCTCTTTCTCTCTTCCTTTCTCTCTCTCTCCCTTTCTCCTTTTTTCCCTCTTTCTCTCTCCTTTCTCTCTCCCTCCCTTTCTCTTTTTTTCCCTCTTTCTCTCTCCTTTCTCTCCCTCTCCCTTTCTCTCTTTTTTTTCCTCTTTCCCATACCTTTTGCTCTCTCTCCCTTTCTCTTTTCCTCTCTCTCTCTGTTGGAGAGGGTCCCATGGAGAGCCATGAGGATGATTTGGGGACTTGGGCACCTCTGACCTGGGAACAGTTTAGTCCTGAAAAGAGAAGGCAGAGAGGGGATCTTATCAGTGTCTATAAATCCCTGAGGGGTGGGTGTCAGGATGGAGGTGATGCTCTCTTCTTGGTGGTGCCCAGTGACAGGACAAGGACCAAGTACAAGCTGCAACCCAGGAGGTTCCACCTCAATGTGAGACACTTCTCTACTGTGAGCCCTGGAGCAGGCTGCCCAGAGAGGTTGTGGAGTCTCCTTCTCTGCAGACTCCTGGATGTGTTCCTGTGAGCCCTGCCCTGGGTGATCCTGCTCTGGCAGGGGGGTTGGACTGGATGGCTCTGGACTGGATGATCTCTGGAGGTCTCTTCCAACCCCTTACCAGTCTGTGGTTCTGTAACTTGTGCTCCAAGCTACAGTGCAGAGCCTATGGTTAGCAAGACAGCAAAGGGAGGCTGAGTTACAGCAGCTTGAGAGCAAACCCAGATTCTTCACAGAGAGGTTCAGCTCTCAGGCAGGATGCCTGCAGCTCTCCATCCCAGCTTTCCCAGATCTCTATTTATATATCTCCCTCTGTCTATTTCTACCTCTCCATCTATATCCACACACACAAACACACCTATTTATATGCAGAGATTCAGAGCTACACCTAAAGCTACACAGAGTTCTGCTTTTAGTTTCCTGTTACTTCCATGTCTCTTTTTACCCTAACCCTCCCCCCTCACACACACCCAAAGACCGACTTGCCTCGGCTTGGTTTGGTTTATCTGCTTTTAACTCAAGAAATGACTTTTTTGGGATCCGGTTGCTTAGTTTCCACCTTCCCCCTGACGTCAGCTCCGCACCGAGGTACAGGCAGCAGCTGAGTGCGGCTGTGCCGCTGCGCTGGGCGCAGGACACGGTGTAGCAGGGCTGTTGGTTGGCAGTCCTCAGCAGCTCTCAGCCATCGGCTCACACAGCTGCCTTTGCCCCTCCTTTTGCTTTAGTTCCTTTTCCCCCCCTTCATTTTATTTTCTTGCTCATTTTCTCCCTCCCTCCCTCCCTCCCTCTTTCTTTCTTTCTCTTTCTTTCTTTCTTTCTTTCTTTCTTTCTTTCTTTCTTTCTTTCTTTCTTTCTTTCTTTCTTTCTTTCTTTCCCTTTCTTTCCCTTTCTTTCCCTCTTTCTTTTCTTCTTTCTTTTTTTCCCTCTTTCTTTTCCCTCCTTCCTTACAAATTTCTTAATGTCTTCCTTTCTATTCTTTCCTTCCTATTCCTTCCTTCCAAATTTCTTCCTTTCTATTCCTCCCTTCCTTTCTTCTTTTTTCCTTCCTTCTTTGCTTTTTTCTTTCTTTCTTTTCCTGTCTTTCCTTCTTTCCTTTCTTATTTTCTCTCGTTCTTTCTTTTCCTTTCCTTTTTTTCTTTTCTGTCTTCTTACTTTTTTTCTTCCTCTTTCTTTTCCTTCCTTCCTTCCTTCCTTCCTTCCTTCCTTCTTTCCTTCCTTCCTTCCTTCCTTCTTAATTTCTTCCTTTCTATTCCTTCCTTCCAAATTTCTTCCTTTCTATTCCTCCCTTCCTTCCTTCCTATACTTTCCCATACCTTCCCTTCAAATTTCTTCCTTATGCCTCCCAAATCCTTTCCTTCCACCTGACTTGGGAAGAAGCAGCCAGCGCTGACTCTGCGCTCAGAAGCTGTTTCCTCCTCTGCTATCAAAGGCTTTGAAACATCACTGAAGGGGTTTGCTTTGCCCAGGACACAACAAGAAGTGTCCCTGCATAAACCCTCTGATTTACAGACCCAAATTGGGCATCTTTTGCTTCACAGCCACCGACTTGCAAGGCAAAACAGTGTCATTGTCTGCAGAGTGCTAAATCTGCCTTCAGGAGAGCCTTCTAGGGTGCCATTTATGCTGCCATTTCCCAGCCCCCTCCGTGCCAGCCAAGGCACCACCACGTTTGCACCCCCAGGTTTTAAAGAGACTCTGCCCAATGGCTTAGGCAGTCCTGCTGCACAAGAAGCCTATTCAAAGGCTGGCTCAAGTCATGCATGGTTTCAGTCACATGCATAATAGTCTGCAGACAAAAGGCACCAGAGACAAGGAGGGCTTTATGCATCAGGCTGCAAGTAGCATTTCCCTGTGCTGTGTAAACAAGCAAGAGCTGCAGGGTGTCCCATTAGCAGGGGTTTTACTTCTGTGTCAGAAAGGTTCATCCATAACTACCAACTGCACTGCCTCTGCAGGGAGAGGAGCAGCAGAGAAGGGTCAAGGAGAGGGAAAATGCTCAGCACTGCTCAGGCCACCCCTGGAGTGCTGTGTCCAGTTCTGGGCTCCTCCATTGCAGAGAGATGTTGAGGTGCTGGAAGGTGTTGAGAGAAGGGCAGCAAGGCTGGGGAGGGGCCTGGAGCACAGCCCTGTGAGGAGAGGCTGAGGGAGCTGGGGGTGTGCAGCCTGCAGAAGAGGAGGCTCAGGGCAGAGCTCATTGCTGTCTGCAGCTACCTGAAGGGAGGCTGTAGCCAGGTGGGGTTGGGCTCTGCTGCCAGGCAGCCAGGGACAGAAGAAGGGGACACAGCCTCAAGCTGTGGCAGGGCAGGTCTAGGCTGGATGTTAGGAGGAAGTTGTTGGCAGAGAGAGTGATTGGCATTGGAATGGGCTGCCCAGGGAGGTGGTGGAGTGCCCATGGCTGGAGGTGTTGCAGCCAAGCCTGGCTGGGGCACTTAGTGCCATGGTCTGGTTGGTTGGGCAGGGCTGGGTGCTAGGTTGGGCTGGCTGAGCTTGGAGCTCTCTTCCAGCCTGCTGGATTCTAGGATTCTATGACCTCTATTCCTTACTCCCAAGTCAAGGACTAAGTCACTTACTCCTAAGTAGAAGAATAATTATAAACATTGATCAAATCCCCTCTCAGACTTCTCTTCTCCAGACTAAAAATCCCAGGCTAGCTTAGCTTGCTGAAGACCTCATCCAGCCTGGCCTTGAGCACCTCCAGAGAGGTTGTGGAGCACAGAAGCAGAGAACATGATCTTTGATCACATTCTGTGCTCCACCACCTCCCTGGAGGTGTTCAGGACCAGGCTGGATGATGCTTTGAGTGACCTGTTCTAGTGGGAGCTGTCCCTGCCTATGGCAGGGGCTTGGAACTGGCTGAGCTTTGAGGTCCCTTCCAACCTAAGCCATTCTCTGTAAATAAAAGTGCTGACATTTTTACTGCTCTGAAGCAAATCACACACTGGAGGGTGACTCATGGACGTTGGAGCTGGCAGGCACTGCCTTGGGAATGAGATCATGAGGCAGTAGGTGTGCAGCAGCCTCTTTTGTTTCCAGCCTTCCTGCACTATCTCTGTTCTCTGGGAACAAAGAGGAGAGGTTTTCTTTTCTCTTTTCAGTCAGTAAGAAAGCTTTTTGATGTGCCTGGCAGTGCTCTGTGGCAACAATGAGCCCCAAGTCTCTGCTTTTGACACATCACTGAGCTCATAAAATCCTGAAGGGCAGAGGATGTCTTGCCAGGAAGAAGTCAGAAGGCTTCATGCTACTCGAAATGGTAACATTAGTAAGCTGCAAAGGTTGGGGGCTGGGATGTTAGCAGTGCAGCCCATGCTGGGTCCCCAAGCTTCCTTCTCTTGGCTGTAAATAAAACTGGGGGAAGAACAAGCCCAGGGAGCAGGAGAGGCTGGGGACTGAGCTGCTGGAAGGCAGAGAAGGGGGAAAGGATTTGGGGGTCCTGGTGGATGGGAGGTTGGGCAGGAGCCAGCAATGTGCTCTGGGGGCCAGGAGGGGCAATGCCATTCTGGGGTGGGTTAGAAGGGCTGTGGTGAGTAGGTCAAGAGAGGTTCTCCTGCCCCTCTGCTCTGCCCTGCTGAGGCCTCATCTGCAGCACTGTGCCCAGTTCTGGGCCACTCAGTCAGAGAGGGACACAGAACTGCTGGAGAGAGCCCAGCACAGAGCCACAGAGATGCTGCAGGGAATGGAACAGCTCTGTTAGGAGCAGAGCCTGAGGGAGCTGGGGCTGTGTGCTGGGAGAAGAGGAGCTGAGAGGTGACCTCAGCAGTGGTTATCAATGTGTGCAGGTGAGTGCCAGGAGCTGCAGCCAGGCTCTGCTGGGTGATGCCCAATGCCAGCACAAGGGGCACTGGGTGGGAGCTGAGGCAGAGGAAGTTGCATGGAAACATGAGGAGGAATTTTTCCCCTGTGAGGGTGCCAGANTGGTGGAGTCCCCCAGCCTGGCTGTGTTTCAGGGTGGTTTGGATGTGGTGCTTAGGGAGATGGTTGAAGGTGAATCTTGCAGAGTAGGGTTGTAGGTTGGGCTTGGTGATAACCCTGGATGTGTTTAAGGATGGTCTGGATGTGGTGCTTAGGGCTATGGTTTAAGGTGAATCTTGCAGAGTAGGCTTCTAGGCTGGGCTTGGTGCTCCTGAGGGGCTTTGGCAACCTGCATGGTTCTGTGAGCCTGTGTTCAGCCTGCAGAGGAGAAGGCTCCAGGGGACCTCAGAGCTGCCTGCCAAGAGCTGAAGGGATCCTGCAGGAAGGCTGCAGAGGGACTTTTCACAAGAGTGTCCTCTGATAGGACAAGGAGCAATGGATTTAAAGTGAAGAATAGGCTTAGACTGGACCTTAGGAAGAAATTCTTCACTAGGAGGGTGGCAAGACTGTGGAGTGGGTTGTGCAGACTGTGGGGTTGTGCAGACTGTGGAGTGGGTTGTGCAGAGTGTGGGGTTGTGCAGAGTGTGGAGTGGGTTGTGCAGACTGTGGAGTGGGTTGTGCAGAGTGTGGAGTTGTGCAGAGTGTGGAGTTGTGCAGACTGTGGAGTGGGTTGTGCAGACTGTGGAGTGGGTTGTGCAGACTGTGGAGTGGGTTGTGCAGAGAGGTTAAAGATGCCCCTTGCCTGGTGAGGGGCCAGGTTGGATGGGGCTTTGGGCAGCCAAGTCCTAGAGGAGAGTTGTTCCTGCCCATGGCAGGGAGGTTGGATTAGATGATGGATTAGATTGGATGTGAGGAAGAAGTTGCTCAGCATGAGGGTGGTGAGAGCCTGGCAGGGGTTGCCCAGGGAGGTGGTGGAAGCCTGATCCCTGGAGGTGTTTCAGGCCAGGCTGGCTGAGGCTGTGTGCAGCCTGCTCTAGTGTGAGGTGTCCCTGGGCATGGCAGGGGGCTTGGAGCTGGCTGATCCTTGTGGTCCCTTCCAGCCCTGACTGTGATTCTGCACACAAGCCTTGAAGGCAGCCACAGGAACACTTGGATAAAGAGCCCAAGCAGATCTATTTGTTCAGCTGGCCTGAGGAAGCACTGACAGATTTCCAGCAGCTTTGGCTCTTTCCTTGTGTTGTTTGGTTTTGTCTTTTTTTGGTTTTTTTTCTCAGTTACACTAAAAAGAAGGAAAAAAAAAAGACTCCTGAGCCATGTTCAGATATATCCAAACAACAAACAAAGCATGGCAAAGGCCACCAAAACCCAGTGCCTGCTACCCCCAGCCTCGCTGAAGCTGCTCCTCTGTCAAGGTGCAACTACAGGCATCAGTTGCTTAAATGCCATGGTGATGCAGACAGACAGCACTGCCTCTACCTGTCCAGAGCCTGCTAGGGGCTGACTGCAGCCTGGGGAGGCAGCTGAGAGGCTGTAAATGACAAAGCAAGCAGGCACCTAAGGGTTAAAGAGGAGATGCTTGGAGTGCAAAGTTAATTCAGAGGTGGAGCTGCACAGGTTGGTTAAGATCTCGAAATTGAGAGGTGGAGCGGTAGAGGTTGGTTAAGAGCGCTAACTTCAGAGGTGGAGCTGTAAAGGTTGGTTAAGATCACCAAATTCAGAGGTGGAGCTGTAAAGGTTGGTTAAGATCACTAAATTCAGAGGTGGAGCTGCACAGGTTGGTTAAGATCACCAAATTCAGAGGTGCAGCTGCACAGGTTGGTTAAGATCACCAAATTCAGAGGTGCAGTGGTGAAGGTTGGTGAAGATCTCTAGATTCAGAGGAGGAGCTGTAAATCAATAGATAAATAAAGATAGATCTATCAATGTGTAGCTATAAATGTGAGCACAAACACATCTCTGTTCACCTATGCATGTGTAGGCACAGATATCATCAGCAGTGTGACTGCAGCTGTAAGGGCAGATACAGAGGTGTAAGGAGAAATGTGACTGTGAACATAAGTGAATGCATACAATAAATAGACACAGAGACAGATACAAATGTAAACACCAAAACTACATCTCTGCAACACAATTCCATCCATGCCCCTGTGAATGTAGAACTAAAACCTGGGTTTAAACTTCAGTGCATGGAAGGAGCTCAAAATCCTTCTCACAAGTGCGAGGAGCTCCTTGGTCAAGCAGCAGAATAGAAAGACACCGATCAGCCTAAAGCACAGTAACTGAATTGTATAGAGCACAGAGCAGCCAGGGCAGGCCTGAATTGCAGCCAGGGACAGCCTCAATTGCAGCCAGGGCCAGGAGGTGATGCTTTGGGTACTGGAAATGTATCTTTGAGCTGGGTCTTGGAGCTCTACTCAAGCCTTAGCTCCATGTTTTCACCCTTTAGGCGAGCGTCGCTCTCCGCAGCCCAACCACGAAGCTGCACAGCATCCCCAACCCTGACCCTTGCCACTGAGCATTTCAGCCACTGCTGCTCCTTTGATGCTTTCCAGCCTGCTCCAAGGATGCTGAAGTCCTTCTCCTCCTGTGCATCCTTCCAATGCTACCAGATTCCTTTTGTTCTATGGACACATACAACAATTAAGCTGCATTTTCACAGTGCCCCTGAGCAAACACAAAGCTGGAGGCCATTTCCTGATAGCCATGCAGGTAAAAGCAGCAAATAAAGCTACACCTCTCCAGAAGACATGAAAAGGCTGTGGCAGACTATGAGGGGCAGTTGCTCAGAGGGGAAAACACGAGGGGAAAGCATTTCCCTCTACAAAACCGCACCCAACAGTCCCATTTCCCTTCCTCACCTCTTGGACTGGGGAAAACCTCAGCCCTTGGAGGCAGCAGCATCTCTCCCCTTGAATTCCTTAGCTGGAGATCATTCCTCCTCAGCAGCTTTTGCACTCCAGAGAATTGCCATGCTCCAAGGGCAAGCCTCTGCTGCCACAGCAGCATCGCTGCCAGCGCCCATTGCTCCCCAGCGCTGCTCGCTCAGACCAAACAACCACCCAATGGTTGGGGAAAGAGGAGTTAGGAGAAGCTGTATAGAAGGTCCAGGAGGACACAAGGACACAGAAGAAACGGCCCTGGCCATGAAGTTACCACTAATTGAGCTCTCCTCATTTACATCAAGTCAGCCATTTTACTGTTGACCTACTTTGCATCAGCAGCAATTTGTCGCCCTGCATCCTCCGACTGCTACAGAAAGGAAGGGTTGAAACCATACATTAAGAGCACAGTGTCAAAGCAACTGCTGCTTAATTACAGCCTGCAAGCCCTTCTGTTGCTGAAATTGTCACTGCTGAAGCATTAATACAGCATTTACTGTCAGGGCCCAGCTTGCTCTCCCCAGCCTTGGAAAGCCACGGACTTAACATCCTGCTCCACAGCCCTCACGCTGGGAGCTCCAGCTGAAAGGTGTAAATCAACCTCTGCTCCTGCACCAAGGCTGTGTAAATCATAGACTCACAGAACCCAGCAGGCTGGAAGAGAGCTCCAGGCTCAGCCAGCCCAACCTAGCACCCAGCCCTGCCCAACCAACCAGACCATGGCACTAAGTGCCCCAGCCAGGCTTGGCTTCAACACCTCCAGCCAGGGGCACTCCACCACCTCCCTGGGCAGCCCATTCCAATGCCAATCACTCTCTCTGCCAACAACTTCCTCCTAACATCCAGCCTAGACCTGCCCTGGCACAGCTTGAGGCTGTGTCCCCTTCTTCTGTCCCTGGCTGCCTGGCAGCAGAGCCCAACCCCAGCTGGCTACAGCCTCCCTGCAGGGAGCTGCAGACAGCAATGAGCTCTGCCCTGAGCCTCCTCTGCTGCAGGCTGCACACCCCCAGCTCCCTCAGCCTCTCCTCACAGGGCTGTGCTCCAGGCCCCTCCCCAGCCTTGCTGCCCTGCTCTCAACACCTTCCAGCACCTCAACATCTCTCTGCAATGGAGGAGCCCACAACTGGACACAGCACTCCAGGGGTGTCCTGAGCAGTGCTGAGCACAGGGGCAGAAGAACCTCCCTTGTCCTGCTGCCCACACTGCTCCTGAGCCAGCCCAGGATGCCATTGGCTCTGCTGCCCACCTGGGCACTGCTGCCTCCTCTTCAGCTCCTCTCTGCCAGCACCCCCAGGGCCCTCTCTGCCTGGCTGCTCTCAGCCACTCTGTCCCCAGCCTGTAGTGCTGCTTGGGGTTGTTGTGGCCAAAGTGCAGAACCCTGCCCTTGGCCTTGTTCCATCTCATCCCATTGGCCTCTGCCCACCCATCCAGCCTGGGCAGGTCCCTCTGCAGGGCTCTCCTGCCCTCCAACAACTCCACACCTGCTCCTAGCTTGGCATCCTCTGCAAACTCTCTGATGCTGGACTCAATCTCCTGGTCCAGGTCATCAATAAGGATATTGATTGGGGCACACCAACAGTGCCAGCTGCCAGCTGGATGTGGCACCATTCACCACCACTCTCTGGGCTCTGCCTTCCAGACAGTTCTTGACTCATACCAGAGTGAATGTGTCCCAGCCACAAGCTGCCAGCTTGGCCAGGAGCTGTTTGTGGCAGGTGATGTCAAAGGCTTTGCTGCAGTCCAGGTAGACTCCATCCACAGCCTGCCCACACTCACCAGGCAGGAGAGCCTTCCAAGAGAAGCTGAGCAAGGTTGAGTAGAGTTAAAGGTTGGACTTGGTGACCCTGAGGGTCTTTTCCAAGCTGAGTGTTCCTGTGAGAGTCTCCCAGCAGAAGCTAAGCAAGGTTAATGGGAAGGACACTTTCTGCACTCAGAGCTCCTGGGCAGTCACATCTGCTTCATGTGGTGACAGAAATGTTTACAAGCAGCAGCATGAACCAACCCCTCCAGGAGCCTGACCTGGCTTCTTGATAGCTTTGCACATCAGTGAGCTGATTTGTGAGGTCCAGCTGCTGCACTACAGTTCCCTCTGCTTCTAAAGCAGCTCCCAAGCTGCTCTTTTAGCCATTTCAATTCACAGAACCATGGAACTCTTTGGGTTGGAGAAGACCTCTAAGATCACCCAGTTCCAACCAGCAACCCAAGGCCACCATGGCCACCAAACCACGGCCTCTCGTGCCATGGCCATGTCTCTCTTAGAGAATCCAGCAGGTTGGAAGAGAGCTCCAAGCTCATCCAGCCCAACCTAGCACCCAGCCCTGGCCAATCACCAGTCCAATTTCTTGAACACCTCCAGGGATGGGGACTCCATCACCTCCCTGGGCAGCTTGTGCCCATCCCTGACCATTCTTGCAGCACAGAAATTCTTGCTCATCTCCAACCTAACCCTCCCCTGGCACAATTGCCAGGTGATACTGGGGAGAAGATCCCAACCCCCACCTCCTTGCAGCCTCCTGTCAGGGAGCTGTAGAGAGCAGGGAGCAGAATGCAGCTGAAGGCAGTCACCAGCACAGAGGCTTAACAACGTTCACTTTTCAGACCTGTCACCTGGCTGGGACATGAGACAGCACATCCTGACCTTCTGATCCAAGAAGGGGTGGATAGGAAAGGTTTGTCTATGCTGTGAACTGGTTCAGCAGGAGATATAACAAAAGAGGCTTGGCTTCAACACCTCCAGCCAGGGGCACTCCACCACCTCCCTGGGCAGCCCATTCCAATGCCAATCACTCTCTCTGCCAACAACTTCCTCCTAACATCCAGCCTAGACCTGCCCTGGCACAGCTTGAGGCTGTGTCCCCTTGTTCTGTCCCTGGCTGCCTGGCAGCAGAGCCCAACCCCAGCTGGCTACAGCCTTCCTGCAGGGAGCTGCAGACAGCAATGAGCTCTGCCCTGAGCCTCCTCTGCTGCAGGCTGCACACCCCCAGCTCCCTCAGCCTCTCCTCACAGGGCTGTGCTCCAGGCCCCTCACTATGATTCTATGGTTCTGTGATGTGGTGATAGTTTCTTGGGGTCCTTTTAATGTCATTTTCTCTGCTTTCTGAGCTCATTCTACTGCAGGTTCCACTAGCAGAGTGTTCCTGTGACCCCCTGAAGCTGAACCTGGGAGCCCCCTTCCAACCCAAACCACTCTGTGACTCTCTAGGAAACAAAGGCATGGCCAGCATGGCTGCTTGAGCCAGAAGCCCATCTCCAGAGCAAGCAGGACCAACCCCACAGAAGTGAAAGGAGGAAAGAACAGTGAAGCTAAGAGGAGCAGAGTTCAGCTCTCTACAGGAGGAGCACAATCACCAAGCATGAACTACAAAAGCAACCCCAGGTGCATCAGCTTTGGTACCATACATTGCACAGTGAGGAAGATGCCCCTGGCAGAAGCAAGTTTTGCTCTCCTGGCATCAACTAGAAGGCAACTCTGCACTCTATAAAGACATTCACTGAGCAGCCAACAAGCCTGAGCAGCCTGCTAGAGCTAAGCAGAGCTGTACCAGCTGAGCCTGTCCTCACAACACCAACGGGCAACAGCATCACAGGGCAAGTCCAACTCATTTAAGTACCACGCAGTGGGCAAGCAGGTCCTGAACAGGCATCTGTGTCCAGCTAGAAGCTGGTTTCACACTGGCACCTGAAACTCAAGTGACAAGCACTGAGCTTTGTGCACTCTTTGTTCTACCAGCACCAAGACAAAGGGCTGGCAGCAGACACACACAGACTCTCTTCTCCTCCAGAGCCCTTCCCGCGCCCTGCTGCCCCAGCATGCCAGGGACGCTCCGAAGCAGACCAGGGCACACTGTGTGCACGTTGGGCTGCACTGAAATTCCAGCTGGGAGACATTCCAGCAACTCTTGAAGCAGTTGGACCAATTACTGCTCACAACTGCACTTAAAACCAGAACTGATGCCATGAATGAATGCAGCCTCCCCTAACAGGACTGAGATGTTAACCAGCTGAGGGAGCAAGCTCAGGCTGGGTTCAGCGTCACAGGACAACCTCACAGAGTATTTGCTGCCTCAAAAAGCTTTACTTGTCCAAAACACAAAGCACCAACAGCTGCTGCTTGCATAACCTTGCAGAGCTCATGCCAAAGGCCAGCTCTCATAGGATTGTTTTGGTTGGGAAAGACCTCCAAGAACGAGTCCAATTGTCAGCCCAGCACCACCATGGCCACTGAACCACCACCCCAAGTGCCATGGGCCACATCTTTCTTGCACACCTCCAAGGATGGGGACTCCACCACCTCCCTGGGCAACCTGTTCCCATCTCTGACCACTCTTGCAGCAAAGAAGTTTTTTCCTCATCTCCAACCTAACCCTCCCCTGGCACAATACCAGGCCATTTTTCCCTCCTTCTATGACCTGATAGTGGGGAGAAGAGCCTAACCCCCACCTCACTGCAACCTCCTGTCAGGGATTTGCGGAGAGCAATGAGGTCTCAACTGTCTGATGCTGTTCTGATTGTGCAGCAGCAAAGCTGATAGGCAGCACCACAACATAGCCAAGCAGAGCCCAGCCAGCTGTCAGCTTGATGAAAGTTTCACCTGGCTTTCCAGGAAGTCAAGCTCAATGTTTCTCTTTCTCTTTGGATAGACTTAATGCAGTCTGCAGACACAAAACACAACAGAAGCCTCTTTGAGGACTCCTACCGCTCGAGTAAATCTCTTGCTTACAGACTTAACAGCATCACCTCAAAAGTGGTAGAACTTGCAAGGTATTGAGATGTGAACCTAAACTTTGACTCTACAAAAGCTCACGCTGAAGCTTTGGCAATGCATCTGTAGTTGCCAGATCCAGATACTCAACAAGCCCTTTACAGGTCTGGGCTTCAGGGGCATTTATACTTCCACCAGCCTGTGCCAGAAAGACTGGAGAAGCTACAGCAGCATTTTAAAGTGCTGCATGTTGACAAATGCCTTCAGATCAAGGCAAAAATAGGAAATGTAAACCTGGAATAAACAGCAACAGCAGGGAAGAAATCTGTTTGAAAGGAGCCTTGTGTCTTGCTCCTCTAGAATCAGTTCCATTAGAGAGCAGAAGACAAAGACTTGGAGGTCCAACACACTGCTGTCACCATCTTGCTGGAGCAGGAGCTCCACAAAGCACGGCAAGCCTGAAGCTCAGTTCTACCCACGGCTAGCAAGTTGAAGTGGCAAGCAGCAATCCTCTCCCTTTAGCCCAGCAGCAGCAGCTCGCCCAGCAGCAGCAGCCAGACTCAGGCCTTTTATTCCACTGAACAAAGCACACAGGAGGGAGGAAGCCGAAAGCTCTCCTCGAGTTTTAAATCCGCCACTTCAGCCAATGGTAAATAAAGGGATAAGGAATTTGTCTCGAGTGTTAACCAAGCACCGAGCTGTAGACAAACGGCAGCAGCGAGGTGCTTAAGTGACTCACACCTCCACACCAGTCATTCGCTTTGAGTACACTCCCATTAAGTATGGGCTTCTCCCTTCCTTAACCGACCTTTTAAGTTTGGCAAGAAAAGATCTACATACCTTTTGTTGAGCTCCATCTTAATGCTTTCTAAAGTGAAAGTCTTGCATCTGAAGAAAGCAAAAGGCAGCAACCTTTCTGTCCAGTGCTTAACCTGCTCTTAAGGCTAAGGGACGCTGGTCCCAGCAACTCTTATTGAGCAGGGAATCCATCAGAGAGGAACTGAGAACTTGTGAGCAAGTAGGTCAATCGAAATGGACATTTAGGTTTTGCTATATCCTTCATCGGGAAGCCAAAGTAAGCTTTAATCCTCTGGATTTATTCAAGTCATCTTTGGTGGATGTTATTTCTGTACCTTTTCCTCAATATCCCGGAATTATTTTCCCTGGAGTTGTTTCCACACTGACTGCGTTTTTAAAAGGTTCTGAAGTGACATTTAACATCATCCCTGGGTTTCCCCTAAGCTTCCCAAGCGTTTCAACACGAGGTCTTCATTAATCCGTGCCTGTTACCAAGGGCTCCCTGCAGCACTGGGGATGTTTTTAGAGCCTTTATGGTGCCTACTTCACTTCTACAGTCAGACCCAAAAAAAATAGCAGTGCATATATAGAGGTATAGTTTAACTGTCCCTGTGTAATCACGACAAGAGATTAATTAAAATGCCAAGATAGGAAACAATTTATTATAGAGAGAAGAAAAATTTCTCATCCAAAATATAGAAATCTGTACAACTTTGCCACAATCAATATACATGAACTGTACAAATTTACACCAGTTCATAATTTACCAAATAAAAGATGACTAACAAAGTTCACAAAATAGCTGGCGGTTTGTGGAAAAGACTTTTTTACCCAATTAAGAACAAGGAGAGGGAAAAAAAAATACAAACCAGACCTCCACTTTCTAAAAATAAGAAGTTTACTCAAGTCTTAGAAAACTACAAGCTAGCAAATGTACAGAGAGCTGGCTGGTGCTAACACCACAGTTCAGACAGTGTCTTTAAGAGGGTCTTATTTTAAAGCCTGTTGCCGCGGCAGGTTCTGCTCACTTGCTACTGTTGAGGCCAATCTAAAGATCTGACCATTTCCCCAGGTCACACTTAAAACTGTACATTTATACATGGTCGTTATTAAGTGCTAGGCAAAAGTCTGAAAAAAAAGATTTCCAGTACTCTGCTGTTCAGGAAAAGTCTTGTACTGAGCTGCCAAAAAACCGCTAACGATTACTAAATGTCATAGTGCAAATTTACTCTGCCAGACCTCCTGCAGAGAATCACTTCACAAACACAGACTGGGGGGGTGTGTGTGTCGTGTGTGTTTCAAAATTGGTGTAGACATTAAGATGTCTTGGGAGAAACTGAGCCTTCCTAGATCGTCTTCGTTCCCTAGCAAGCTGCAATCATTCTGACTCACAGGCTATTAAATCACTGAAAGGTACTGTCCAAACTATGGCACTGTCGCTTTAAAGCATACCACTCTTTAACGTGTGCCAGATCTTCACAGCTGTGACATGGTTTAAATTCCATAATCCATCCCCAGAGGTGCCCACCCAAAGTAAAAACCAAATTTAATCCATCCATTTTAAAGGTGAATCCATCCACAGACCATATCTTAACCCGATACAGTCATCATATTGTAGCTTTTGGAAGGGCTGGTTCTGCCCAAGAGGAGTTCCTCCTTGCAGCTTATCCTGCTGTCTACCATTTGCACGTTGCTGTTAGTTTGGCTACCTCCTGCTGGCGCAGCTTCGTAGAGCACACAGATGGAGCCATCCTCCCCGATCCGATAGGACACTTCGTAAGGGTCAACCCATAGAGTGAGTTCGCTGGGAAGCAGCTGGAAGAGTTCCTGACTGCTCAATCCGATCCGCTGCGCTGCCTGCCCGATCAGAGGATCCATTTTGTGGTTGATCCGGATGCATCGGTAACCCGATCCCTTGCAGGGCTTTTCTGGGAACCAGTGGTGTTTGTAATGTTCTAAAACAGAAGCAGAACAGACCACAAGATTAATCCTCCTGAACCCTGCCCTCGGCAAGGCGCAGGGCGAGCGGTGCGCTCCCGCTCCTTGTTCCAGCTTCGAGTGATGCTCCAGCACCACCACAGCCTTGGGGTTGCTTATTTTTAACCCCCTCTCCTCGACGATTTATCCAAGCGCTGTGTCCCTCGGGAAGAATTCATGTGCCAAGTTACTGCTCGATAGCTACCGCGGGCAGCTAACGACGCCTGCCACCCGCAAGGAGCGAAATACAACTTCCTACCCTTCAAACAGAGACAGGGGAGGGACTGCATACACTGGGCACACCTCGAGGGCTGCACAACTCCGCAAGCCGAGGAGGAAAAACAACAACAAAAAAAAGCACCTTTCCAGTAACCTCCTGAGATCACACCCAGCCTTGGCTCCTCGCACTCTTAAGACCCAAAAATAACTAGGGGAAGGAGCTGGGCAGCATTTAGCGGCTGAGTCAAGCTGTATTTCACCACTGCTCTTCCCACCCTGTTTTGTGTCAATGACTTCACTTACCTCAAGAGTTTTAGCCCACCCAAGGCCCTCTCTGTCGCTCTGAGGCTGCTCGTAGCCAAACCCCAAGCGCAGCGGGACCGTGGCTCGGCATTACAAAACCTCCCCGGGCAGCCGCGAAGCAGCCTTCGCCACTTGATCCTAAGCGGGGCTGTCGGGTGGCTGTGAGATGCTTCTAGAAGGGGAACTAAGCCTCATCGTCCACCGCTGAATTTTACTTGACCAAAGAAATGCCAAGTTCTACGATCCTATCATTTTGTCCTTCCGGAAACCAGGCACTTTGAGCCCCTGGAGCTGAGTGCCGGAGTCCAGACCGCTCCGAGTGCTTTGTCTACGGAGCCAAAGAGGGACTGCCTGCTCGACGCCCAAATCCCTTTTGTTTACAGCCCACTCCCACCCACTGGGGGCCGGCACATTGGGAAGAGGAAACCGAAGACCACGGAGCTCCCTAACCCTTCCTCCGTGACGGCTCCAGCCCCTCCGAGGGTCCACTCCTCCCTTTTTCACTCCTCTTCGGCCGCCCGGGAGTGCCGGGCAGGCGGCCCCGGGTCGGCGAACAGCGCTGCTCCCCGAAAGGGGAGGATGAAGTGCGGAGCGGCTACCACCGCACCCGCGCCGCCCTCACCTGCCAGCAGCTCCTGCAGGCTCTGACTGAAGGTCTGCAGCTGCCGCTCGTTCATCAGTCCCTTGGTCCGCAAAAACTTGGAGATGAAGCCCACGGCCGCGGCGATCTCACGTATCATGCTGGCCCGGGTGTACAGGGCGGGATGCATGGAGGCGGCGGCGGGCGGCAGCCAGCTCTCTGGGGCGGCCGGCGCCGGGACGGGACAGGGTCAATGGCGAGAAGCGAAACGAACGGACGGGGCGCGGGGGCGAGTCGCGGCTCTAACTAGGCACGGTGCAGGCAGCGGAGCCCAGATCACATCCCGGGGGAGGCAGCCTCCGCCTCCTCTTCCTGCGGCACGGGGGCGGCGGCAGCAGCGGCGGCCGCGGCAGCGCACCCCGCATCTCCTGCTGCGAGGGGCGAAGGGAGCTGCCCGCCCAGCGACGCCTCATATAGCCGCCGCCGGGCGGAAGTGACGTCTGGGGCGTCGGGAACGCGCCTCCACCAATGGCGTGATCGCACCATTGTGACGGCAGGCGGCGGGGCGGAGCCGGCGGGTGGAGGGGGTGACGTAATTGACGGTAAACAAATAGAGACGGGGCCGCGCCGAGGGCCGCGGGGGCGCGCCGGGCGGGAGCGCGCCGTGCCGTGCCGTGCCGTGCCGTGCCGTGCCGTGCCGTGCCGTGCCGTGCCGTGCCGTGCCGCGCCGTGCCGTGCCGCGCCGTGCCGTGCCGCGCCGTGCCGCGCCGTGCCGTGCCGTGCCGTGCCGTGCCGTGCCGCGCCGTGCCGTGCCGTGCCGTGCCGTGCCGCGCCGGCAGCGGAAGACAGCGCAGGACTTTTGCGAGAGATCCGCGCACCGGCGTGGGCAGGGGTTGGGGGGCGGCAGAGGTTGTGCAGCGTTGTCCGGCGCGCGACCGAGCGGCAGCGCGGGGGCGCGTTCGCGGGTGAAGGTGCCGCGTTCGGCCCCGCGGTCTGGGAGGGGAGCGGAGCGGAGCGGCGGACGTGCGTTGTATCTGGGGAGAGCGGAGCCACGTCAGCGGCGGGGGCGGCAGGGAGGGAGCAGGGCAGGGAGGGTCGCCCAGGAGCGCGTAGACGAGAGCGCGCAAAGGGGGCGGAGGGGGTTTGTTTTTCCGCTGTTGTTTCGGTTGAGCCAGGCCCCGCTCCCCGTCGGGGCTGGTTTGTCTGTGAGCGGGGGCGAGATCGGACATGTCTGCCCCACGTCAAGCAGGCTGCGGCAGGGTGCGGAGGGATCGGTGGTTGTTGATCTCCGTAGGCGCCGGAGCTGACGTGGCTTTTCCCCCCTCTCCGTTCCCGGAGACGTTCAAGATCAGACTTGCTGCGGTCCTGGGCAGTCTGATCGCGTTGGAGGTTTCCTTGCTGCCTGCGAGTGGGGGTTGGCCAAGCGGAGTGCTGAGGGTCCCCTCCAGCCCGGTGCGATCTCAATCGGCTTTCTCTCGGAGCCCCAGGGCTGCCCCAGCCGCACTGCTCCCGTCCCTGCCGTGGCTTTCTCCTCACTTTGTTTGCCGTAGCTGTAAGACCACCTCGGAGCCAGGGTTTGCACGCAGGGGCCACCGGGGAGAACCGAAGGCTTGCCTCTCCGGGCGGCTGCTGGGGCACCAGCCACAGGGGCACAGGCCGGGCGAAGGGCTGGGCACCAGGGGAGGGGGCTGCAAAAGGGCCACAGAGAATCACAGCTCGCGTTGGGTTGGAAGAGACCCTCGAAGGTCATCACGTCCAACCCCTCTGCAGTGAGCAGGGACACCTCCAACTGGGTAGGGTTGCTCAGAGGCCCCATCAGGTTTGGTCTTGACCGTCTCCGGGGATGGGACCTCTGCGGTGCTTGCGGGCAATGTAGCCCGCAGCATTTCAGCACTCACTGCAGGGAAGAACCTTCTCCCCACGTCCAACTTCAGCCTCCCCTGCTCCAGTTTCAAACCGCTGTCCCTCGTCCAAGCCCTTCTAAACGGTCCCTCCTCAGCCTTCCTGTAGGTCCCCTTCAGATACTGAAGTTAAACAGCTCTGCCCAGAGCCTTCTTTTCTCCATCTGAACCACCCCAATGCTCTGGCCAAGCTGCAGCCTGGACGGGTTGGGGACATCCCAGCAATGCAACTTCGCAGTCCTCCCTGCACCTCCTGCGCTCTGCTGGGCAGCAGAGACTCCCCTGGGCACGCACATCTGTCTCAGCTTTGCTGCCACTGTCAAACAGCAAACCCCATAGGTTCCCAGACCTGCCTGGACCTGTTTCTGTGTAGCCTGCCCTAGGTGATCCTGCTTTGGTGGGGGGGGGGGATTGGATTGGATGATCTCCAGAGGTCCCTTCTGACTGTAAGGGTCACAGAGCACTGGAATAGGCTTCCCAGGGGTCGTGGGGTCTCCTCTGGAGTCTTTCCAGGCCTGTCTGGATGTGTTCCTCTGTGATCTCTGTTAGATTGTATTGTCCTGCTCTGGCATGGAGGTTGGGCTCAATGATCTCCTTGGGTCTCTTCCAACCCCTAACATCCTGTGATCCTGTGACCCCTAATACTCTGTGGCTATGATGAGTGGACTAAGGTACTTGGCTAGCAATGGCCAAAAAGGCTGTAAAGCCTCAGGCCTCCAAATGCCACATGTGTCTGTCACAGAATCACAGCATTAAGCAGGTTGGAAAAGACCTTTGAGATCATCGAGTCCAACCTATCACCCATCACCTTCTAATTAACTGAACCATGGCACTAACTGCCTCATCCAGTCTCCCTTTAAGCACTCCAGGGATGGTGACTCCAAACAAGCAGCATCTCCTTCTACCAAATCTCCTGGACAACAGAAAGCATCTCAAGGAGGCACAGAGTAGGACACAGTGCTGCTATCTTCCTGCAGAACCAAAGGGGAAGGTGAAAGAAGCAGCTTAAGTCAATTGCCCTCCACACTCTTGGTTCAAAAATCAAAACTCTGATAGAAAACTCATCCTTCCCCCCCTGGTGTGTGCCCTGCCCTATGCAAAGCTGCAGTTGAAACACAACCTGGTAGTTACATGTTGGGAAGAGGTTCTTCTTCAACACGAGGGTGGTGAAACACTGGCACAGGTTGCCCAGGGAGGTTGTGGGTGCTCCCTCCCTAGAGGTGTTTAAGGCCAGGCTGGATGAAGCTCTGAGGGTAGGGTGTCCCTGGGCATGGCAGGGAGGTTGGAACTGGATGGTCCTTGTGGTCCCTTCCAACCCTGACTGATTCTGTGCTTCTCTGACTCTATAAATTAGTAGATTCAGCCTGGGTGTTGGGAAGAAGTTGCTCAGCATGAGGGTGATGAGAGCTTGGAAGGGGTATGAGGGTGGTGAGAGCCTGGCAGGGGTTGCCCAGGGAGGTGGTGGAAGCCTGATCCCTGGAGGTGTTTAAGGCCAGGCTGGATGAGGCTGTGCACAGCCTGCTCTAGTGTGAGATGTCCCTGGGCATGGCAGGGGGGTTGGAACTGGCTGATCCTTGTGGTGCCTTCCAGCCCTGACTGATTGTGTGATTCTTCTGGTGAGAAGATCAGAAATCAGGGATGAAGGGCACAAGAACAACACAGAGTTAACTGCTAAGATTTCTCCTGCAGTAAAAATAGTAATGAAATACAGGGCTGAAATCATTTGAATAAAAGCTGAGAGTCAACCACATCTGCTTGTCTGGTGTGAAGAGATGGACCTGAAAAGTGCTTTTGGTCTTTCCTCTTGCACTCAGAATCTCTACAAAAAGCAGATCTGTCCAAACACCTTCACAAGATAGTTCTGAGAGGTTTAAATGTCCAGCTTGTATTGCCTGCTGAAAATGTGGGTGTGGGTTCTAGAGCACAGCCTCATCTGGTTCCTGGTCTGGATCACAAGAATACCTTCCACTGGACCAGGATGCTCAGGGACTCAGCCAGCCTGGTCCTGAACACCTTCCGGAAGGTTGTGGAGCACAGAAGCAGCTGCAGCCAGAGAGGAGGCATTTTGCTTGGTCACTTGTGCAGGATCCTCATCAGTGACACCTTAGTGGCAGGATTGTTAAGGAGGTCATAGAACCCAGCAGGTTGGAAGAGAGCTCCAAGCTCCTCCAGCCCAACCTAGCACCCAGCCCTGGCCAAGCAACCAGACCATGGCACTCAGTGCCCCAGCCAGGCTTGGCTTCAACACCTCCAGCCATGGGCACTCCACCACCTCCCTGGGCAGCCCATTCCAATGCCAATCACTCTCTCTGACAACAACTTTCTCCTAACATCCAGCCTGAACCTGCCCTGCCACAGCTTGAGGCTGTGTCCCCTTCTTCTGTTGCTGGCTGCCTGGCAGCAGAGCCCAACCCCAGCTGGCTACAGCCTCCCTGCAGGGAGCTGCAGACAGCAATGAGCTCTGCCCTGAGCCTCCTCTGCTGCAGGCTGCACACCCCCAGCTCCCTCAGCCTCTCCTCACAGGGCTGTGCTCCAGGCCCCTCCCCAGCCTTGCTGCCCTTCTCTCAACACCTTCCAGCACCTCAACATCTCTCTGCAATGGAGGAGCCCAGAACTGGACACAGCACTCCAGGGGTGGCCTGAGCAGTGCTGAGCACAGGGGCAGAAGAACCTCCCTTGTCCTGCTGCCCACACTGCTCCTGAGCCAGCCCAGGATGCCATTGGCTCTGCTGCCCACCTGGGCACTGCTGCCTCCTCTTCAGCTCCTCTCTCCCAGCACCCCCAGCTCCCTCTCTGCCTGGCTGCTCTCAGCCACTCTGGCCCCAGCCTGTAGTGCTGCTTGGGGTTGTTGTGGCCAAAGTGCAGAACCCTGCCCTTGGCCTTGTTCAGTCTCATCCCCTTGGCCTCTGCCCACCCATGCAGCCTGGCCAGGTCCCTCTGCAGGGCTCTGCTACCCTCCAACAACTCCACAGCTGCTCCTATCTTGGTATCACTTGCAAACTTAACTGATGCTGGACTCAATGCCCTGCTCCAGATCATCAATAAAGCTATTGAACAGGACTGGGCCTTTTTCAGCCCATTTGATCCTTGGAATGAAGCAGAGGCCCTAGGGAGGAGAAAACAAAGAAAAGAGGGTGTGTGGTGCTGTAATTAAAGACTGGAGCCTGATGAATATGCACAAAGGGCTGGCATTAAGGTTGTGCTGGCTCCCCCAGCTCCTGCTATTGCCCAACTTCTAAGCAAGACAGTGCAACCTGGGCAACATTTGTGTCGTTTTGGCAGGAGCTGTTTCCCCCTCTTTGTCTGGGGAGAGCTCAGCACTTTGTGACTCCTGTCATGATGGAGAGAAGAGATGGGAGGAGAGGCTGCTTTCACCTGTCACACACACACCAGCCATCCTGCAGCTCTTGCAACAAGTCCTTCTCCCAGCTTCTCCAGGAGGAAGCTACTGCATGTTCCTTGTGTGTTTCATGGACTCATAGGTGGGTGGAATGGTTTGGGTTGGAAGGGGCCTTGTAGATCACCTGTTTTAAGCCCCCTGCTATGAGCAGGGACAGCTGCCTCTACACCAGGCTGTTCTTTGTCAACCCAGCAACACCATGGCCACTAAACCACCTCCCCAGGTGCCATGGTCACAGGTTTCTTGTGCACCTCCAGGGGTGGGGACTCCACCAAGGCCACTAAACCACCTCCCCAAGTGCCATGGTCACAGGTTTCTTGTGCACCCCCAGGGGTGGGGACTCCACCACCTCCCTGGGCAGCCTGTGCCAGTCTCTGACCACTCTTGCAGCACAGAATTTTTTGCTCATCTCCAACCTAAGCCTCCCCTGGCACAATTTCAGGCCATTTCCTTCTGTCCCCTGATCCTAGGGAGCAGAGCCCAACCCCACCTCACTGCAACCTCCTCTCAGGGAGCTGTAGAGAGCTTCTTGCAGCTCAAAGCCACCCCCCCTCACCCTATCTCTACAAGCCCTTGTTAAAAATCCCTGCCCAGCTCTCCTGTAGGCCCCTTCAGGTGCTGGGAGGGTTTGGCATATCAAAGGGATGGCATCGAAGTGGTACACAGGAAGTTTTGCCACAGCATGAAGAGAAACTTCTTTGGTGTGAGGGTACTGGAGCCCTGGAGCAGGTTGTGCCCAGAGAGGTTGCAGAGTCTCCTTCTCTGGAGGCTTTCAAAGGTCCATCTGGATGTGTTCCTGCGTGGGCTGCCCTGGGTGGGTGCTCCTGCTGTAGGAGGGGATTGGGTCTGGCTGATCTCCAGAGGTCCTGTCCAAGCCCTGCAGTTCTGTGATTCTGTGATTCACTGTGGTCTGCTCTGTCACATCCAGGTCCTGCTGCAGGACCCAGGCACTTCCATTCTCCTTTCCCTTTCTCCTAGCCAGCCCTTGGCACCACTTTGGCTGTGTCCCGTTGCCATTTGTCACCAGAGCACTGCTCCTGTCCCAACCTCTCCCTCTTGCAGCAGTCTTAACTCAGGCATTTTTCATCAGGCTCAGGCAGAAATTCTCAGGGCCACATTAATATGATGAGCTCTGTAGGGCAGGTTTGGCAGGCTGAGGGAACATCACTCTGGGCATTACTTCCCTTTGAGTACTGATCAGTTCACAGGCTCACAAAGATCACATTGGGGGCTTCTGTGCTCCACAACCTCCCTGGAGGTGTTCAAGGCCAGACTGGATGAGGCCTTGAGCAACCTGTGCTGGTGAGAAGTGTCCCTGTGCATGGCAGGGGGATTGGAACTGGCTGAGCTTGGAGGTCTCTTCCAACCCAACCCATCCTTTGAATCTATCTTCACCAATTGACCTTTCACACTCAGGCAGTTCTCAGCCCTACAAGGCAGACTGGTGGGATGATGTCCACAGAGGAAGAGCTTCAACTTAAGCCTTCTGCCTCCCATTGAGTGCTTCATCATCAGGCTGTGAACTCTCCTGCTGTGTTTGTATCTGGCCTGGTGGTTCTGTGCTATGGAGAACAGCAGAGCAGAGCTCTCAGGGGAGCTGCTTGTTAACACTGGAGGAAGAGGGAGAGGGCTCGAAACACAAAGCAGAGGCAGGCAGCTACCTTTATCCCACCAAACAAGGAGGAATTCTGGTTTTTAAAGACAAGGCTAAGGGAAGCAGGAGCAGAAATCTTGGCAGCAGAAAGATGGAGCTCTGTGAAACGAGGCCATTAATTGTGATTGAGCTTAAGCAGGTGCCTCAGAGAGAGACCTGCAGTGTGGAGCGAGCGAATCTCTGCTTGTGCATGGGGAACATTAAATCCTTGAGTAGAGGCTGCACAGCTCCTCTGAACCTACCAAAGCACAGCCTTCTGATCCAGATCCTTTTGGCCTCCTGCTTCCAGCTGCCACTTTCAAACAGTGACCATTTCCTTCCCCTCCACCCCCTGCGTTTCAGGCATTTCCAGAGCCAGAGGCACAAGAAGCTGCTTTGGTGCCCCTCTGACAACAGCAAAAGATGTGCCTGGGCTGTGTGGGAGGAGCTGCTGGGTTCTTCCCTGCAGCCCTGGATACACACTGCTTCCTTGCAGCAGCATCAAGTGTTCCTGAGAGCAGGGAACAGAGTGTTCCAGCAGGATCTAACACACAGGGGCAAAGACAGAGAGCCATTTGCTGCCTGACTGCGCAGCGTGTTGAGACAAGATCCTCAGGCTGCAGGGGATGAACCTCCTCTCTCTCAACCTCTTTTGTGTCCTTTGCCTTAGCTTTTTTTTTTTTTAGTCTAAATTATTTAAGAGGATTCTCTGATTTTTTATTGTTTCAAACTTGATTTATCTCTTTGGGGTTCCCCCCCCCCCCTTTCCCTTTAGGTTGACTGAATCGCAGAGTGCAAGAATGGAAGGATCCCAAGGATACGATCATGGAATGGGTTAGGTTGGAAGGGACCTCAAAGCTCAGCCAGTTCCAACTCCCTGCCACGGGCAGGGACACCTCCCACTAGAAGAGGTTGCTCAAGGACTCATCCAAGCTGGTCCTGAACACCATCAGGGAGGTTGTGGAGCACAGAAGCACCCAAGGTGATCTTCGATCACCTTGGGTGCTTCTGTGCTCCACAACCTCCCTGGNGGGGTCTGAGGAGAGCAGAGCCAAGGGGCAGAATCCCCTCCCTTGCCCTGCTGCCCACACTGCTCTTGCTGCAGCCCAGCACAGGGTTGCTGTCTGGGCTGCACTCACCCTGCAGGCTCCGGTTGAGCTTTGCATCAGCCCAGACCCCCAGGGCCTGTTCCTCAGGGCTGCAGTGAGGCAGTGAGGATGGTGAGACACTGGCACAGGTTGAGAGCAATGAGACACTGGTAGAGGTTGCCCAGGGGGGTTGTGGAGCACAGAAGCACCCAATGTGATCAAAGATCCCATTCTGTGCTTCTGTGCTCCACAACCTCCCTGGAGGTGTTCAAGGCCAGGTTGGATGCAGCCTTGGGCAACCTGAGCTAGCAGGGAGGTGTCTCTGCCCATGGCAGGGGGGGGGTTGCAACTGGATCATCTTTAAGCTCCCTTCCAATCCAACCCATCCTGTGCCCAAGCTGTTTGTCTGCCCAGGGTTGAATTTAATGCCTTGCCCACACTTTGCCCTCCCTCACCCAATATGATAACAGAAGATTCAGTTGTGGCTCTTTTGTTTTGTTGCCCCTAGGCTCTGACCTGCTTTGCTTGCATGATCACCTTTAGCTTTTTCAAGCAAATGCAGCTGGGAATTGCCAAAAATAGAATAAAAAATGAAATACATCAAGAAGAGAGCATTTTTTGCCCCCCCTTTTAATTGTTCACCCTTCTCACATGAACTCACACACAGGGAAGCCTTGAAGCTTCTTTCATGTTCATAGCTTTTAATTCAATTAAGGCCCTAAGCTAAAGCAAAGAGCCAGCAGGAGTCAGAGACTGTTGCTGCTGATAGCAGGAGAGAATTCATGTCACACTGACAGTTGGAGGAGCTGCTGGGTGCTGAGCTTTCTGCTTCTGCAGCATAGAACCAGAGCACTGGCCAGGTTGGAAGAAATAAACCCCCAAAAGCAAAGCAGCTTCCAGAGTGTTTCACAGGCACATTGAAGTGATGCACCTAAGTGTCACAGAACCATAGAATGCAGCAGGCTGGAAGAGAGCTCCAAGCTCAGCCAGCCCAACCTAGCACCCAGCCCTGCCCAACCAACCAGACCATGGCACTAAGTGCCCCAGCCAGGCTTGGCTTCAACACCTCCAGCCATGGGCACTCCACCACCTCCCTGGGCAGCCCATTCCAATGCCAATCACTCTCTCTGACAACAACTTCCTCCTAACATCCAGCCTAGACCTGCCCTGGCACAGCTTGAGGCTGTGTCCCCTTCTTCTGTTGCTGGGTGCCTGGCAGCAGAGCCCAACCCCAGCTGGCTACAGCCTCCCTGCAGGGAGCTGCAGACAGCAATGAGCTCATAAAGATATTGAAAAGGAGCAGGACCAGCACTGCTCCCTGGGGCACACCACTGGTGCCAGCTGCCAACTTGAATTCATTTTTCCCATGGAACTATTGTATGAGAATAGTAATCCACATAGCATCATAGCATCACAGCACCATGGAACCATAGACTCACAGAATCACAGAACCAGGGCTGGAAGGGACCACAAGGATCAG
>WAAF01016139.1:0-29807 GCA_013400475.1 Tricholaema leucomelas
TATTGAATATAAATACAGACCAGACATCGGGTATTAATATGACAGTAAGTTTCACACAGAGAGAAAAAGAAAAACTCCAGCAAATGGGGGCTATAGAAAAGGGGGGAAAATGGACACTACCTGATGAAAGGGAAGTGATACCAAAAGGAATTGCTAGAGGAATTATAGAAAAATTGCACAATCAAACTCATTGGAGGATACAGGCAATGGTAGAAGACCAGTTTGAATCAAAATATGCTTGTGTGGGGATATATGGGATAACAAAGAAGATGATAGAGGGCTGGCTAACTTGCCAACGAATTGATAATAGGCAGATGAGAGAACAAGCGTTGGGAGGAAGAGAATTAGCTAAGAGACCCTTTGAGAGAATACAGATGGATTTTACTGATCTGCCCAAGGTAGGAAGATATCAACATCTATTAGTATTGGTAGATCACTTACCCACTTTGTGGAAGCCTTCCCAGTCGTCAGAGCAAATGCTGAAAAGGTAGTAAGAATATTGCTAGAAGAAATTATACCACGATACGGATTGGTAATAGCTATCGATTCAGACAGGGGTTCCCACTTTACTTCCAAAATAATTAAAGATGCAATGGAGGCATTAGGAATAAAATGGGAATATCAGACCCCCGGCATCCTCAGAGTTCAGGAGGAGTAGAACACATGAATGGGGAAATAAAGAAACACCTTACTAAGCTGATGTTGGAAACTAAAATGAGTTGGGTTAAGTGTCTTCCTTTGGCCCTAATGGATATAAGGATACAGCCTAGGACATAGGAGTATCCCCGTTCAAGATGTTACAAGGTATGCCAGATGATTTTGAGGTCCCTGTTGAGCATCCAAAAGTGAGAGATAAGATTCTGCAAGAATATAGAGTGAGTTTAATGCATAGAAGGCAGGAACTGAGGAAAAAGGGGATGGTAGCACAAAGGCCGCCCTTGGATTTGGCAACTCACAAAATTCAGCCTGGCGATAAAGTTCTAGTTAAGGTTTGGAAGGAGTCCACACTAACTCCCAGGTGGGAAGGCCCTTTCCTTGTTTTACTTACTACAGATTCTGCCATCCGTACAGCCGAAAAGGGATGGACTCATATTAGTAGAGTAAAGGCACCTCTACATGCGGAGGAATGGACTGTTGGTGCCGGAGAAGATCCTATGAAATTAAAACTTACTAAGAGCTCCTTCTGAATCTAAATGGACTCCTACCTCTTGTGGACAGAAAGCTGCTGCTACAGGATTCCTATCTCTTGCGGACAGAAAGCAGCTGCTACAAGAGTCTCTTGGGAGCCTCAGGATAGAAATAAGTTCTTAATTAACAGAGGTGTGCAGAGAATTAAAAAGGAGGTATATTTGTGGCAAAAGAGATTGTAATTACTGGGTGAAACTTTATTGTGATTAATGTGGATTAATATTGGGGATTACTAAGGAGACTTTAATCTTGAAGGGGGTCTGTTCGCACTGTTAAGATCAATTTGGAACAATAGAAAGGATGCAGCAGCAGCATTCCAAGTGCATTGGACTAATGAGGAGGATAGTCCTGGACATTGGAGCTATGTGGTAGAAAAATTGGGACAAATAAGTATTTGATACAACAGGCTTGGGATCTGAAACCCCTTGTGCTTCATGTAAGGGGGGTTCAAAATTTTGTATTATAGGAAAGTGCTGTAGTAAATTGATTATCAAGTTGGGGGGTGGATGACAAGGAGTGAACAGAGGCCAAAAGAGCTCTTGACGATCTTCTGAGGACAGGTGTCTGACCCCTGAAGAATACCTACTGCTGCTTGTAGGAACAGGGGAATGGTTTGCTAGTAAGGGATGAGTTGCTCGAGACTAAACATACAGAGTGTAAATCTTGGGCATGGAATGTGGAGGTCAGTTAGACCTCAGAAGGAAAGATAAGGGATTCTGTGGTTAGGCCTACTCAGATAGTTGCGTGGCAACATATATCAAAGGAGCAGGAGAATAACGGAGAAAGGAGAAAAATAGCACCTTTCATCTAACAGAGTATGTCAGCCAATCATATACTAGCTACTAACGTGTGTACTTTCTTATTGTAACTTTAACCAATCAGCGATAGATATGTTAGCCTTCTGAGAGGACTTACACCTGTGTATTTTGCTAATAAGGTGGACATTTTGGCTTGTATCAAGTCGTTGCCCTGTCCCTTCATCGCGGCAGCTGCTGAGAAGAAATACCATACCTTGCTGTTCTTGGCTAAAGAACAGGCATTGGGAAGGCAGAGAGGTACATACTTGTGGGATCCCTTGTATCGAAAATGTGCTCTGGAAGCATCTTCCTGTTAATTGGTCCACTGCCTAGTATCATATTGGCCAATAATTATGATACAAGCCTCTTACTTGGTCATGAGTAGTACTAATCCTAACCAGATTGAATACTGTTGATTATGTTATGATGTAAAAACCTCCCTTCTATGAAGCCATAGGTGTAAATGAGTCTTATGAGGAAAACAATAAAAGCAACCCAAGCCAGTGCAACTGGAATACAGGTGAAATTGTGAAAAATACTACCCCTGTCAATACTGGACAGGGCAGAGCAGAATATAAAAATACGAGAAAATAAAAATATGTCTATATGAGAATGGCAGAGCAGAGCAGGGAGTGTCGGGGCTAACTAAGCTGGAGACATTGGAACCTGTGGGTGATAAGAGAAAGCACTGTGAAGAGATAGCCCCTGCCAGTGGGGGACATGAACAAAACAGGGGTGTGTTGGAGCTAACTGAACAAGGCTAGGGATGAATGATAACAGAAAACACCATCAGTAAGGTAGATAAGAGACCGTAAAGCATGTGACTGTGAAGAAGCAAACAGCCGAGTCACAATGACACCTGAGGAAGATTTGGTACTTCAGCCTCACGACCACCAGAGAGACCCCCAGGAGGATCAGCAAGCATGCGCGACAGTTCCAGGAAAAAAACACAACCTCCTCGGGAAGTGTTTGATTATGTCTTGAACTGCTTCATGAATATGTATCTGAGCAGGAAATAAAACTCCTGCAGCTGCATGTGTACGGTGCGCAGCTGCGGAGGTAAACTGCCCTGTGCCCAGCACTGCTTCTGGCTTGCCAGAATAAAACTCCTAAAACTTAGAGAAGTTTTCGGTGACTCAATTTCAACAATCTGGGGGCTCGTCTGGGATCACCAGAACTCCGCAGACTAAGGACCTAGGACGGAAAGGTGCACCTCTGCCTTTTTTGCAGACCCTCCTACCGCACTTAGGCTGGGAACTGGCAGTGAGATTTTAGACCCAGAAAGGCAAGCAAGAAAAAAAAATAAATTAAAGTGTACAAATGTGCGAATTCGCCGGCAAAAGACAGCTGAGACCTGTAGTTCTGCGCGCCAGGACCTGAATGGAGCAGTCTCTCGCCGGCAAAAGACAGCTGAGACCTGTAGTTCTGCGCGCCAGGACCTGAATGGAGCAGTCTCGGAGTGTGAGTATAAAGCGTTTACCGTTCGGTTGGGTGGGATTGGCTGTCTGAAAGTGTGTGACTGAGATGGAACCTGGTTCCCAAGCGAGTGCGGTAGGGTTTCTACCCGCGGTTCCAATCCCTCGCAAGAGGCTTGGCCGGTGAAGACTCAGAGCAAGTGCACACGCGACTGGACAGGAGGATAGAAAGGGACCCAGGAATTCAAAAGCGATTACCAGACATTGCCCCAGAGAGTCCGTTAGGGACAAGGATTATAAACTGGAATAACCGTGGGTCCCGAGAAGATAAAACAAAAAAGTAGTCTATTGTTGTGTGATGATATTGCCAAAGGAACTAATACGTTTGGGTCCTTTGGGGACTGGGCTTGTCAAGCTCTGGCAGTGTATGTAACAAGGAACCATTTAGCCTGAAGGAGGCTGAATATGCTGATCTCTGGAAGCAATCAGCAGAAAGAAAAGTTAAGAAGGGGACAGAGGGGAGAAAGAGGAGAGGGAGCCCTTAGACAACTTACCACCCCCGTATATAGTTCCCCCTCTGTGCCGCGGTGCCCGCCTTGGCCCCCCACTCTGGCGGTGGCCGCTTCAGCCCCCCCCCGCCTTCCCCCTTGCCACGGCCACTTCAGCCCCCATGCCCCACGCCCTGGCTGCGGTGCTTGTTATAAGGGAGGCAGTCCCTCGAGGATAGAAAATAAACGAAGCCTTTGAGGAACAAGAAGGCAAAGAGGAATCCCCCACAGATGGGCCAGAAAGATTAAGAAAAAGTTTACAGATGTACTCCAGCATAGATCTAATCTCACCTGCTGGAGTGGCCCTCTTGAGAACACAATTTGTGGCCAAATCTTCGGGACAACATTAGAAGGAAATTAGAGAGAAACTAGAAGACTGGCAAGATAGGAGTCTGGAGGACCTTTTGAGAGAAGTCCAGAAGGTATATGCCCGAAGGGATGCAGGAAAACAAAGCAAAGGCTAAGAACTTTGTGCAGCAGTAAAGAAGAGTCAGAAAGTACAAGCTACAACTGAAGAGTTCAAAGGGACAGGGCCCAAGAGGCCTCTGGAGAATCAGGGTTCAAAAGAAAGAGAACCTCCTGTGTGTTATTATTAAATATTGCTGTGAAAAGACACAGGATGAAAAATTATTGAAGGAAGAGTAAGGGTGTCAGGGGCTCTACCTCCTGGGGATCCCGGGACATAGAGAGCCCTTGATAAGATTATTAGAAGGTGCCCAGAGGGAAGGAGTGGAATTTTCAATTGACACAGGAGCAGAAAGAACAACTGTTAAGGGCATTCCTAAGGAATTGAGAAGGGATTAAAAGGCAGTGATAGACCGGCTCCTGAGACAGGGCTTACTGGAACCCTGTATGTCTCCCCATAATACCCCCATTTTACCTGTGAAGAAGCCAGGGGGAACATAGAGGCTTGTACAAGACCTGGGAGCAGTGAACCAGAGAACACCAACGGAGTTCCCTGTAGTCCCTAATCCACGTACCCTGATGAGCTGCTGGAGTACCAATGGTATAGTGTTAAAGATTTGAGGGATGCATTTGGGGCCTGCCCATTAGACGAAGCATCCCGAGGTTATTTTGCTTTTGATTGGGAGGATCCTGACCCCGGGAGAAAGCAGCAGCTGAGACGGACTGTGTTACCCCAAGGGTTCACAGAGTCACCTAACTTATTGGGACAAACGCTGGAAAAAATATTAGAAAAGGTAGATTTAGATCCAGAGGTAAAATGATTGCAATATGTGGATGATTTATTGCTCGATGGGAAATATGAATCAAAAGTTAAGGAAAACACAATTAAACTGTTGAACTTTTGGCCCAGAATGGTCTCAGAGTATCTCAAGGAAAACTCCAGTATGTCCCTAAATACTTGGGGGACAGGCTGATGAAAGGAGAAGAAAGGTTAGAAACCTTCCCTCCTATCGGTAAATGTAAGTGAACAAACGGCACACGGAGTGTTGGTCCAGAGCTGGGCTGGAATGAAGAACCCAGGAGCATCCTGTTCCAAATGATGAGATCCTGTCATTAGAGGATGGCCTGCCTGTGTACAATCTATAGTGGCCACAGCTTTGTCAGTAAAAGAGGCTAGAAAGGTAACTTTTAATTTCCCTCTCAAGGTATTTACCCTGCGTAACGTAAGGGGAATTCTATAACAAAAGGCGGAAGAGTGATTAGCAGGTAGCAGGATGCTTAAATATGAGGCAATGCTGATAGATTCCCCTCAGTTAGAATTAGGTGTTAGGGGGGTCCAAAACCCAGCTCAATTTTTATTTGGGGAACCAAGTTTAAAGTTAGAGCATGATTGTCTTAAAGTGATAGAACTGGAAGTAAAGGTGAGGCCTGACTTAAAGGATTATGAGCTCAGAGAAGGGGAAGAATTATTTATAGACGGATCTTCAAGAGTGACAGAAGGACAAGGAGAGTCGGGAAATGGGACTGCTTAAGCTGCTCAGGCCTTCGTTACAGTTAATTTCCATTGATCCCTAGGTAAGGCATGCTGAATGATTCAGAGTGCCCATGCCAACAGCTATTGGCACTTGCATGTGAAGGGCTTCAAATGAATTATTTTTCTTTTGAAGTCTTACTGTGCAAGAAAGAGGTCAGTTACAGCATTTCAGTTTGCTTTAACTGCTAATTCTGTTGCTATGAAGTCTGGACACTGTTTTTTTATTCAGTCTGCAAGGTCTGAATCCTCACTGTCTTTCCAGGAGACATTGTAAAATAAGTGGCACTGAAAGTGTGTATTACTGTGAAGCCTTCAACTTTTCTCTCCAGTAATGTTTCTCAGAAGAGGTGCTTTGATTATTTTCAGCTCAGAACATCAGTACCATCTTCCTCTCATGCAGATTTTTGCTGTAGTTTTCATGTTATTTTAAAATATTACCTTTAATTATTGATTGTGGAGGGTTTTGTGTCTTGCTTTAAATTTGTAGTTTAAGGCCTTCAGCTGCTTATAAAAAAAAAAACAGTAGGTTCCAAGACTGTGGGTTAAGGTTCTCCATCGTCACTTGGGAACTCAAGGGTAAATCTAAGCATCAGATTTGTGTCAAACTGGTACATTTGCATTTTAAGCTGACTTTTAAAAATAAAGTTTTAGTAAATTTAGTTAAATGCGAGTACATTTGCTTGTAACTGTAAACACATGAGGGGATCTTGTAACTCTGATCTCACTTCCTGTTGTAATGATAGCAGCAGCCTGGATACAAAAGTGGTTATGGCTGCAGCTTGCTCATTTTTTTAACAGTGAAAAGGATCAATATCTGACTTGTGTAAAACACCTTTGTGGTGGTTTGGGTGTCCCTCACCCCCCCACACTTTAGAAATCACCCAAACTAGACTCAGCTGGCTCTGGAAATTTGAATGAAGCTTATATTTACAGCTGGCACAATTTACAAGCAGATATTTACAGTATATACAGATATAGACAGAAATAGACAAGGGAAAAGTAATACAGAAACACAGCTCTCCTCCCAGAAACCTGAGTCCGCAGGAGGGGCTCTTAACCACCCCCTCACCTCACCCCTACCCCTCTCAACCTTACCCCAGTCCCAAGGAAGAATGGACATTCGGCCAGGGGGATTAAGAAGCAAAGGTGAATCAGCCAAAAAAAGCAAATGGAGGGTGAGGTTAGAAAGCAAGATGCAGTTCAGCCAGCAGCCCCAGCTCCCCAGCAGGCAAAGAGAGCAAGTGACCTAATCTTTGTTTTGCCTTTTCTTCTTTACACATCTCAGCAAGACTGTGAGCAAAGTAGACATCACCATTGTTTTCATTTCTCAGCCTATGATCTAGTCCCTCTCACCAAAACATTCTAGCTAGGCTCAAACTAGCACAACCTTCAAACACCTGTACAATGCCACAACCAATGGGATGCTTGGGTGAAAGGGGTGGCTTTATTGCCATTTAAAGTACACTAGTTTTTATCTAAACAAACCAATCTGTCCCTCTTCAGAAGCTGTTCTGAGTTACTGTGAAACTACTTTTCTGCTAGAAGAATTTGAATTCCTGCAAAACAGTGAGAGAAGTCCAGAGGTGTTGAAAATTGTGAATACTGTAAATACAGTTTTATTTCTGTGTGTAGTGAGAAAAGGAACACTCTGCTTAATTACTGTTTGTTCCTAACAGAATATGTGAGGTTCCTTTATTTGTATTTCTTCTACAAGTTTGGAAAGAAAGATTAACCCTCAATTTGCCTGTTACTGACACAGCATCGCTGAACTGTGACCAGCGTGGTGTGCTTTTCTGGGCTTTAATTTGCTCTTGATTGTATAAGTAGTATTACAGATCTGCTTTGTGTACATGGAAGAGGTTTTGTCTTTTGAAATGTAGTGAGGGGTGTAACCCTAACTTTTGCATGTTGAACTTTTGAGGGCAGTCACCAGGACACACACTTGTATCTGTGCCTGATAAGCTTATCCTGGGAATAAACTTACTGGATATTTTTTTCTAAGCTTTAATTTGTATAGTAGTTCTTAAGCACTTTCTAGGCAGACTGGGTGGGAGATTTAAAATACATGTTTCAGCCAAATGTTTTTGTTCTCTATTTTCTTGCTTTTAAATGCAGGCTGAGGTCAAGTGTTCAAAAATATCAAAGGATTAATGGAATCATTCATAAGTTGCACTCTACAGAGACTATAATGTAAATTAAGAAGTACCAGTAAAAACTATTGTTAGAACCCAAGCATATAAGTTTCCCCGATATGGGGAAAAGAGAGAGAAAAGCCTGTATAGAAAGGAGTGAAGTTAGAATACAGTTATACATCAGACTATGATCAGAAATAACAGGGAATTGAAAGGAAACTTCTTTAACTCCACATTGGGGAGGGTATTTCTTGTTTCACCTATCACAAACTGTCATCTGGATGGCTGAGAAAAGATGGACACACACCTCCTGAGGAAAAGACATCCCCAACTCCTGATCTCATGTATAGAACAAGGGGTGGGATCATTTTTTTTGTATATGCCAAGCACGTAAGATCTTTATATATATGTAAGTTGCAATGAAAATTGTTGGCACCATTGTAGGCATAACTGCCCCCCCCCACAAGGGCATTGGGGTTTAAGTAAAATTGGAAGGGGAATTAACTGATATTACACTGGACAATTTGAAGAGATAGGAATAATATCAACTAGATACTCAGGTAGAAGAGCAGGAGTGTGGAGGTACTGTGTAACCCAAGAGTGAAGAGGACGCGCAGAGAGGAGAGCTTCTGAGTCCCCTGAAGAATACCCTTGCTGTCGAGAAGATGCTATACCCTGTTGCTCGAAGCAACCGAGTAGACAGAGGAGACAGAGGGGNACCCGAAGGATGGATGTTACCCAATGAGGTAATTGGGCATTAGTGTATTAAGTGAAAAGGAGAGGAATTCCAAAAAGGGTAGGAGAATTAGGTTGTAGGAATCTGTTAACAACTAATGGTAGTTCTGCCTCACATTGGTGGCCACATAGCCCTGAGGGATATTGGACCAAGAAGTGTACTAGTGAAACTGTGTGTTATCATTCGCAAGACAACAGTAACCCTTTCATGGAGATAACTGGAGTAAAGGATTTTTGGGAAAACCCCCAAAGGAGTGACTCTGCATGGCAAGCACCAGATGGGCTATTCTGGATTTGTGGAAAGAAGGCCTATGCAGAATTTCCAGGAGAGTGGAGGTGGGTCTGTACTATTGGAATAATACAACCAGCACTCATTCTGTAACTAAAAGCTTGGTGGAAATGAGTGGGGTTTATTCTTTTATGTGTTTTTGGAGGATTGATATTCTTGCTGTGTATGAGTCCTTGCTTTATTCGCTTGATCCAGTCAACAGTACAAGAAATGCAGGGAGACTGGGGAGGGTCAGGCGTAAAGATTTATGTCCTCAAGAAAAAGGAAGAAGAAGGGAGTCGAGATTGAGTGGAAAGAGTACTTAGAAGGATGGAAGCATTGACACAGGTAAATATGATCAAAAAGCAAATGGGGAATTGTGAAAAATGGTCCCCATGTCAGTATGGGACAGGGCAGAGCAGAATATAAAAATACAAGAAAATAAAAATATGTCAATATGAGAATGGCAGAGCAGAGCAGGGAGTGTCGGGGCTAACTAAGCTGGAGACGGTGGAACCTGCGAGCCATAAGAGAAAGCACTGTGAAGAGATAGCCCCCGTTAATGTGGGACGTGAGCAAAGCAGGGGTGTGTTGGAGCTAACTGAACAAGGCTAGGGATGAAAGGTAACAGAAAAAATGCCATGAGCGTGGTAGATAAGAGACTGTAAAGCATGCGACTGTGAAGACACAAACAGCCAAGTCACAATGACACCTGAGGAAGACTTGTTACTTCAGCCTCACGACCACCAGAGAGACCTCCAGGAGGATCAGCAGGCATAGGCAACAGTTCCAGGAAAAAACGCAACCTCCTTGGGAAGTGTTTGATTATTATTGAACTGCTTCATGAATATGTATCTCAGCGGGAAATGAAAATCCTGCAGCTGCATGTGTACAGTGCGCAGCTGCGGAGATAAACTGCCCTGCGCAGCTGCAGAGATAAACTGCCCTGTGCCCAGCGCTGCTTCTGGCTTGCCAGAATAAAACTCCTAAAACTTAGAGAAGTTTTTGGCGACTCAATTTCAGCAGACATTATTGGATAAGATGTTAAGAGCATGTCGATTGTGGTAGAATATTAGAGTAAGACTACAAAGTTTGAAGCTATTTTAATAGGGTAAAGTTGATAGATTTAACATTATTTTTTCTTTTGGGTTGACTGACTTGAAGGTTTCAGTTTCTTTGTGCCAGGCCATGGCATCATTTCTAAAGAGCTCTACGTAATGTCACATCTTGGATTTCTTTGTTTTTTCTCAGTACTGATTCAATGGATTTCAATTTTTCCTTTAGTTAATCGATGTGATGGTTTGGGTGTTCCCCACCCACACACACATTTGAAATCACCCAGACTAGGCTCAGCCAGTTCTGGAAATTGAATGAAACTTATATTTACAGCTTAGCAGAATATAGAAGCAGATATTTACAGTATATACAGTTATAGACAGAAATATGCAAGGTAAAAGGTAATACAGAAACACAACAGCCCTCCCAGAAACCTGAGTCCCCAGGAGGGGCTTCCAACGGCTCTTCCACCTTCCCCCTACTCCTCTCAACCTTACCCCAGTCCCAAAGAAGAATGGAGGTTTGGCCAAGGGGTTAGGAAGCAAAGTGGATTAGTCAGAGAAAATGGCAGAGAGGCCAGAGAGAGAGATGCAGCTTGGGGCTCCCCAGCAGGAGAAGTAGTGCCTTATCTTTTATTTGATTCTTGGTTTTATACATCTCAGCAAGCCTATGAGGGAAGTAGACATCACCATTGTTTTCCTTTCACAGCCTGTAACCTAGTTCTTCTCACCAAAACATTTTAGCTAGGCTCAAACTACCACAATCCACCTCTGTCTATTTCACTCAGAGTATTGCTGAGAACTCTCTGATCTAATCTAAACCAATATTTACACTAATGAATATTGCAAGTTCAGTTCACTCTTCATTCCAGCTATCTCAGATGTAGGTGATTCAAAAGCTCAGAAAACAGCAAACAGTTTGTCTCCTCACAGATGAGATGAGAACAGGGACTCCCAGGTGATGCTGGGTTTGTGCTCACGTGCTGTAGATTCTCTCATAGATTCTTTCATTGGAGGCTGATAGTACCTAGCACAGAAAACTCTTAACAGCTTGTATGATACACTCTGAATTTAAACTCTCTCAGCTAAAGTCAGATTTCTCTGTGGAATACACTGGATTTCACCATTCTCCTGCATTACCATCAGCAGACACCACCCCTCGGACAAGTTTCCCTTTGCCTGAAGGAGAAAATACCCAAACAGTTTTCCCCAACAGGCAGACTCCCCTGAAGATTGGACACTTGTATAGGCTGTGGCATAGCCCTGGAGGGTGATTGATAATTAATAAGAATTTGTGAGTAAATGCTTTAATGCCTCTGTAATTCTCTACTGCCTTCTGCCATAAGCAGAAAGAGCTTGGGCCCATCTACTGGGCAAAAAGCATATTGACCCCAAGTGGCATTTGACTGTGGGGAAACTCCTCTATTTATAGTTTGAATGTTTGCTAGTTATAAACAAGTTACTGTTTGATATTATTCCTAGAATGTCTTACATAACCGTGTAATGTTGTAGTTAGGGTCTGGCGTGCAGAAGATGGCGCCCTGTATGGAAAGATAGAGCTCCTCTCTGTGCTCTCTATGATCTCTATGATTAATAACATCCTGTCTGTGACATATGCAGACGGAAGTGACACTGTTACCTATCCTATATAACCCCACGCTACACATTAATAAACGCCATTTGCTGTCCACCACATTGGTGCCTGCATGCTAATGACCACGTGCAGCCACTCCTGACCAGGCCATTGTGCGCTGAACGGCGACAAGTGGTGCTGAAACCTGGGAAGGGAAGGGCCTGGGGAAACCCAGGACGACTGCCTGGGTTCCGGGAGATTTGCCTGGAAGGGAGATCGGCAGTGGTATCATCCCAGAGGAGGAAGGGGAGCGCTCCCGAGGACCAGCAAGGAGGATGGAAGCCCTTGTGAAGGTCGTATTACAGATTCATAAGCAGTGGGGTATTGATTGCAAGTTTAAAGATATTACTCTCACCGTTGTGAGGCTCTTAGAAACCGGGGTCATTAATGAGCCGGTAGATATTCTCCACCCTGCGGTGTGGGACGCTTGTATCAAAGCTCTGGCCAAAGAGGCTATGTCCTCAGGCACTGGGAAGCACCTTAAACCGTGGGGAAAGGTGGTGCAAGCCTTAAAAAAGGCTAGGCAAGAGCAGGAGACGTGGAAAGCGGTGAGGACTTGCCTGCAGATTACTCCTAAATTAGGAGTTGGGGCAGCTACGCAGACCGCACCCCCAAGCGATTATGATCTCGCTGTATCCGATGATCCAAGTGATAAGCCTCCCAAATCCCTGCCTCCCAATCTCTCTGTCACCACTCGCAGCGACAGCAGCAGCGGCTGCAGCAATGCAGCCCCGCCGGTGCCTCCAGTGCAGCACCGGCTCCTGCTTCTTCTGCTCCAGCCCTGCCACAGAGCCCTGTCCCAACTGCGGAGGGGGCTTTACAGTGGCTTACTTGAGGAGATTAGGAGCGTGGAGGAGAGAGCACGGGCAGAAAATAACCTCTGCCCTGTTTGCCCAAAGATGGTGCTGGGCAGGCAGGGGAGGGGCATGGTGAGAGCTCCTTTGTTCAGCACAGAGGGGTGAACGAGGCAGGGGAGGATCTTGGGAGTGGCAATGGAGATGCAGGTCGCATGGGCGAGAGGCGTGACATCACCCAAACCGCCCGCCCACAGGGATGCCCTTATACGGTAGTCACCCCGCCTGCGAGAGGGCGGAGCAAGCAGGGAACAAAGAAAGAGCCTGCCCACGAGGGGAGTGGGCGGAACCAAAGTTCGAGCAGAAGGCGGAGAGAGCCAAGAAGGGGAGAGCCTTCCTGCAAAGGAGGGCGGGGTCGGAGCCCAACGAAAAGGTACAGACATCCGGAAACAAGCAGTCAGTCGCCTTCGGCTCGGGCTCAGACAACTCTGACACCGCATCGGACACCGGATCGGATACCGGATCAGATGAGTGGCTCTCAACGGATCCATACACAGAGAAGGAAGAAACGGAGGAAGTCATACTTAAAAAACAAATTATCCCTATCTGGATCAGTGAAGAAACACGAGGGGAACAAATCCCTCTCACGGATTGGAGAAGGATAAACATAAAATGTGCCAACTGGGCTGAGTCACTCCCACAGGCATTCCCAGTCTGAGTGGCGGATGGGGGCCAGAGGGTCCATTCACCAATAAATCCTAAAGATATACAAACAATTGTCAAAGCAATCACGGAGAAAGGCCTTAATTCTGCCATGGTGTCAACCCTCATCGAGTCTTTTTGGGGGGGACGACATGCTCCCGTTTGACATAAAGCAGACTTGCAGGCTGATCCTTGGTGGCTTGGGGATGATTGTTTTCAAACAAGACTGGGAAGATAACTGCACGAGGCAGTTAGCCCAGGTAGCAGGGGCAGATCATCCACGGCACGGCTCCAGTCTGCAGCAGCTGATGGGTACAGATCCAGCCATGACTACCCTCCGGGCACAAGCCCAAGGCTTGCGACCCCACGAGGTCATGACAACCACTCATGCAGCCAGAGAAGCCATCTGCACAGCCTCCAGGGCTATCTCCAAGCCAGCGCCATGGATCACAGTAAGGCAGAAGGAGAGAGAGAGCTTTACACAATTCGTGGATCGCCTTCAGGCTGCAATCGACTCTTCATCTCTGCCCTCAGAAGCAAAAGGTCCGACACTGGCAGAATACCTACGTCAGCAATGCAACTCAACAACCAAAGAAATCCTGCGATCGCTGCCGGCAGGAGCAAGTCTCGCAGACATGATCAGGCATGTCGTGAGGGAAGAGCAGATAACCCCGCTGCTCAGCACAACAGTGTGCCTCTCGTGCAGCCAGATAGGTCATGCAAAAATAAACTGCCCTCAAGCAGGAGATCCTCCACTAATGTCCAATCCACATGGAAACCGCTCTAGAGGACCATGTTGGATCTGCGGAAAAAGAGGACATTTTGCCAAAGACTGCAAGATGAGGAACATGGGAAACGGCAGAGGGAGAGGGCGCCTGAGTCACACACAGCCTTCTCCCAATTGGAACATGAAGCAGCCCAGTTACATCTATCCCAGGGGGAGCGAAGCATACCGGAACCCACCATCCAGTTGACAAGTGACCAATTTCGTGGCTCAACCAGTGGCCCAGTCGATGGCCCAGCCACAGTTGTCCACCCAGGGGCAACAAGACCTACAGCTTGCGAGCACGATCCCAGGGTTGCTCTATTAATAAAGTGTGATGAATGACCAATAGTCTGGGGTACTTGTTTCCTTTACAACTCTCCAGACAATACTATCATCAGTATTTCTTTTCTAATCGACACAGGGGCAGACGTCACAGTCATTCCAGAATCAAGGTGGCCACCACATTGTAAACTGACAAATGCCCCCATGGTGGGAGGAATAGGAGGATCATCACAAGCTTGAAAGAGCATTGGATTGGTGGCAGTAACACTCCACACAGAGAGAGGCTCAGAGAAAACTATCGCTCTTCGTCCATACGTGGTACCAGGAGTCCTGCCCTTGTTGGGTAGGGATGCCCTAGTCCTATTAATATTTACCCTAAGGGCCACTGCCATGTTCCTGCATTCTCCAATTAAGCTCACATGGAAGTCATCTGATCCAGTGTGGGTCGAGCAGTGGCCCCTATCAGAGCCTCGATTGGACATTCTCCGCCACCTAGTGGAGCGTGAGATGCAACTAGGCCACATAGAACCTTCTACTAGCCCATGGAACACTCCAGTCTTCATGATGTGCAAACGAAGTGCTGAAGGGTTTCGCCTTCTCCATGACCTACGGGAAGTGAACAAGAGGATTCAACCCATGGGCCCTGTCCAAATGATGTTGCCCATGAACTCTATGATACCAAAAGAACAACCTTGCACCATCCTTGACATCAAAGACTGCTTCTTCTCAATACCACTACACGAGGAAGACAAGGAATGATTTGCGTTTTCAGTCGTGTTTCCAAATGGCCAACGTCCCAACCTGCGCTTCCAATGGAAAGTACTGCCCCAAGGCATGATCAATTCACCTACTATTTGTCCAATCACAGTGGATCGAGCTCTGGCACCAATTCGGCGAGACGATCCAACAGCAACTATAGTCCACTACATGGACAACATCCTAATAGCAGCACCATCAGAAGATCAGGTGAACCAATTGGTATCTCAGATCACAGAAACTTTGAAATCAAATGGATTCGAAATTGCGAGCGCAAAGATCAAGAAAGGATCATATCTCAGCTTCCTAGGAGTGGGAATCACAGGCTCTTATGTAACTCCTCCTCAAGTGAAAATTTCTCGAGACATTGAAACACTTCATGATGTCCAACACTTGGTGGGATCCCTACAGTTGATCTGCAACATTGTTCTAATTCCTCCGGAAGTCATGGCTCCCTTGTATGATCTCTTGAAAGGAAAGAACCCATGGGAGCAGAAGACTCAGCAAAAGTGATGAGCTCTCTCAATTTCATCGAGCGACAGATATCATCGAGTATGCTCACCAGGTGGGACCCAAACACACCACTCGACCTATATGTTCGCTTCACAGTAAAGGGGGGAGTAGGAGTGCTAGCCCAAGGACCCCCTGAAAAAGCTCTGCCAATACAATGGGTAGTCCTAGGACAAGTGTCACGTGCATTCTCACCAGGAGTCGAATGCATAGGCAACTTCATCATGAAAGGCAGAAAGCTTGCCTTAAGACATCTAGGCACTGAACCTGCCATGATATATCTACCCTTCCGCAAGCAACTTCCTACGCAGTCAGTAGCGATGTCAGAATACCTGGCCATGGCTCTTGTGGGATTCAGCGGAGAAATCAGGTACGTCCTAAAGTCCCCTTGGACTCAAGTGTTAGCAATTGTGGACATCAACTTTCCTCAGAAAATCAAAGATAGACCACAAGAGGGACCGACAGTATTCACAGATGCGTTCTCAACGACTTCTACAGCAGCAGCAGTGTGGCAATCGGGAGAAGAATGGCACTGCGTCAAAATGACTGACAGCACACCCTCAGTCCAGCAGCTAGAAGTAGCAGCTGTGGTACTGGCGTGCGGACTATTCCCAGTGGAACACCTCAACATTGTGACCGACTCAATGTTCGTGGCAAGACTCTGCTTGACCATGTCAGGACCAGGTGTATCAACATCCCCAGCAGTGCTGATGCTGGAAGAGACACTTTCTTCTCGAAAAGGCACTATGTCAGTCATCCATGTCAACAGCCACAACCCAATTAAGGGATATTTTCAACTTGGCAATGATAGAGCAGACGCGGCAGCAAAAGGACTGTGGACACTAAGAGATACTGAGAGCTGCATGAATCTCTTCACATTGGAGCCAAAGCACTGGCAAAGAAGTGTGAAATCTCGATCACCGACGCGAAGCACATAGTAGCCACATGCCCTCATTGCCAAAAAACACCACTGTGGTCCAGCAGAGTCAACCCTAGAGGCCTTAAAGCCTCAGAAATATGGCAGACAGACTTCACACTATGTCAACTATTGAAACCATGAGCATGGTTGGCAGTAACTGTAGATACCTACAGCGGAATGATAGTAGCCACACAACACCTCAGAACAAATTCCAAAGCGACCATTCAGCATTGGCTAACACCCATGGCATGGCTTGGTGTCCCTAATCAGATTAAAACAGACAATGGTCCAAACTTTGTCTCTAAGTCTATCCAGACATTTGTCTCAAAATGGGGCATTACCTTAATTCATGGTATACCTTACAACAGCATAGGTCAAGCGATAGTCGAACGAGCAAACCAAACCTTGAAAACTAAAATAGAGGTGTTAGCAAAATCAGAAGGATTTTTCAATGCCATTCCCTCAGGAGATCAAGCACATTTGTTAGCAACTGCCCTGCTAGCACTAAACCAATTCCCTAGAGGAGAGGAGGCAAATAGCCCCTCCCAAAAACATTGGGCTACTCAGGCACTAGAAAAAGGTCCGTCAATCATAGTTAGAAACAAGTTGGGAGAATGGGAACCAGGATGGGAATTAGTCTTGACAGGACGAGGATATGCAGCAGTCAGAAAAGACGGTAGAATTAAATGGTGTCCACTTAAGTCCATTAAACCAAATCTGCAGAATGAAACTAATGAAAACTGCGAGTTTTTGTTCACAGGAACAGCTGACTGGATGCCCTCGTAACGCTTACATTCCAGTGCCAAAGGAAGATAAGCCAGCAAGGATTCCATCGGCATCTAAGAGTGTTACAACAGCGAGACCTAAGCAACAACAAGATGGCCCCCGAAGGGGAGGGCTACAATGTCTTTGTGTGATTTTGATCCTGGGAATGGTAAGACCTTCTGACAGCTCTTACAGCCACCGACCGAGGGAATGGATACTGATGAGATGGGAAGATCAACAGGTAATACAGAAAAGAGTCACATCAGGGGCTCCTACTTTCTATGTTCCAGTATATGAATTAGCCCCAGTTGATCATTGCTATCATGATGCAAGCTTCTATATTTGCCCCAGCCATAACCCAGGTAGACCTCATTGTAACTTTCCACCTCATTGTAACTTTCCAGATGACATCTTTTGTCCCTACTGGGGATGTGAAACTATAGCCACGGATTGGGTACCAGGAGCAGGACCAGACAGATATCTGACAGTCCAGGATACATGTGCCGTCGCTCCGGAACATAGCATCGAGTGGAGACTTTCAGGGTCTCATGGAAAAATCAGAAAATGATGCAGTATTCTCACACTAACTGTAACCAGAGAGAACGACCTGGGATGGACCATTGGTAGGACTTGGGGTCTAAGGTACTGGGAATCAGGCACAGATAGGGGAGGTCTATTCCTTATTAAAAAACGAGAAATAAAGATCAGTGCAGCGATTGGCCCCAATGCCGTAATTAAAAGCGACAATCAGTGTAGCAAGGAAGACCTAGCCCCCATCGCTTCCTACTCTAAGCCTCAAATCACTACACAAACCACTACTAACAAACCAAACATGAAACCCTACTCTTCACATTACAAGCCATTTTTTGATGTGCTAAATGCAACCTTTTGGTCGATAAACCAATCTAACCCAAGGCTCACAGATTCCTGTTGGCTATGTTACGATTTGTACCCTCCTTTCTATGAAGGTGTTGCCCTCAATACCTCTTTTATCTACTCATCAAATGACAATCCAGCCACGTGCGAATGGAACACACCTAAGAAAGGACTCACTCTAAGTCAAGTTAGAGGCCAAGGCACCTGCTTTGGTAACACCTCACTGATTGAGTGGGGGGATGTTTGTGTGAATACTGTTAAGATCAATAAACATTACAAATGGGCAATCCCATCCACACCTGCAATGTGGATCTGCCATCAGTTGGGAGTGACACCTTGTGTGTCTCCTAAACATTTCGATGCCTCTAATGATTTTTGTATTCAGATTTTATTTGTCCCCAAGATCCTATACCATCCAGGAGAAGAGATGTACTACTACTGGGGAGAGGACAACAATAGAGTTCAGAAGAGGGAGGTGATAACTGCGATAACGATAGCAGCATTGCTCGGCCTAGGAGTAACCGAAACAGCTATAGGGGTAACCTCTCTGGTAAAGCAACAACAAGGCCTATCCAACCTACAGACTGCCATCGATGAAGATCTACAGACTGGATGACTCTATAACCTCCCTGGAAGAATCTCTCTCATCTCTCTCAGAAGTTGTCTTGCAAAATAGGCGAGGCTTGGACCTTGTGTTCATGCAATTGGGAGGCCTTTGTGCTGCTCTAAAAGAGGAATGTTGCTTTTATGCGGATCACACCGGAGTAGTGAGAGATTCAATGGCTAAGTTGAGGGAGAGATTAGCTCAGAGGAAAAAAGATAGGGAAGCCCAGCAAGGATGGTTCAAAATGTGGTTCAATCGCTCTCCATGGTTAAATTTATTTTTGCATGACCTATCTGGCCGCACGAGAGGCACACCCAAGCAGCAGGGTTACCTGCTCTTCCCTCACGACATGCTTGGTCATTTCTGCAAGACTTGCTCCTACTGGCAGCAATCGCAGCATTTCTTTGGTTGTTGAGTTGCATTGTTGGTGTAGGCATTCTGCCAGTGTCGGGCCTTTTGCCTCTGAGGGTAGAGATGAAGAGTCGATTGCAGCCTGGAGGAGATCCAGGAGAGGCAACAGCCTCTCCTCACAGGGATGTGCTCCAGGCCTCTCACCAGCTTTGGTGCCCTTCTCTGGACATGTTTGAGCACCTCAACATCTTTCTTAAATTGAGGGGCCCAGAACAGGACAGAGCATGCAAGGGGTGGCCTGACCAATGCTGAGAACGGGCATAATAAACTTCCTTGTCCTTGACCCACTGTTCCCAATCCAGGCCAGGATGCCATTGGCTCTCCTGCCCACCTGGGCACACTGCTGGCTCATGTTCAGTGTGATGATTTGGGTGTTACCTGCCCACCCACACTTAGGAACATCACCCAGACTAGACTCAGCAGCTCTGGAAAATGGAATGAAGCTTTATATTTACAGCTTAGCACAATGTACAGGCAGATATTTACAGTATGTACAGTTATATACAAGTTAAAAAGGCAACACAGAAACACAACAACCCTCCAGAAACCAGAGTCCCCAGGAGGGGTTCTCAACCACCCTTCCACCTTCTCCCCACCCCTCTATCTTGCCTTACTCCAGACTTTGCCTTATGTTCAAGCTACTTTGGAGGGTCAGCAAGGGGGGCTAGAAAGTAGAAGGATTAGTCACACAGATGGCAAGTTAGAGCGATCAGGTTCAAGACAGAGAGACTCTGTTATCTATATTTGTGTTCTTGTTCTTATACTTCTCAGCAAGCTTATGAGTGCAGCAGACATCACCATTGTTTCCTTTTCCCAGCCTATAATCTAATTCTTCTCACCAAAATATCCCAGCTAGGCTCAGACTAGCACATTCAGCTCCTCTCTCCCAGCACCCCCAGGTCCTTCTCTGCCTGGCTGCTCTCAGCCACTCTGTCTCCAGCCTGTAATGCTGCTTGGGGTTGTTGTGGCCAAAGTGTAGGACCCTGCACTTAGCCTTGTTAAATCTCATCCCATTGGCCTCTGCCCACCCATCCAGCCTGTCAAGGTCCCTCTGCAGGGCCCTCCTACCCTCCAGCATATTGACACCTGCTCCTAGCTTGGTGTCATCTGCAAATTTACTGATGATGATGATGCCTTGTCCCAGTATAAACTGCTTCTCTTGATCTCATCACAATACAGTCTGAGACCTATCCAAGAACAAATGGATCCAGTGGCATCACCCGGTAGAGAAGATCATACCAATGCAAACTGCATCTCCTGATCTCCCACTACAGATACAGTTTCATCCTAGAGTGAAGTTAAAGCCTTGACATTCTTGAAGTTCCAACTGCACCCCTCCCAGTGGAAACCAGATAACAGGACTCCTTCCCAGTACAGACTGTGGCCACTCTCAGTAATAGCTACACGACCTGAAGCCCTCCAACCACTTAGGCTGGAACTTATCCCAGTACAAACTGGCCCAAATCCCATTACAAACTGAGCCCCAGTTTGTTTGTAGCTGCAGGTTCTGCTCTGTCCCATCACCAGTCAGAAAGGCACTGCTGCCTCTGGGAGGGACCTTTCCAACTGCCCTGGGATGGAGTAAACCCTGCACACAGTGAAGAAGACCAAGTGCCCATGGGCTGAGGTAGGAGGAGTGTGGCTGCCTAGATAGAGGGTTTGTCCTCTTCATTGACTCAGCACTGGTGTGGCCACATCTGGATTCTTGGTGTGAAAGCTCATTGGTCTAGAGGAGTGCAGAGAACTGCAGAGGTTACAGAGGAGATCTGGCAGGATGGGGTTGTGGTCAAAACTTGCCCTTTGTGTTTCATAACCTCAACTCAGGGTTTTCTCACCTGCACTTGCACCTGACTACAATCATGACCTCCGATGAACTACTCTAATGAGTCTCACAGGAGGCTTTGGCAGTAACAACCCTCACTGGGACCCATTAATACTTCAGGGTTTGATTCTGACTTGGACTTCTTGAGAGGCTTGCTTAGTCTCCTGGTAGTACTTGAGGATCATGGACTCAGACCCAAAAACTCCATGGGGCTCATTAAAATCCTGAAGAGCCACGTCCCATCCTCTAATTCTTGTCCAGATTCCTGCAGTTGATTAAGTTTCTATTACACAAAGCATTGGTGATTATTTTAAAGGGAACAGCTCATTACTTTTTAGCAGGATTTTTCCCTTTTCAAGCAAATCAAAGTAAAACCTGATAAGGTTTCATTGTGAGTAGCACACTCTGCCACTCACAGAGTACAAGTACAAGATGTGACTCATGATGAAATGCCACCAAAGGAAACTTTCTTTGAGGTTCTGGAATTGGTTTTGTCCTTGCTCCTTCTTTTGGAGGCCACAGAATGTGATAGAATTTTCTGTACTGGTTACTGCTCAGGCCCACACCTCACTGCCCCCAGAGGAGCCCAGAGCCACACATGAGGGACAGAATCTGCATTGCCAGGGGCTGGGGCCAGGGCTTGGCCCTTTGGATTAATAAAACACCTTTGTGTTTACTCAGCATTCAAACAACCTTTCCCTTCTTTTCCTGATCTCTCACTACTGCCTCCAGTTCTCTGCTCTAACCAGGCCCTTGAGATGCCTTTCCAGTGGTGTACCTCAGTGGGATCCATTAACACTACAAGGAACTTCAGAGTTTGAATCTCACTTTGACTTCTTGAGACCTTTACATAATTTCCTCTCAGGCTCAGGGGTTTCCATGGCACCAAAGCCACCAGAGGGGTCATTAAAATGTCTTGGACTGGTCCTCTGGTGCTGAGCTGGGCCAGGCTCCTGGGTTGAAAGGAGCTGCTGGCAAGTGGGCAGCACTGCAGAGAGACAGCTCTGCAAAGGAGCAGCTCCTCTGCACAGTGCAGCAGGGCTGAGGGCACTGCCAGGACATCTCAGGGAGACGAGGAAAGCAGAGAGAGCTTGAAGGTGGCCAGGACTGGAAGGGTGACCGAGAGCTCACCGGAGGAGAAGTCACTGCAGTTGTTGACACAGTGAGTCTGTGGGTGCAGGGCAGTGCAGGTGCAGTTCCTGGAGGAATCTCCTAAAGCTGTCACAGACACAGCTGATGTGATCTGTAAGGAGGACACCCTGTCCAGGGGCTCTTGTTAGGTCAGGCCGTTCTGATAAGCTGTGAAGTCCTGAGGTGCAGCCTGGGTTGGGCAGGGATGTCCTTCAGAGGAGTGTCCCTGCAGCCCAGGGACTGTACACTGGGGCAGGGACTCTGATGCCTACCAGGCTCAGCTCTCAGCATGCTCAGGGAGCTCCCCCCAGTTTGCGGGAAGAAGCTGTAGGTGGAAGGATCCACCTCCATCAGGGCAGGACAAGGTAGAGCAGCACAAGGTCCTTCTGCTGTGGAGAGAGTGCTGTGTGGGTAGCACTGCTCACAGCTCCACATCTGTACAGGACACCCCCAGGAGACCTTTCCAGCAGCATAGCGAGGCAAGGGCTACCTGGCAGACAAGGATCCTGTTCTTTCAGTTTTCTGCTGTAGGTTGTCTAGGTGGGCAATGAGACCTAGAAATTAATCTCTCAATTCAGAAGAGGAACTGACACTTGAAATGCTTTACTCGCAGAGGTAACTCAGAGATTACCAGAAACCACCTCACTGTGGCTCACAGAGAGCATCAGTGCCATTTTTCTAACCTCACCAGGGTTGGTCTGAGGTTCCTGACAGAGCCTGTACACACGGAGCTGCCTCTAGGAAGTGATGTTTACAGGGCAGAGCTGAGCACACAGAGGGTGGGATGGGCTCTGTGTACAGGCGCAGGGAGGAGACCTGGGCACAGAGAAGCAGCTCCTGACAAATACAGCTCCAGGCAGCAAAGACCTGGGCAGGGGATGAGAGGGAACTGCTTCCAGAAATGCCCTGGGATGGGAGATCAGGCACCTCCCTGGCATCCTTGGCACTGCAGACACATTTCCCACTGTGACCTTTCAGTCTCCTCTACCAACCAGCAGAGAGAGCTGTCTCAGAGCTATGAGCCATGGCCCCAGCAGCTGGAGGTTCAGCTGAAGAGTTCCTGGTGTTTGTACAAGAAAAAAGATGATAGAAGTCTTTCAGTTCCATCACCTGAGTGGCACCAAGCAGAGCTGGGTAAGGAGCAGGCTCCACACCAATGCCTCTGCCTTTCTAGCTTACTTTTTTCTGGAGCATTGTTGTTCCCTGTTTCTCCGCCTATCCATGGGATTAGGATGTGGGTCACTTTTTGTTCTGACACTGGCTCTGGGAGTCCTGACCCAGAGTTATCTATATGGAAACTAAGTTTCCATGATGCATGTGAAGCTATGATGAATGATGCCATTGATTGGGATTGATGGGGAAGGAGCTGATCCATTCCTCACTCAGCTGAAGGAGAGAGTGTTCTATGAGCACTGGAATCTTCAGTTTCAGAGAGGCCTCCCCTAACTTGTCACCATCTTTTCCTCTGTGAACAGGTCTCCATGCCAAGAGGCTGCAGATGTCCAACAGCAGCTCCATCACTGAGTTCCTTCTCCTGCCATTCCCAGGCACACAGCAGCAGCTGCAGCTCCTGCACTTCTGCCTCTTCCTGGCCACCTACCTGGCTGCCCTCCTGGGCAACAGCCTCATCATCACCACCATTGCCTGGCACCACCACCTGCACACCCCCATGTACTTCTTCCTCCTCAACCTTGCCGTCCTTGACCTGGGCACCATCTCTACCACTGTGCCCAAATCAATGATGAATTCCCTGAGGGACACCAGGGCCATCTCCTATGCAGGATGTGTTCTCCAGCTCTTCTTTTTCATGTTCCTAATTTCAGCAGAGTTTTCTCTCCTCACTGTCATGGCCTACGACCGCTATGTTGCCATCTGCAGACCCCTGCACTATGGCACCCTCCTGGGCAGCAGAGCTTGTGCCCACATGGCAGCAGCTGCCTGGGCCTGTGGGATTCTCAATGCTCTGCTGCACACTGCCAGTACATTTTCCCTGCCCCTCTGCCAGGGCAATGCTGTGCACCAGTTCTTCTGTGAAATCCCCCAGATCCTCAAGCTCTCCTGCTCTAACTCCTACCTCAGGGAGGTTTGGCTCATTGTGGTCAGTGTCTGTCTAGCATTTGGCTGTTTTGTGTTCATTGTGGTGTCCTATGTGCAGATCTTCAGGGCAGTGATGAAGATGCCCTCTCAGCAGGGACGCCACAAAACCTTTGCCACCTGCCTCCCTCACCTGGCCGTGGTCTCCCTCTTCATCAGCACTGGCATCTTTGCCTACCTGAAGCCCCCTTCCATTTCCTCTTCTTCCTGGAATATGGTTGTGTCTATCCTGTACTCAGTGATGCCTCCTGCACTGAACCCTCTCATCTACAGCCTGAGGAACCAGGAGCTCAGCAATGCTCTAAGCAAATTGGTTACTGGAAGCTACCAGAAGCAATAAACTGTTTGTCCTCTTTTGCAGAGCTGTTCTGATGTCAGTCAATGCAGGCCCAGCCTGGCTTCTGTACTTCTTGTTTGTGGTGGTTTTCACTTTTGGAAACATCATCATCCTCTTTCACTTTCTGCCTTTCTTTTCTAACCAGGAGTTTATGTAAGAGGAGCTGTGCTCCTCCTTCGGTTAAACAAATGAAAGGACCTTTCAGTAGCTATTTCTTTTCTCCCGAGATCCTTCCTCCAAGCCTTCTCTGGAGCTCCAGAGATAATTTCTGTGTGCAGGGTTTGTGTCAAAATGAGTCCCAGCACAGCAGCACTACCACGGAACACCAGTGTAGCCTGGACCCCTGGACCTCTCCCAGTAGGAACTGGTCCATTCCAGTTTCAAGTGGATCTCCTGAATCCCTCCTAGTTCAATCTGTTCCTACTCCAGTACAAACTGATCCTCTGACTCTCTTTCTACCAACTCCATTCATATCAGTACAACTTTCATACCCTGACCCCTCCCAGTACAGAATGTCTCCATCACAGTACAAACTGGATATCCTATGCCAATCTCACTATTCACTGGGCTCCATCTCAGTCCAAACAAGATCCCTTTAACCCCTCCACATACAGACCTGGCTTTGTCCTAGCACAAACTGATTCTCCTGATCCCATCCCACTATAGTCTGAGATCTACCCCAGAACAAACTGGAAACTCTGGATAGGTCCCAGTATCAAATGGATCCCTCCCAAGAGCAAAGCCAATAATGTGACCACCCTCACAACACAGACTCTGTCCCTTCCCAGTAAAAGCTACCTACTCTGAACTGTTCCAAGTACACCTGTGGCCTCCTGCCAGAACAAACTGGATCATCTTGTCCTCTCTCACTACCCTCTGGGTCCCATTGCAATACAAAATACATCCCCTGGCCCTCTCTCAGGACTGATCCTGTCCCAGTCCAAGCAGGGTCCTCTTTACCCTTCGAAGCCTTGTTCCAATATAAATGGAATCTCATTCCCCCCTCCCACTGCAGACTGGGAGAGGCTTATTCTAAACTTAATCCCTTGGTCCTCTCCCAGTACAGAGGAGACCTCAGCCCAGTACAGTTGGGATCCTCTGGCCCCATTCCAGCCTTTATCTCATTACAAACTCGATCCTTTTAGTCCCTCCTAGTATAGACCTCCCCCCGCCTCAGTTCACACTGGACCTACCCCTACCCTCCTCCCCACACATCATTGCTGTGGTCTCATCCCATTCCTAATGGAATTGTTTTGCCATCTCCCACTAAAGCCTTGGTCCCATCTCAGTACAAAACACAGCCCCTGAGCAAATCCTGATTCCACCCAGTACAGACTGAACACCAACCTGGTCCAAAATGAGTCCCATTTACACCTCCAACTACAAACATGGCCTTGTCCCACTATAAACTGGTTCCCTTGATCCCATTCCAGTACAGACTAGGCCCTGTCCAAATACTAACCAGTAGCCCTGATTCCATCCCAGTAGAGAGTGGGTTCCATTCCAGTCCAAAGAGGTCCCTTGAACTCCTCCATGTACAGACTTGGCCTTGTCTCAGTATAAACTGATTCTCCTGATCCAATCAGGATCAGGAATGCAATCACAGGGCACCTACAGAATGGCCATGGGATCAGGCCCAGCCAACATGGGTTTAGGAGGGGCAGGTCCTGCTTGATCAACCTGATCTCTTTTTATGACCAGATGACCTCCTGGTGGATATGGGGCAAGCTGTGGCCATAGTCTACCTGGACTTCAGCAAGGACTTTGACACCATCTGCCACAGCAAACTCCTAGCAAAGCTGGCCAGCCTTTGGCTTGGACAGGGGCACTCTGTGCTGGGTTAAGAACTGGTTGGATGGCAAGGCAGTGGTGAATGGTGCCACATCCAGCTGGTAGTCAGTCACTAGTGGTGTGCCCCAGGGACCAGTGCTGGGCCCAGTCCTGTTTAATATCTTCACTGACGATTTGAATGAAGGGATTGGGTCCAGCATCTGTGAGTTTGCAGATGGCACGAAGTTGGAAGCATGTGTGGAACTGGTAGAGGGCAGAAAGGCTCTGCAGAGGGACCTGGACAGGCTGGACAGATGGGCACAGTCCAGTGCTATGAGTTTGAACAAGTCCAAGTGTCAGGTTCTGCACTTTGGCTACAACAACACCATACAGTGCTACAGGCTGGGAACAGAGTGGCTCAGAGCAGCCAGGCAGAGAGGGACCTGTTTGACAGTTGACTGAACAGAAGCCAGCAGTGTGCCCAGGTGCCAAAGAAGGCAAATGGCATCCTGGTCTGTATCAGGAATATGTTGACCAGCAGGACCAGGGAGGTCGTTCTTCCCCTGTACTCAGTGCTGGTTAGGCCACACCTTGAGTCCTGTGTCCAGTTCTAGGCCCCTCAATTTAAGAAAGATGTTGAGGTGCTTGAACGTGCCCAGAAAAGGGCAGCAAGGCTGGTGAGGGGCCTGAAGCACAGCCCTGTGAGGAGAGGCTGAGGGAGCTGGGGGTGCTCAGCCTGGAGAAGAGGAGGCTCGGGGCAGACCTCATTGCTCACTACACCTCCCTGAAGGGAGGTTGTAGCCAGGTGGGGTTGGTCTCTTCTCCCAGGCACCCAGGGACAGAACAAGGGGACACAGCCTCAAGCTGCATTAGGTTCTTCATGGAAAGAATGATTGGCATTGGAATGGGCTGTCAGGGAGGTGGTGGAGTCGCCATCCCTGGAGGTGTTTAGAAGGAGGCTGCATGAGGCACTTAGTGCCATGATTAGTTAATTAGAAGGGTTAGGTTATAGGTTGGACTTGATGATCCCAGAGGTCTTTTCCAACCCGGTTAATTCTGTGATTCTGTGGTCCCAGTACAGTCTGAGACCTGTTCCATAACAGACTGTCTCCCTAGGCATCAGCAATGAGAGTAGAGCCCATTCCAGTAGCAGGGACAGGGCTTGGTTGTGGCTACTGCAGAAGCTGAAAGGCCAGCAGCAGGGACCTGGCGTGGAAGCCCATAGAGAGGTTTCTTGTGCCTGTTCAGCTGCCAGCCACAAGCAGTCTGCTGTCTTGGGCCAGCATTGTGACATAACTGATGGCTGAGAAGCTCCTAGGATAGCAGGAGGCTGCTAAGGTTTTAGGGAGCAGACAAATGAGTAAAAGAAAATGCTCCACACAGGATTGGAAAGAACTGGAAATGCCACTGGAAGTAGTGTTCACAACCACATAAACCAGTACAAACCCATGCAAAATACACAAAAGTTACATCCAGCCTCAGTTTTCCACACTGGGCTTTACCAAGACCTCATTAGGATGACATTGTCCAAAAAAAGTCTTCCAAAGCCTCCCCCCTCAACCAGGCCTTAAAGTCTCCTCCACACACCACCACCACCCCCACCACCCCCACCTAGGTGCAAATGATGCAGTAACAATTAGATCTGCCAAGGCCAAGCCAAACAGGAAACCTCTCCCACAAGAGATAATGTCCATCTGGGAGCAGAGAGAGGCAGGAAAAGGCAAGAACAGACAGAAATGTTCATTTAAATAGGGGAGATGCAAGAATGATGAGATGAAATAACAAAAGATTTCATTTTCTGGTGTCCACCTCCCTGCCCTTCTCGGGTACTGGGAGGACTTTCAACTCTGTGGTTAAGACATCTCAGTTCTCTAACCCATGACAATTCTCCCCTTTATTTCATTCCATAATTTCTGCATCAAGCAATTCATCAAACTAGAAACAGATAACACTCTATTTGTAGAGTTTTGCAAAGGGCTAACCCACATGAGGGAGTGGTCTTGACCCTGGCCCCAGGTGGTCCTGACCCCTCACTGGGGGGGAGTCCGAACCCTCACTTCCTCTCTACCCACCCCCCCACCCCCCCCATATAAAAAGCAGGGGAACTTCCTGTTTCTCCCTCTCCTTGCCTCCTGCTTGCCGGCATCACCATCCTGTTTCCTGCTGCTATTTGTTTTACCACATGGCCATAACCCACAAGGAGGACAAAGCATTGCCATCAAATCTGGTTGTACATATGTATTTTGTACCTTGTTTTCCCTTCCCTATACCTTTTGTACCTTGCCTACCTCAAATACCTTTTATTTATTGTTAAAATCTTCTTCTTTTAACTTCCAAATCAGAGTGAGATTATTTATTTGGGTGTGCTTACCTTCCTCTCTCTCTACATCTAATTCCTTTCCTTTGGGAAAGAGGAGGGAAGAGGGAAGGCATCCTATAAAATGTTATTGGTTCTATTAACTATATTTGAGTCTCTGGGAAATTTAAACTAGAACCAAGACAATTGATTTGGCATCTCAACGTGGGGCTAAGTAGAAAATAATTATTTTAGACAAGATCTGGAAGTTAAAAATGGATGTTCTGAGACTTTCAATAATTCAAGTATTTTGGAGTTATTTTGGAGTTGGATTTGTAAGTTCATAACATATCTGTTGTCCGGATAATGACTAATATGGTATGGGACTACTGTAAGGGTTTACCTGTGTGGGTGTATGGATATTTACTGGATTCTGTTGGAAACTGAACTGGTTTTGGGAACGCCTCTGATATATGGAACCACTCTGAGAGTGTGTGCTGGGACACACAGGGTCCAGATATTTTGGGGGATAAATGGTACTTCCTTGCAGTTTTTGCATTGTGCTTAAACGTGACTCAGGGAGGTGTCATAGCTGTCCTAGCCTGGACCACATGGCAGCCATGTGTAGTTGCCATGATTAGGGCATTCAGAAAAGAGATAAGCAGAGGGAGGGGTGGCCCACCCAGTACCTGCCACTGCTGTGGGTGTCGCTGCGGTGGCTTTGAGAGCAGCCGCTCTCAGACTGGCCCTCGCAGCACAGCGGCAGCCCCGCATGACTCACTGACCGTAAAGCGGCCCAGCTGGCAGTGACAGCATGAACCACGTTGCCGACTTGCCGACGGGCAGCAGTGGGATGGTCTCTGTCCTGAACATCGCCCCACCCCAGGCTCCACACCCACAGATAACCATCTCTGAGCACTCAACCTCTCTCGCTCCTGTCACCACCTGCAGGAAAAAGTTCCAAAAGATGGACAGACCTTTCCCAGATGTGGATCCAGTGGAAAGCAGCTCTACTGGAACCAGCACCCCTCAGCAACCTGCACCAGATGGGAACAAATCTCACTGCAAAATGGTAAGAATCACATCTATGCCCCAAAAGGAAATAAGGCAAAGCCAGCAGGATTATGCAACAGCAAATGGCCAATTGCTACTAGCTGGGCTCTTGAGCTGATGGGCCAAAACAGTGGAGCTAGATCAGAGGGAATCTAAACAGTTGAGATCCTTGTCGAGGGATTGTGATGGTTTGGGTGTCTCCCGCCCCC
>WAAF01016144.1:0-41622 GCA_013400475.1 Tricholaema leucomelas
AGGGGAGAGAGAGAGAGAGAGGGGAGAGGGGAGAGAAGAACAGCAGAAAAGAATCAATAAATGTAGTGGGTGCCCATAAACAGAGCAGAACCAGCCCTTAGGACCACATTTATTTATCTCAACAGAAGTGAAATCAGTCAACATGCAACTCTGAAAAATGACATCTTTCATTTACTCAGAACCAGCCTGTGTTAGTAGTGAAGTTTCAGCCTTTCTCAGGTTATTTTCTATCCTGCGTTGACCTGAAAGAACCAGTTTCAGAGGTGACAACGTTGTTTGCTCACCATGGTACTGCTACAAGCCTGCTTGCCAAGGCTGTGACTGACAGACCAGCCATGGCACTGGAAGTGTCTGTAACAGAGATGTCTGCCCACGGGGAGCCAGACCAAGACCAGCACTTCATTTCACAGAGGTCAGAGAGGAGCTGACAAGTGGTAATAACATACAGTCACTACAGATGTGTGGCATCGTTGAGCCAGTAACCTCCTGTTTTCAGTCTAATGCTCAGTATCTTCTCTCACATCCCTTTGACGTCCCATTTTAACTGCTCACAAAGCTTTCCAGATGCACATTACCTCATTGTTTACCGGGCCTAGGAACTTCCCATTTGAAATGCTGCACTTCTAGGCTGCATGTGTTACTCATTTTTTATTGGTTTAGTACACAAGATCTACGATCTCTGTACTTCCCTTAGCTATAAACCAGTTAGAAAGGATTCAAGAGGTTGCACTTAACCTGTAAAGCACCAGTGCAGCATGTCATGGTAGTTTTAAGTTCAGCACAGAAAGAGGTACATTTTAGCATAATTACCCTGCCTATAGCAGCCCAATAAACTATGGAGTTATTGCTGCACTGTGAGTGCATCCTAAGGGAGAAGTAAATACCCTGTGGTCTGGATCTGATAAACTACTAACTGCAGCAGAATGCAATTAGTCCTTTCAATAAGAAATGACACTTCATCTGTTTCATGCGCACATAAATGCATAACAAAGGCAGAATTTTCACAGTTCTTTAGCTTTCCTCCTCTCCTCATCTTGCACTTTGTCATCAGAAGGGCTAGGGTTGAGGTCTTTTTAATGAAAAAGAAATTATTTTCCACTTTTTATTGGACTAATTGAATTTGCAGAAAGACTCCAATACATTTTTTGTTCTTGATATATTATTAAGTAAAGTCATACTGCAGAATGGATGAAAAGACATTTGAGTATTTGAAATATGATCATAAAAGCCAGCCTTTCATGCACTTAATTAAACTGCTGTCTTTAATTTTGAATGCATTATTTCCACACTGGACTGATAATGTCTTATGCACTGCCCTTATCTTTCTCTGAAGTTGGTAATATTAAAATCTGCCTTTTGAAATTAAGAAGCCAACAGCCTTATGAATGTGGTGTTATTTTGTCAAATGTGGATATGGCTGCGTTTTCCCTGCCATGCAACTGCTTGACTCTCTTTGTATGGCTTATGGGCCAGACAACTATTACTGACATATAGAGAAACAGGAAATTGCTTCTGTCCATTTCAATGACTTATTCTCTGGTTGGCTTACTTATAATGATTTAAACAAAATCTTCTGGTGATTTATGGATATCTCCTAAAGAAAAATAAGCAAATGTCAAGGTCATAAACTGAAGCTTGTTAACATGTGTGTCATAAAAACATCAACAAAAAATGAATCAAGGACAAAATGGTCACATGTCCATTGGGAATATGTGACTTACATAAATTTGACAGCATTATGTGCTTGAAATAATTCAGAATTCCCATGATCTCCAAACAGCTTTGGTTTTGAAATTAATGATTTCCATAGCATATTTCAATTCTGAAAGAAGTCTTCTCTTCATTTGTACGGTAAAACCTTGCAGCTGAAAGCAATATTAATGTGCAAACCAAGGCATAGAGGGCCATGTCCAACAGCCCTTGGGACAGCGTTTCAAAAGAGCTCCAGTCCCATTTTTGTCACTGAACTGACCATTCCTCCTGGCGTTCAACAGTTTAAACCTTTGGAGACATTTGGGGCATGGCTAATTTCAAATTCCTGCTAAGACTCCCATCCCAGAAGTGGCACAGCTGTGAACGTGCTGCAACAAACACATGGATGAAAGAGCATTACTCACGTGTGTGAAGGCTACTAAAACAGGGACTGATGGATGGCTGGTTCCATACTGAAAGAAGGTCAAAGCTTGGTGGCATTGAATCCTGCATTTAATAATCTAGGATAAGACTAAAAACCTTTATAAATAGTCTTTGCCGAGACCAAAAACGCATGAAAGGTCTTTCAAGTTAGTTATTAATGTCCATGGGACCGGATCTTTGATCAGCAACACTAGAAAAGTACAGATTCATCTTAGAACTTACTGCAATTGGAAAGGTACTACAGACTTATCTGAATGGCATCAAGACTGGTAACGGCTTTGTACCCTGGCATTAGGCTGCATACAAAGCTTTTAATGGCAGCCTTCAGTTAGGCTACAGCTACTGCTGTTGTAAGATGCAACAGGTGAAAAGCAGAGTAACAAAAGCAATTATGTTTTATGAGTTAGGGAGTGCCATAGAATATGATGGGGTCTATTGTCTGCAAACTAGAATCCACAATGGAAGGGATTATTAGCAGAAGATGTAGGTGTTAAGTTAGATTTTGGTGCTATGAGTGTAAATGACCATGTTGCTTCCCTTAGTTAAAAATCTAGTTTCAAAGAAATATGATAGAAACGGATACTCTCTGTACTTGAATCTTAACAAAAAGCCATGCAGAATCATATTAGAAATATTAAAATCTTAAATTATAAGCCCTCTGTAGAAGCACACATCCAAGCAGTTTGAAAACTGGCATTCGGTTTTGGTCAGAAAAGTTCCTGTAGGAGCAATCATGGCATTCAGACATCTAACTGCTCAAAGGAGACTACCGAGCTGGTAGGTAGTTTCTTAAAAGATACCAATTATGCACAATGATGGCCATGGACTAAGAAGAGTTTTAAGTATCAAGACTTACAGAAAATGGCATGTTTAACAAGCAATCATATGGTTGAATAGCTGATGATGCATTTAATCTGAGCATAACATTTGTGTGGACATGAGGAGTCATTTTATGTTCCACTTTCTAGTTTTTCCTACAGAAAAATGATGCTGTGTACAGATTTCTAATAGGGCTAAGCTGTGCTCCATGAAATTAAAGACATTATCTGGACTGCTTTGAAACTGAATTAAGATATTGCTAATGGTCCACACTGAAATACCAACAGCATTCCTTTATTTGAAGTAACAGTAAAACCAGAGTTAGGAATTTTCACACAGGAGGTGAGATTTTCTGATGTGTCTCACACAATAAGAAAGCTAACACCCCCAGTAAGTCAGCAAAAGCTGAGAAATTAATTTATAGGGGTATCCAAAGAAAAACTCATAATATGACTGAGCACTGCCCACACAGCATCCTTTTTCTCTGCATGATGCAGACACACCCACACTTCTGTTTTGTCTTCCTGTCTGAGCGTCATGAAAGATAAAAGGATTCACATTGCATGAGTTAGCCTAGAGTCTTCTCACAGTGTCTAACCTTATCTTGTGCAGACATATCTACAGAAGCTTTAAGGTAGTCAATTAGATGCTAGTACCCTTGAGCTGCTAGTATGAAAGTAAGTTTTATATGCTTTAACTCCAAGTGTGACTTGCATGGAACTTTTTGTTCATACATTTTTCTCAACACTAAAGGAGCCTTGGGGAACACAACACTGGCTGCACTGGTATCGAGGCCATGTCAGCCTGATATTTTTGCATTTGATAGTGTTTTTCTCCACTAACTGAGCTCCATCAACAACAGCAACAGTGGGAGAAACAAATTAGGTGCTTCATTGTTGGATTCACAGTGGTTGATGTTTAGAAACTCTCTTCTAGAAGTTCCACTGAGGATAAGGGTAGTTAAGAGGTGCCATCCATCTACACTAAATTGCCAGTGTGTACTTACAGAAGCTGGTCAGGAACGTTGTTCTAAACTGGTAGGGCATTTTCAAGATGAAAGAGCTGTTTAAATGCATCTCAGAGAGAAATAATGAAGATTTAAACCTTTTCTTCCAGCTTTCACTTTCCCATTTGCAGCATATTTCAAGATTAGCCTAAATGACCCTGATTACAATTTCCTGGCATTCAGAAAACTTATTCAGAAGTCAGAAAATTAAGACAATTGGACATTTAAGATTGCAGTAAATTTAGATCTTCAAAATGAAGATGTATTTTCCTTAAAGCTGTGGGAAGGTTCTTAAAGCGGCAACCAAGTAAAGCAATTGCTGCAACATTGTTGCATAAAACATAAAATCACATTCTTTGGTCAGCACACTGCCCAAAATCAAAGAGTTAAACTGATGTTGTCCATCCTACCTCATGTTTTCTGGGTAATTAAATTTTTTAATCACTCTTTGGAATAACTGAGTTGTTTATTTTACATTATTTTTGCTTGTTTGCTATAACAACAATATTTGTTCAGGTAAACATTTTTACAATTAATTTGTGAAAGCCAACAAGAAAATCCTCAAGAAATATTTTCACTTATAGTTTGATTTTTTTTTCCCCCCCCCAGAATTTGACACCAAACTTTATCTAGAATAGAACAAATTGCACAAGGGAGAATATGGCTTATCAAATGCAAAAAAAGAAGTAGATTTCCACATGCTGTGTGAAAACAGGTTTTGAATAAATCAGATGGAAGTAAGTTTACTTGTAAATAATAGAATTTGTTCAGTGGCACAGCTCAGGAATGAAACATCAATAATCAACTAACAAAAAAAACAAAAAAAGCCAAGCACAAATGAAAGAGCATTAAGGCTGGGGGACAATAAGACTGCACTTCTATCTAGAAAGTTCATTTAATGGCATCAGAAGCCAAGCACAGGAAATATTCCCTATTTAGAGCTCTATTGGTTTGTATCTTGGTCATTACAGTGAAGCAGTATTTATGCAAATGCCTCCACATAACAAAATCTAATTAGAAACAAACATGACAAAAAGGAATTTAATTTGAACTGTTCTACATTTTGGATTCTTTTAAAGAACATCAGAGACTTTGGATTCTGGCAGTAGTTACCAAATTCCCAGAAAAGAAAAATGAACCATTCTAGAGAATCCAGCTGCCACACAGTTCTAAGCCACAGTACTGCTGGAAGCCAGAGCAATTTTAGGAAGAATAGAGCTTGATCGTCCCTTTCCACACACTCAATATCAATGGTAAAAAGACTTCTGTACTCATTTCTTCTTATTAAATTAAGCTCCCAGCACCATCAAATGAATTCATATTATCTATGCCATGATGCAGAAATTACAAGGCCATTTAATTCTGAGAGCAAGCAATAAGGTATCCATTGCCATATAGATTTCCTCTCAAGCTGATGGAATGGAAATTCATTTATTTTACATCTTACTAGAATATTTATACTTTATAATTTAGCAGCAGTTTTTAATCCATTTGAACCATCACCTATGTAACCCAGAAAGATCAATTCAAACTCTTTTCACCCCCTTTTCTGCCTTTTAGCTAAGTTACCCGGGTACAAAATGAGCAACCAGTTGGAGTAAGAACAATTTTGAGCAGGGAAAAAAGTCTTTGAGAATGTGGATTTGCTGGTTTCTAAGTTACCTTTCTGCTGAACCACCAGGGATAATGCCTTTTCTTGTAAGACATCTATAAACTACATTTGAATCATAGTTTTATAGGGGACAAGCTGGAACCACAATGATGCCTACAGGATTTTCTTCATTTTACTCCCACATAACTAACAGTGAGATGCTAGAGCTGCCTAAGATCTCTCCTTGGACATAGATTTTTCACCAGTTTCTCCATTCTCAGTTTCATATTTGCCTAAAGCAGGATACCGCAAGAAAGGCAGCGAGTAAAGAAAGATAAAGCATTGTAGAAGTTCCCAAACTGTTCAGAGGGAGCTATGTGGCCAGACTGCGCAGTACACGGTTAGGCTGAGAAACATTTTCTCTCTAAGTCGCTAGAGTTCAAAAACAGACTGAGAGAAATAATGCTCATGCTCTCTACTGATACTGCTATGAAAATCTAAACACACATTTCTGTCTCCTCCCTCGTGTTCTTTTCCCCCTCCATATGCTGTTTTTCTAATCAGAAAATGTGTGCATACTAGGTGATTTGGCAGCAGGTACTCTGACTGCAGGCACAGATCCCATTCAGATGGGCATAGTCCATTACATGTTGTATTCAAGCTGAAATCTATTCATGGCTCAACCAAAGTAGGACCAGTAGAGTGGGAAGATACCAAGATCTGGGTGTGCTGCTCGGAATCAGACAGATTTGAAAACCAGCCTCCCAAATGCCAGATGCTGACATTTGGTATAGAAGAGGCCCCAGATTTCCCAGGAGTTGAAGTTTCCTGTGCAGTTGCTGTGCGTATTGGCATACAGATATTTCCCAAAATTTATGAAATAAATAGTCTCTAAAAGTTACAATCCCTCATTCATTCACTCAGATAATATATGCAGATGCTATTTTTAAGCAATTACATTTCAAAAGAGCACAGCTCTTTCAGCATATCAAATTGCTGCTGACATATGCCATCCATCTTAAACACTGTTTTCAGCACTCTAATTTCTTTTTCTAATCATGAGTCTGCGATGACAAATTAAAACAATATTTTGTGTGCAATTCATATTTTACCAAAATTTAAAATGGCAAGAAAAGGATGAGTATCCAATTTATTTTCTCTCCTCAATTAATACAGCAATTAAGATAAGGGGTATAAAACTGGCTTAATTGGGTTGCCATGGCAACTAATTGCCTGATTTCTTCAAAAATAGCATGTTTTAGGTGGAATCAATCTGTGGTAATTTAATTATGTACATCATGAAGCAAGAAGACAGGTTAGACGCATGTAAGGAAGAGTTCCAGTTGCAAACTGTTACACATCTCTGTTACTCCAGTTCTTCTAGATGTGTGCTACCATTCATTAAGGATAGTACAGAACAATGATTTTCCTTTTTAATAGTTAGGAGTGTCAAGTCTTGCACAATAAATGACATTCAGAATTGCTTGGGTGTAGTTCAGTTACTCCTTGGAAGCAAGGGAGAAAATGAAAACTGGACTCCTCCCTCATTCTGCTTAGCATGTGCCACTGAGAAATTGAAACAATGCCACTCACCTAACTAATTCAGACTCACACAATTGGCCAGGCAGAGAAGCAGTATCCAGGTTTGGTGGTTGTCTGTGTTTTTTCAAACTGTCCAAGGCAGTAGCTCAAGGCAAACACTTAAATCACACCAATCTACAATCACCCTTTTTATAGTCCTCCATATCTCTTAACCTTTACCTTGCTCAAATACTTGTACTCCATTAAACAGAGGTCACTGCTCCTGAAGCTCATTTCCTGCTGTTCCTGGTGGACATCCTGCCTCTGACTACAGAGCTGCTATAAAATGCTTATATTGTCAGATAGGAAGCAAACTCCTTTCAGGAAAGGGAGCAGTAGTTTTCACTCATTCAGCATTGCTGTAAGAAACAGTGCTTACTGTGATTTAGTGTATTTAAAGCTATGCCAGTTAAAATTTTGACTCTTAACTCCATCTCTGAGTATCTTTACCATCTAGAAGAGATGCCACTCCTCTTTTTTAATGCAGCAAAGGTACTTATATTCCCAATCCCTGCCTCAGCAGTTTTTAGGTGCTGAGAATAGCAGGGTAGGAAGATGGCACACTTGTGCTAGATGAGATTACCTGCTCAGCAGAGAACGTTGCTAGCTGACATTGTGTGGGTGGTTCTCCACCAGGATGGCAGAAGAAAAGGGAAGCTGATAACTGCATTTAACCAAATCAGCAAGACTGGCTATTAGTGTTTCGTCACTTGTCACCAGTAGCTGACATGCTTGAACAGCATAGCTGATTTTTGCATGTATGGGGCAAAGAAAGCTACCAATTTTTTTTTTTCCTAAAGAGACAGAAAAAGTTACATACTGGGGACATGAACTAGGGTATCACACCCCTCCACAATGACATGAGTGATCATTTCATAACTAAGGTAAATCTGAGTATACTTCATTGTTCATGGGAAGGAAAAACCCAATTTTAGCTTTTTTAGCTTTCACACATTCACACATTAAGACATAGTTTTAGCTTCACCTTCAAAATTTTAATGTTTTTCTTTCTTCCTTACTCTTTCTAAATTGTGACTCGAACACTTTGAATACAGAGGAGAAAACACCTCTCCTGGAGGGTTTTAAGCATGACTGACCTTATGAGACCCAAACACAGGTATTCTGCTTTATAATAGTCATCCCAAATGCTCTAGTGTACAACAGAAGCTGGGGGAAGACACTGGTCTTGCAGCAGATTTGAAAGGTCTGTTTCAAGCGGATTTCTCAAACTCAGATGGTTTCTTGTCTGTATTTAACATGTGTGTCATGCAGATATGCTCCAAATATGTAAAGCACTGTATGCTTGTAATACTGCATTGGTTTTAGAGATTAGAATGCTAAATTCAGAAATAAAATGGTCACTATTATTGGCACTTCTGTGAAGTGATGTTCTTCCAAGTTTGCATAAACCTGATTTTGCCCCATTAAGAGCTCATTCTCAGATTAAACATAGTTCATGACACTTTAATGTGTTAACTCTGCTTCATGATATTTCCTACCAGTGTTTAATTTCTTCCTTAATAGACCAGACTATGTCCACATAAGTCTTCAATAAAAAGTTTTCAAATTCTAAAGACATTACCATGACCTTTACTGAAGTCAGAAGTACAAAAAAAAAAAGATTAGAATATTCATTCTAAAAAGTCCTTTTTAAAAGGGAAATTTCTCCCAATAAAAGGTCAGTGTTTCTTATCTATAAAATTAAGTGTCCACCGCATTTGTTCTTACACATTGCTTCAATTATGTTTGGGAAGACACAGGAACTGTTTAGATCAGAAAGAACTACCTTTCTCTGCATTTAATTTGGTACTGCTGTAAGATAATGTCATGAAGTTCAAAAAACAATCTCATCAATAGCTAAAATATTTCCTGCAGTGGAGTGACTCCGTTTCCTGTGGTCCATTCATGGTTACTGTCCTAATGTTAAAGGGAAAGAGAGAGATTGATATAATGAACTACCAAGCATGAAGCTCTTGGTTTTACTTCTATAGAAATTCTCAGCCCTTTACGAGTAACAAAAATACCCTGGCACTCATTGCCTACACTGAATCATACTAACAAGAGGCCAGTGCCTGCTGAATCCAGTGAAAGATTCCCTGTGGGCATCGATCAAAGGGCACGACAACAGTTTCACTGTGAGTTTTGTTTTCAGCTATCTCCACTCTTCCAAGGACAGCACAGGAATGTAAGGTCATTCTGAAAAAATGCTCATGGAATAAGATGGGACAACAGCATCTGTTCTGTAGTTCTATTTACTCTATATGCTAAGAAAGCTAATAGCAAATAAACTCTTTATTTACTGGTTTAATGTGCATCTAAGGTCTTGTGACAAGATCTAACTAAGGTCCAAGGTTTTAAGTGACTTTAGAACCTCACCTTATTACAAATACTGTTAACAACTGGCATGCAGCTCCCAGACAGCCTTCCAGAGTAGGAATCCCCTATACTGACAATTAACAATGTTAACACTCTTAAAGCTCCTGCTAGTGCTGTCACAACCTGAATTTGGGGGAAGATGTATTGTTGGCGTGGCCATGTAGATGTGCAGACCTGTGACAGAGCTGGCTTGTCCAGGAGGCCTCACAAGCACCAGTGTGGTTCTGGGTCTGGACCAAGGTTCTCTATGTTCTTGGAGTTGTGTTGAGTACCAATACACACTGCTGTTGTGGGCTGCAGGCAGTACCTGAACTCTTCTATATTCCCTGTTTAAGGAAAGTCTATGGCAGCTCAGACTACCTCAGTGCTCGTGCCAACACATCTCAGCTGTGACTTAGAGATAAAGCGATAGACCAAAGGAACTAAAACCCTGTGCTGAATGTATTTGAAAGAAGTCTCTCTGATTAAGCCTGGCTTTTTTTCCTCTCCCCTCTCTTTGCCCCAAGCCTGTTAGCCCAAGCAAATGATTTGCTCTAGTGGAAAAGCTTTTGAATTTTCAATTTACCACCCTATCTCATCTGGCCATTCTTAATCCTGCCCTTGGCTGCCCTCTCACATAAAATCCTACCTCATATTCACTAGTATTAGATAGGCAACACTTACTATCCTGAAGAAAGCGATTTGCAGGTTGTGGACAATGCTGTTTTAAAGGGACTGCATAGACGGTTCTGTTCAATCTGATTTTCTTCCTTTTGAAGTTAACATAACCTTCTTTTAAAGTCCTGGAATAATTCTACATTCATTTCATGTTATTCTACGACAATTTGGTTTGTCATCTACTGCAATATTCCTTTTCAAGATGGACATTAGCTGTAATGGCTGGAAAAATGAAGTAGGTTTCACAGCTTTGCCAGTTGGTATTATCAGTCGCCTGGAAATAAGATGGGTAACACCTTCCATGGATGTTGTCAGTCCCAACCATCACTGCAGGGGACAACGCAGACCCTCAAACATGCTCACTAAATCAATTATTACACTTGTCTAAGCCACGGAGCCTAGACTGAGACCAGCCTGGCAGCACCCATGTGCATACAGCATTGCTCCCTCTTGAAAACAGAAGCAAGCCACACTGCAAGCTCACTGTGCATGAGCTGAAGATTATCTGAGTAACGGGGCTGCCAAAGTAAAGCTGTGCTCCCCAGCAGGCCCCAACACTGGCCAGGTGTGACCAGAGGAAGCATCTGCCCTTGGTTGAGGTTCAAAAAATGTATAGACATGGCACTCTGGGACATGGTTTAATGGTGGTGGAGGTGTTGGGTTGATAGTTGGTCTTGATCTTTGTTGGGTTGATTACTGGCCTTAATGATCTTTACCGCTGAAACAATTCTGTGATTCTGTGAGGCTCCAAGGAAGTTCCTACTTCTCTCAGCTTCCACAAATTCCACTCTTCCATATTTGTACAGACCAGCAGGCAATTTTCCACTAGCAACTAGCCTCCAATGTGTTTTGAAAAGCTGTTTGGTAGGTTATCCAGCAGCAATACAGACCATGAGGTTAGTATCAGCAAGTATCCGCTATTCTCTGCCACTTCCACATATGGCTGAGCTGTGTTCAGTGAAGTAGTACAATACTCCTAAGTGTTCATTGTTAACACCTTGACATGACAGTACTAAATACACACATGTGGTTTCTAACGACTTCATTCAAAGCAGTCAATAATGGTGCAGCAGATGAGCTCCCGAGCTAAGAGTGCTGCAAAATTACAAATAAGCACTCTAACAGCCGCTTGAATCAGGTGCCGATTCAATACTTCAACCAAACAGGATTCTTTTTCCCACCCACATTATTATCTTCTCTGGCTCTGCTGTCCAGTGCACAGACACCTTTCCCTTTTCTTATGTCTTCAGCAGAGAAAAAGTTCTGGCAGATAGGAGGGGTCACCTAGCAGTGAAGTTCTCAGCTAGAATAAACTAGCAATGTGTGCCACTGCCCTAGGCATGACTTGAAAGCATATCCAAAAATCCCCCCTTCACTCAGACTGGTTTCTACAGCTAGAAATATTCATCTATTCTCTTTGAAGATATTTGACTCCACCTTTAAAACACATCCAACTTTGTCCTTTTGATAATCTCACAAGAATATTGTCCTGAATTTTTACTTTTCATTGTAAGATGAAATTTCCCAGTGTACAAGATTTTAAGATGCATTTAAAAACTCCAACATCAAGACAGAAATAAGTTAGAAAATTTCCATGTGAAAAAGTAGCAGTAAGAAAAATATGTCTGTGAAGATATAAGTAAATCAGCATCTCAGCAGATTTTTTTTTATGCTTACAGCAATATTTTTCCTTGCAGGCCCTGCAAATATTCCCTGAGTCATATGGTTACAAGAATGTACAATTACTCTCCTAAAAAGAACATTTTAATATCAATCACCAAGGCTAAACCAGCTGCAGCTGTAAAAAAGCTTTAGCTTATTAGCTGTTATGTTACATAGGAGTATTTATTTTGTACTTTTAGCTGTTTGAGATTTAGGAGATTTGTTCAGGATTTTCTCTTTTCTTGCCTCCAAAGTCACTCACTGAATTTGCACTAGATGGTTTAACTGTGATTGTATTTGATAGAAGGAACTTTAATCCACACAATGTGTAAAAAATATTGCATTTTAATGAGAGTTTTCCCCTTATGTTTTTATTGTCACTGTCATTGTATCGACTCGAATAGAATTCAGCATACTGGGATGAGTTGATATTGGTATTTAGGTGCCTTAGGCTTGCTAACTGCTCAAATATTATGAAGAAATTAACTCTGATAAAGATGATTTATTACTTTCCCCTGCATAGATTATTTGCATCTAGCAATAAGAACTCAGAGTAGTAATAAATGTATGAGACATAATCTTAAATCAATGCTCTTGCAAGTCTGAAGTTTTGTATAAATTCCTCTGTTTTCCTTTTGCCACAGTGGTCTCTAGCAAAGCACTGAAGCCTATGCTTCACTTTACATGTTCACCACTTTGAACAAGAAAAATCCATGAGCAAATAGTCATACACTTTAATGAATATGATCCACAATAGCTACTCACCGCTGTCTATTGCCAAGAAGAGAGCGGTGTAGACGTTGTTCTGAACGTGAGGGGATTCCCGATCCAGGATCGCAGTGGTGCTAATGGTACCATTAGTAGGGTTAATTTCTAGCCAACTTGCTGGATCCTTGTAAACTGAATACCTAAACAAAAATAACACAAGTGGTTAACAAATCATATATCTTGACATAAACTAATTCATTAGTACAAAAGAAAAAATAAATTCTTTGCTCCCACTGGCTTTCAGGATATGGATCTCTTAATACTTATAAATCCCAACCCAACAGTTCAAACCTTGTGCCTTCCCTTTGAGACAGTTCATTATTGTTTGGATTATCTGAGATGCAGAGAGGTCTGAGTCTATTTCTTTCAATAGGTAGGTCTCAAAGCTTAGTACAGAAATCAGTATTTGAAACATTATGTAGGATGTTTCCTACTGCTGTGTTACACAGTCAGAGTACCCAAACACTTTATGTGGACCTCTGCATCAACACTGATATTTACAGACCAGGAATCATCCCACAGCCCTCCCTTTTTCAGACTCAAAATTCAAGCCAGCCTGTGAGTTTTATTTTTTAACTTATTTCTGGGGGGTTTAAATCTTTTCCCTTACTATTAGCTAGTTTGGGAAACATAATAAATTGTAGGGCTCAATAGCAACAGGAGTTAGCTATGGGTTCATTAGGTCTAACGGGAGCTAATTATGTGCAGACCTGGTGTGTGCACATTTGTTCTGTGGTCTGTGATCTCTAGTTTCTTGCTTCTGATGATTTCAAATGGATGCTCAGAATCTTGGAACAATTCAACCTCATACATGTTGTCTAAACCAGGATTTTAAAACGCTGTCTGTCAACACTGAACACACTGTTGTGCTTTCTTTGCATTAATTGGCACAAATGTTTAGAGCCTGATACTGGAAATATTTAGAGAGGTTGTAGAGTTTATGCACTAAGCACTTCTGTACTTGGCTGAAGCAATCCAAATAAGCATGCTGATGAACTAGTGCCTAATTCTATACTCAGTTAAATATATTAAGCAATATAACACTGAGCTGAATTTACTGGCACCAATTCCCTCTCCAGTGAAATGTGTTAATATTTTAAACTACAACTCCAATCATATAATCAATACTTAATATAATAACCTGTAGTAGTTAATTGTTATAGGTCATAAACAGCCATACAATCTTTTATAGACATTTTAAATTGTAATTAATGTGAAGCCTGTTATTGTTTAATGACTAGTCAGTGTCTCACAGTGGCATTCACCTGAAAGGTGTCCTATGTGATAACACTGCCAACAATAATTTATCAGTGCAACTATTTCCTCAGGGAATAATCCAAAATAACAGGTTATTAGTGGAGTGAAAAAGTGAGTAAAATGAAATCAAATGGCAGCTGCTAGAAGAGGAAAGAATAAATTGCAGCTCAGCAAAGAAAGAAACAGTCTTATCGAATGCTTGCTTTGGTCTCTTGTGCCCTCTGGAAAGCAGAAAAATAAGTTGTGATTAGTTGCTAGATCTTTCTAGCAGACTGTTAAGGGTTGTCCGTTATTGTCGCTGTCCTCTCCAGCTGCCTCTGACCACTCGTATGGGACTGAGAGATCTGAAAGGAGGACAATTTCTGCTTTTTCACTCTCCAGTTATTTTGACAAGACAGATTTTGAGAACTTTGGATTTCTGCTGGAATCTCAGAAAAGCTAGGCAGGGCCTCAGCTCCAAGCTGTCAGAGATTGGAGATGTGCTTGAGCAGTAAGTCTGATCATTGGATGAACATAAACCAGAAGATTTAGTGCCTGGCCCAAGCTCAGCTTCTGTTATCAGATGGCATTGTAAAACACTGCAGAACGAACTGAAGAATGGATATGTTCTGTCTCTCATCCCAGGAACTTCTCCTCTGGCTTTTGGAATGATGACACAGGAAGGTGGCGTTAACCAAAGACTTTGTTTTTTGTCCCACATAAGTTAGAAAAGATTAGAATGGATTTGACTTGCAACAGCCTTCGAATAATAATAAATTTTGGGCACAGACATGACCCCATTCAGCAGGAAGAAAACTTGTTAAAAAGTGCACACAGAAGGACTCAGGAAGGAGGAATATAGGCCAGAAACAGACATCTTTTGCCAGATCAGGTATCTATTATAACTGGATTTGCTGGAGGCAGAGCAAGACTTGAATTTATGCCTTAGAAGACACAAAGCTCCAGAATCTCTTTGAATTTACCAAGTGGCTCACAGGTCCATTTAAAGAAACTACTGTATAGATCGACATTGCGCTTCAGAGATCCAGAGAGCGCTCTTATTTTAAGAGAATGACAGTCCAAAGGAAAAAGTTTTGTCTTTGAAAAGCAAAATAGCTTTTAGCAAAGAGTGTTCCCTTAATTCATGAGAGAAATACCTCTCACCAGAAAAAAATCATCAGGTGCCTCAAAGTTTCTTTGGTGTACCTGGAGGGAAAGTGCTATTACCCTGCAGAAGAAGAGCATGGCTGGACAACACTGCCCTCATGACTGTTGTTCCTTACCAAGACTTGAAAATAGCAACCTTCTCAGGGTTGTTGAACCAGTCTGAGTTTTCCATGGAACCTAGGAACATGCTGGTCTTCAGACAGTCAGTTTCAGGATCAAAACTTCAATATATACAGCCACCAAAAAATCCTCATTTTTATGAGGTATTATTGTGTTAAAATAATTTAAAGGACCCACTTGAAACTAGAACCTTTTGGAATTTGTGAGAGAGACAAGTGTTGAGAAGATTTGTCTTACTCATAGTCCCACAAAAGTCACTCAGATTTTCAGCACTGGCTTCTCCAGGATCAGAAATTATCCCTTGGGGAGTATGTGGAAAAGAAACAAAGGCAAATGCTAGCATATAGTGAGATATTCCATCAACTCAGCATCTCCTTCCATTTAACAACCATTTAAACATTAATCAATACCTGAGCTTTATCTCCCATAAAAATGAGTTACTAGAATAGTAACAATGCAGATCATTATTTCATTTCACTTCTTTGTTTCTTTTTATATTGTTGTTTTTATAACTTTGCAACAAAGGTATGCACAAAAACATGAAACCAGGGCAGCCTAAACAATTCCCAGTCTATTGTAAAACTGCAAATTCTCAATTAACCCTGAAACAATTTAAGAAGATTCAACACTTCTAAAGTAATGAGAATTTAAAATAGATTGTATTATCTTCCCTGATTGCTCCACAAAGCACTGTTGGCTGTTCAAATAAAAAAACTGAATTGTATAACCTGTGATTTGGCACAGGATATCGGAAGAGTAGTGCTTTGTTTTCCCCACCACGTTTTTTACTTATTGTAAGAGTATATTGTAGTACAGTTACAATGATTGTGGCCTATGCTAGCAAATGCTGTAGAATAGACTCATTAAGCAAAGTACTATAAAAAAGTAGAAATATAGAATACAAAGTTTCACTCTCTACTTTTGACTTTAGAGGGATCTGCTGATTGCACAGTAGTTTTGAAAACAGACCATTTTTTTCATGTGGTTCAGCATGAACTTGTGCCACTGTATGTACCAACTTGGTTTTGAGAATCATAAGTAGGTGGACACACCTGTATGGATAGACACAGACCTGTGTTCTCTGTTGTGCCAGGAATTGCTTATTTTGGATGTACATTGCAGTAGCGAAATGTAGTGCTGCTTTCTGGAGTTTACTTCACTGTTTATTTAGATTTTAAACCATGCCAACAGCTTACAATTTCCAAAGGTTTATATGGCAACTGGTCATGGGCAAGTGGGTGCAACCTATTTTGATCATGACCTCCTTGCACTAGCTAGTGCTCATGTCCTTGAACTATTAATACCCCAGGTACTGCAAAGGAAGCAGAGTAAACCATTCTTTTAGATTGGAAATCTGTGTTCAGTTCTGGGCCCCCCAGTTTAAGAGGGACATTGAGATGCTTGAGCGTGTCCAGAGAAGGGCGACGAGGCTGGTGAGAGGCCTCGAGCACAGCCCTACGAGGAGAGGCTGAGGGAGCTGGGATTGTTTAGCCTGGAGAAGAGGAGGCTCAGGGCAGACCTCATTGCTGTCTACAACTACCTGAGGGGTGGTTGTAGCCAGGAGGAGGTTGCTCTCTTCTCTCCGGCAGCCAGCACCAGAACAAGAGGACACAGCCTCAAGCTGCACCAGGGGAAATTTAGGCTTGAGGTGAGGAGAAACTTCTTCACTGAGAGAGTCATTGGACACTGGAATGGGCTGCCCAGGGAGGTGGTGGAGTCGCTGTCCCTGGAGCTGTTCAAGGCAAGATTGGACATGGCACTTGGTGCCATGGTCTAGCCTTGAGCTCTGTGGTAAAAGGTTGGACTTGGTGATCTATGAGGTCTCTTCCAACCCTGATAATACTGTGAAATTGCTTCACAGTTGAAATATACATCTTAAATTGAAGCCTCGAACAGATACAGAGAGACTATAGCTGCAGAACAAGAGAATGTAATCCAAAATGCACACTTGGCTTATTTGGTGCAAAAAAAACCTAGCAAATATAGGGAAATAATTTAAAATTCTTGTACCACAGAAAAATAACTCAGAGGACACCTCCAGGGATTGCCAGCAGACATGTAGGGTGCTGGTGGCTGGCAGCTTTATTACTATACAAGATCATTAGTATCATAGAATGGTTTAGATTGGAAGTGACCTCAAAGATCATCTAGTTTCAATCCCCCACCATAGGCAGAGACATCTCCCACTAGAAGAGGTCACTCAAGGCCTCACAGAATACTTGAAGAAGAGTGTTGATAACATGGAGAGGGAAATCTAATCAGAAGCACAATCTTGCACTAGGCACAAAAAAACCCTTCACAGCCAGCAGTGCAACAGCCCAGGGTGTCACAGGAGAGCAGCCAGGCATCTAGGCAGAGAGTCAGACAGTGCTCTTGGCAAGGATCTTCTGAGGTTGATAGTTGCCAGACTTTTCCCATGTGGAGCCAAGGGGTCTTGGCTCTTATGCTTTAACAGAAAGAGAAGGCAGGCAAAATTAAGCAGTGCCAGGCCTGTGCTGAATGATGCATCTGTGCCGCATTGATGTGCAGCGGCAGGAGTTAATGAGTGCTAAGGTGAGCAGTTTAGGTAGGCTTGTCAGGGTGGCAGTTTTCAGCCTTGTGCATCTGGAGACTGCTCAAGTCATGTTTCACAGACACTGTATAACCAGAAAGATATTTCATGGGGACAGTGCCACTGCAGCACTGTTTCTCTTGTACCTGTCTGATTTTGTAGGTTGGCTTGGCTATGAGACTATGCAACAGGAGAAGAGAGTTTAGGCAGTAAGTTGATGCTGTGGTGGATTAAAGATCAAGGCTCTTCTGATTGAATCAGTACTTGGAGGATAGGATCTTGAGTCTTAGCACTACCTCAATAGACTTAAGGAAGCCCTTTAATTCATACTATGCCCCTAACTTTGTTTTAAAATGGTGAGAACTTATTTCTGCCTTGAAAAGCTGTTAAAAGCATAGAATGTGTAAGTCATTGCAAAAGCCCCAAGAAGATATAGCAATGAGGGACATCAAAGTACCAAGATAGATAGAATAGAGTAACAAGAAGCTTTCTCAAGATGCAGGAAGATGCTTACCGGCATTTTCAAGTTGTATAGCTGCTCACCTCATTAATTCTTTTCAAACTATGTTTAAAACAGAGTTGAACTCTGATGAGTAAAAATCCATATTCTCTGTCATGCATACATGTAGGTGTGTGTATATTTACTGGTCTTGGGTGAAACTGGAAGCGTAAAGATATTGATAGTAACAATTTTCATACTGTTCCAGTCTGACCAATGCAAGTCTGTATCAGAAATCTATCAAAGCTTATTCATACATCTGATTTCCACACCGTATTTGCTGCTTTTTGAGATCCTGGTCCCACTGACTTAAATGAAAGCATATCAGTTGAATAAGCCAAATATTATACCTCAGAAATATTTGTATTTTGGATGAAACACATTAATTTTATCCAAGTTTCTGTACACCTACAATTAGGTAACATATTGAAATTATCTGTCTTCCTCCTTCTGAGACTCTACCATGTAACAGCAGTCCCCCAAATATTTCTAAGCTCTTAATGAGCTATTCAGGCGAAACGATCAGTGGAGAAGGTGATTTTGTATTGTTTATGCTTAAGAGCTCAGCATGAGCATGCTTCTGTACGAAAAGTTTCTAAATACAGACATTATGTAAACTTTAAATCAAGGCAGTACAAATTTCTTCTCATTACATCGAGTCCATCTGAAAAATCAAGAGCCACCACTTCTGCAAAACGAGTCACAAGTGTCTGGGAAAGTTATGAAGCAATCAGAGCATAAATATACATGCCCATGTAAACAATGGTGGTTCTGAGAAAGACAAAAACACCTCCAAAAATATAAGTGGAACATTAAAAATACAGATTAAAACTGCATTGAGCTTCATATGCTTTATGTATGGATAACAACACAGAGCTTAGGAGATCAGCCTGCCTCCTATCATATTCCATCTTTTCCATTGTGCTGTCATTGCCTTTTCCCAGCAGTAATTATGGCAGCATATGGCTCCAGAAAGAGTAGGAAGGAAACCTTATTGTCACACAGCAATTCTCCGTCTGAAATCTACTCCAGACTCATTAATGATGACACACTGCAATTTTTCTGCTCTATGATTCCATGAAAACAAAGGTATTCCTGCTCCCATACTTAAGTTGTAAGTTTTGGGAGAGCAACTCATATTTCATATATGTATATTCAAAGCCTTGCACAACAGGGTGCCTAATTGCTAATCCATGCTGGATGAAAACAGTAATAGCAATTCTCTAACATATACTTCATCTAGCATTCTCAAACTACATCAGCATTTGGTTTTGGAAAAATGTTTTTTATGCAACTTCTAGGCTTTATGCAGTTTATTTATATTTTAAAATGTTCATGGCAGTAAATGCACTGGTAGAATATCTTTAGAGCACTTGTGGGTTTTCACTTCTTTCTGCATGGTGGTGAGTAAAATGGATTAATCTCAAGGTGGAAGTGAATACACAAGTTTGCATCCCACTTAATACCCAAAATCTTCTGCTGCAACCCCTAAACACTGTGTCAGTAAGCACAGGTCAGTAATATTATCAGTGGTCCTTGCATTTAGTGTGACAAAGCATGTCCTAACATCAGAACAGGATTATGTGTTAAAGATAATGGAATTCACCATATTAGACAAAAAATACGGCAACAAAAGGCTGCCAGTAAGACTCATATTTACCTTATCAGATCAGCCTGAGGGGTTCTATCAGTATTCAGCTATAAGGAAAATCTAAACAGTTCTTCATACCTCATGTGCTTCCTGGTTTGGATACCTAAGTACAATTTTCTTCCTTTAGGACCTTTGAAGAGCTCTACAATTTCTACTGAGATCTCTGTGGCAGGATTTCTTCCCACCCTTTTGCAAGAGGCAAACTCAGATGCTGGATGTTTGATTTTGAAATACCTGGATCTGAGCCTACACATGAGCAAGGTGCTGTTTTACATCTTTCAGCAGTCAGCAATGGTCTGTAGTCCAGCAAAATGCCAGTGGCAACCATTCCTTTCCAGCACTGTTGGCTTTGGTCTGCCCTGCGTTTTGTGCTTTCTTTTTCAACTCCTTTCGAATGAGTGCATGCAGGTAGTGTGGCAGTGTTGGCAGAGCTATAAAATTGCTATTAGGAGCACAAGAACACGACAAATTCAGCATAACTCTGCTGTTGCTTAGACTGTTCTGTTATGCAGGCACAACCAAGTAAAAATTCAAAGCTAAGCCTTTTTTCCATAATTTGTTAGCAATTCAAATAACTACCTGAAATAACAACAGCATGTCAACAGGTAAATGGCTGCGTGCTAGGAGAGGGGCAAAAACTGCTTAGTACTGTGTTTCATACACACACAAGTGACATTGCTGCTGGGAAGCAGCTAGGCAGCTCTGCCCTAGCCCTTTCCACACCGCTTTCTGCACAGGATACTGTGCCTTAGCCTGTGGGCCTTGTGCTTCCTGAGGGAATGCACCAGACAGTTTCAGTCTATTTATAGACACATTGACTGTTCAGTGTCCTGGCCTTCACGCAGGACATTTGGCTACTAGGCAATTCAAGCACACATGTGACGTTTGAAGATCCTGAATAACACTTAGGCAGTTTATTCGTAACAGAGCTGATGAAGATCCCTGATGAGTACTGACAATAGATTTGTCATCCAGCGTTTAGGACATCCATAAGATGTAACAACATATGTAACCCTACCAAGTCAACCAGCTGAACAAGGTTATTAGCCTTTTTCTTTTCATCCTTGTAACATGAACCTACAGGGAAACAGCTCTTTTAAAGCTAGCTCAAATATCCATCTCTTGTGCTGTGGTCACAACCTTAAAAAAACCACCAACAAAACCCCAAACACCAACAAATATTTCCATTTCAGGGGCTAAAAAGCAGAGGATTTAATTTCACAGGGAAAGCAGAATGTTACTAAGACAAAATGTAAGCATTTATTCAGCACAAAAGCTAGAGGTTCTAAGATATATTATATGGGCAATAGTACTGCATATTAATTAAAGGGCTTTTCCAGATCTTTTCCATTGTAGAAATGTACACATTGAGTACTAACCCCCAAGGCTTCAGAAACTGTTCGTCCAACTTTGTGATTCTACAAAATGCTCACTGGCAGTTTAAAAGACTTGTTTTGAATCTTAAATATGACAGTGCCTAGCCAAAGCCTTGACTTACACGTGTCCCTTGTAAGCATGTCTCTTAACACTGAGTTAGGAAGCCTCCAACAAATCTTTAAAAGGAGCCATTCAAAAGTCAGAAAGGAAAAGCCAACTAAGCTGTCACTTCTTTGTACTTCCCACTCCCATATTTGACTCACACACCACAGCTGGCAAATTGGGCATAGTTAAGCAACTTTTTCTATTAACTACACACAAAATGCATGGTTTGAGGTTGGATTGAAATGCTGTTGCTAAAACTGTAGCTATAAGCTAAATGTGTGGTAGGCTGTAAAATAACTCCTGCAGTGCCCTCCTGCAGACACTTGGACATGCACAAATTACTTTGGCCAGTTTATTTGAAATAATAACCAAAAAACCCAAAACCAAAATACAAAGTAAATTTAACTGAAATATGCTATTGTTAACCAGAACAAGCATATCATTAATAAAATCTAAGTCTTGAAATAAATCACATTTTCTGGTGATATCACTGGAAAAGGTTTTAGGTGAGATGCATTTTTAAGCTCACTGAAGAGAGAGGATTTATGCAACAGCCATTTTTCAGCTTCATGGAACATATTTGTGGGCTTGCAGACTCTGTGTTTTCACAGGTTGGAAATGTCAACTTAGAGTACAATTTTAAAACTAAATTAAGATCCCCACCTCTGTTCTGCCACAAGCCACTCTGTGCATTTTTGGTCACTGAAAATTCATGTTTCTCTCTGATAAACTGGACATATTCCAGGGTGAATTCATTAGCTACGCACTAGCGCATAGCTTAGCTCTGCAGGTCAGGCATGACAATCTGTGTAGTAACTCCTGCAGCAGTTTCTTCCCCAGTGATCCTGAAGTGTCTCTCCATTTTCTAGAGTTAGTCAACAAACACAAGCATACACAGACTTTATTCTAACCCTATCTGAATAGGCATCAGATTTCTCTGGCTTCAATGCCAATCTGGTGCATGAAATAATGTAATAACTCTCTCCCAGGTGCATGCATATCTGTTAGAGTGCACAGCGGGCAGGATATGTATGTTGCTAAAGTCAGTGGTGCTGCTAAAGACTGCTATACATCTTTTTAAGGTTTTACAGTTCATACATACTGATGTTTTGGTCAAACCTGTGTTGTTAGTGTCAATTTTCCACTGATTCAGTCTCAAGAAAAGCTCATTTTGGCTTGGTCTAAATAAACATGCACAGAACCACAGCTGGGATGCTGTGGTACACCAAGACTTGAGTATACCTGTCTGCTTTCAGCACATATCTGGGGCTAACCTACATCACTTGCTCTATCACCTGGTGAGCCCTCTCCAGCAGAGATCAGAGGGAGGAGAGGAGATCTATGGGTTGAAATAAAAACAGCCAAAATAACACAACAACCCCCCTCATAAAGTATACAAAACAATACTCACAGATGTACAGTGATCACAAAATCCCAGGAAAATAGTCCTCAAGAGCAGGAGATGGAAGAGGGACAGGATCAGGAGCAGTCCAAGCAGGAATGCTCCTACCCCCAGTAACCTTCCTCTTTTCTTCTATCTGTAATGATCATGGTCTGGGATACACCTGTAGCTAACTCAGGTCAGCTGCCCTGGATGATTTAAAACTGCTAACAGCCGGCGGCTCTGCTGGGATTCTCTCCCAGCAAACCCAGGACAGTATGACTGAAGCAGCTTGGTAATTTTCACTAAAGCTCCTCATATTCTGTACAAGATTCTGTTTGAGCCTTCTCTTTTTTTCAGTCACCCTTTCAGTTTATGAATAACGTATAGGTATTTATGGGAAAAGAAGTCTGCCCACTGCTTTGGAGGACAACTTGTCTCTGTTATAGCCTTTCCACTGATATCTGTCTTATGTCAGCAAACCCCAGGAAAATCTGCTGAAAGTGTAATCAGAAACACTTCAGCTGTTAGAGGTGTTTGGGTTTTATTTATTTTTAAATTATTTTGCATAGCTCAAAGTGTACTTTTTTTTTTTTTTTTGAGGGGGTACCTATTCAAAAAGGCAGAAAAAATAATAAAATGAGAACTCCAGAGGCCACTTGGTCTATACCAACACACCATGACACTGTGGCATTCCATTTCCAGTTTAGGAAGATAACCTTCCAATTTAAAATTATAATTAAAAAAAACCAACAAACATTAAATCTAGAAATAATATATATTAAATCCTCCTCTCCACAAAGTATATCTTCTACAGGCAACAAGTCTTGTCGGGAATTATTTTGATTATAAACCAAAACAAACAAGGAGAAGGAAAAGCTTACTTCAATCTTTTTTGCAGTTGACTGAGTTGTAAGATAAATATTTTTTTATATGGGTGGGAGGAGATTATAGGCTGCAATATCTCTATTTGCAGAATTTTCTCTTGGCTTGACTCAGCCAAGTGCAGACCCAACAGAGAGAATTTAGTGTACCTCTCACAGAAATTTGTTTTGTCTCGTTCAAGTGAAAATGAAGGATTGCCAATGCAGGCAAATTGGAGGGTCTGAGATGGAACCAAAAAGGTCAAATGAGAGAGCTTCAGGCGTTCATTCTTAATGCTAACAACCAATCAATATATATCCAATGTTATCCCTGGCTACTCACTGAATCAGAGGGAGCACAGCACAAATTAGAGCGGATGGTACAAAAACCAAATGTTGATACTGTTCTGCGTCACACTCAGAAGGCACTAAGCTCCTTTGCTCAGACATCAGTGACCAAGCGTTTTTCAAACCGAGGCTCTAAAGGTGTAGATTTTATCACTGGAAGTGATTCCTGTGCCCTGAGGAAACAGTTTGGAGGACTGCAGCCACATTACAGAGAGTACTTGTTTCTGTTTCCATTTGCAAGCCACTTCTAATATTATGCACCTCATCACCTGACAAATCAGATCCAGCTTTACTCTGCCTCTTTTATGAGTGATTGAGTAGGTTGACTTTTGTGACAATTGTCTATCTACAAAGATATGATCAAAACAGAATGAAAAATTGAATGAACTGTTTCTACTCTCCCACCACTAAGAAAAATCAGATGGGAAGATGGTTGGTTGGCTAATTACTTATTTGTATGGACAAAAATAAGAGTAAATATCCACGGTAAATAGAAAGTAACAGGAAAGTCATTGCAACTAGAATAAAAAAACAGTAACTACAAAACCAACAGCAATTAATCAAATGAAAAGACCAAAATGATACTAATGAGGCTGTTAAAGAATTATGGAAAGGAAAATATTTTCTGTTAGTATTGTACAGTCTTTCAAACTTTTCCCTGCACCAAGTCCTAATTTTCATTTTCTTTTCCTTCGGGGCAAAGAAAATCCTAGAAGCTGAGGTATAACAAAAAACCATCCACAAACTCATTTATGTATTTTTTAATCAAAAGTGATTAGGCCTGTGGTTAAATGAACCCAGAGGCTATAACTGTCTGAATTATTCCTAAAGCTAGGGAATAATACACCGTATCTGGGACTAACACACTAGTATAATCAGGTTGTTACTGTTAGAATAATTGTCGACACATGCAAATCAGAAGAAGTTTGCTCATTGTAGCAATTGTGCCTCAAAAGCTAATCAACCTGAGATGAGCTGGAGGTTCTTTTATAAACTACCTGGAGAAGGTTCTGGCAGTAAAACTCTATCAAGTTTCTGTACATGCCAGTTCTTTGCAACTGTGCTTCCAGCAAAAGCAGCCTCCCCCGCTGTAAATCCATTTGCTGCTTTCTCTTTCAAGCAGGAGTCCCAATAGCTCTCAAAAAAATAGGAATTTTTTAATAAAAGCCCAGCAGATTCACTGCTAAAATGTCACTATTGAGCAAAGCCATGAAATAGCACATTTCTACAGACTCAGTGGAAGTTATTTTTTTCTAAGGGATGGGCAGAAAAGAGGTGAGAAGTGGCTCACTACTGTGAAGCATTAGTCTATCTGGATCAATACAACTCCCCTTGGACTGTGGATCCTGCTGCCAGGAACTGTCTGGTCCCAGCAAGGGATTACTTCTGCCAACTGCCATAAAACCTCAGTTGTTCCCTGGCTAATAGTAAAGCCAGAAAGAAAACACCCTTGCTTGGAAGAAGTCCCAAAAAAGGCAGAGCAGGGGAGCTGTGAGGCTTGGCTCCAGTGCAGGTTTGCAACCTGAGCGTAAGTAACACAAATACATTCATAAGATCCAGTCCCAGCCTCCATTAACATCTATTAACTTGGGGACTCATCTCATAAGGAAGGGAATTAATATTTCTGCAAATTAATTTTTAAAAGGAAAGTGTAATAAGTTGGTGAATATGCTGAATAATCATTTTAGCACAGTTTATGTCCTGTGCCAATCTAAGGCCTTCACAATACTGATGCCTTCCAAAGCATCCATGAGTGTGGCAGCCATCCCCTGTGTACTACTTCACCGTCTTCTTTCACACTCTCCTACGTCTTTTCTTGCTTTTCTCTCATCAAAATTTTCCGAGAACTGCATTCAATATAAATCTAAAAGACACTGGGATCAGGTTATCCCATAGATGGGGAATAATTCCTTATCACTCTGAAAATACTTTAACATGAAGTCTAGAACTACCCCAGGCTCTTCTCCCCTTTGCCAGATGAGGAAGCAATACCAAGGGGGGTATTTTATGAATTGGTTCTCACAGAGTTAGTAGAATGACTTTCTTTGATACTAGACATGCACAACTTTTCCCATTAATTACAGGTGTTCTTTGGGAAGTGAAGTGACAGAAATGGAAAGAAGAGTGTCTAAACCTGAACATGTGTGGGATCTCTGGGATTACATCTTCTGCCTATCCCCAAGTGTTCAGAATTATTAATAGCATGACTTTCCTCTATCTTATCCCTTATTGCATGTGATAATTTTTACCTCTTCAGTGCTGGAGAAAATGCTAAGACTGTTGAAACTATGAATTTAATTTGAATTAAAATTGAAATGCTCCCTTGATTTATGTGGGGAAACTGAACTGAAATTTGAAAGAGAATAACTACTGACAGCAGAAGATTAAGTTATGATCCTGAAGGTGAAAATGATTCTTTTGTCAGTGTTTTTCTTTTTTTAAAGACAGCAATTTTTATTAGGGAAAGATGTGGCCAGGTGTGGTAGATGAGCTGCAACAGAAGCCAGGAAGTATTTATTGGTGAAAACAGTGCAGTTTCAAATAAGAGTTTCTAAGTTGTTAAAATAGTTGAAAGAGACTAACCATTGCTGAACAGATGGATACTGAAAACTTGGAATCTCAGTGAAATCTGTTTTACCACAGAAATATGAACCATGGAAAAAAAATATTAACAAAGTAGACTTTTTAAAGAAAATAAATTCCAGACTTACAAAGTTCTACCTTGAAATCACCTGACAACATCACTGAAAGCTCTAAAAGAGATGCCATGAAGGAAATAGCTGCTCAGTCTGTCAAGTCAAACCAAAAAAGATAAAGGTTGCAAGTACTGACGAACAAGAGGGAGAGTGCCTGTCATGGACAAAGTGGGAAATACTCATCCCTTAAAAAGGGATGTGAAGTATTAGCCATGAATAACAGGTAATTACAGCAAGGACAGACCTAGTGACTAAAGAAAGGTATCACATTGGCTATGTGGCAGTTTTCTTATTCATAAGTAACCCTTGTGAAACAAAAATGTCATTATAAAGGCCAAATATTTCAGACAAAGCTACTTGAGATATTGTACTAATTCCACGAGACTTTTCTTCAAGAAAACAAATGCATGAAGGTTTCTTTGGCTGTATCAGGTATTTCAGCCAAAAAATTTCCATAGAAGTATGATTAGTGTGATGAACCAACATAAATATCTTCACTACCTTTTTCTTAGCTTAGCAACAAAAGACAACGGAGAAAGAGAGCAGCATAAGTACAAAATCTAACACACAATAAATTGACTGTGCAATAAGTAGCAATTCAGAAAGAAAATCTGTGAAGAAGCTGATACTGCCAAAAAAGCAATCGAACTAGTTTCCTGTGCTGACAGAGCTAGGGCATTCCTGAGTTGGCTGATCTTGCACAGGACATATTTGTAAGATTCAGCTATTTCTAAGGCGAGGGCCATAACACAGGAGATGATAGGAGAGCAATAATGTTTTGCTGACTTACAAAACCCTCTGATTTCTTGGCAGGCTGCAGTTAGGGGCTTGGCAGGAAAAACAGCCCCATTCCCATTCGTTCCTTCTGCTTTCCCCATCACAACACTGTCCTCCCAGCTCTTTTTAAATTGCATGTATGTGTGATAGTGTAAAATACACTGCTGGTGTAAGGTTCTTTCACCACAAACTTAATTTGGTGAGACATTGGTTGCTAATCCTATATGAGTATGTTTTCCAGTATTTGACAGACACAATCCTGAGTGTTGGAATTCAGATTCCATGAAAGTTAAAGGAAAAAAAAGAATCCTGGGAGTTAAGCTGAACCAAATCTAGGCAAAAAAAATGGATTGGATCTCGTTTTTTTCTCCTGTTAGAGCACTGAGCCATTATCTGTAGCCTGTGCTGAATGTGGAGCTGTTCCCCAGAAGTGTATTTCCCACTACCACTTCACAATAACAACTGAATTAAGAACTGACATCTCTTAGGGAGGATTTGTTGAGCAGGGAGAGCTGTGCACACTCAGCAGTCTGTAGCATCACCTCTTAGCCCCTCCTGCCATCACTCAACTAGCAGGCTCCCACCAGCCCTGTCTCAGGGCTTGCATACCCACAGACCTGGGTATACAAGTCACACATTTCCCAGTGTACCTCTGCAATGGGTGCTTGTGGGTAGAGCTTTATCAGCAAGGCTGGATGGTTTCACTAACCCACCTCTTCTACTCACTATGACATTGATGCCAGCTTTAAATCAACAAAATACCTCTGCCCACCACCGGATCCCTGAACCTGAAAGCTTGACAGAAACAGCAGCAGTGTGCTGGAAAATCATGTTTCTGCTGGTACATGACTGACACTGGGTGGAAGAGATAGAGAATGGAAGTCTCTCAAGCCATTCATGTGGTCTTCCTAAATGCTGCCTCTGGGGTGGAGATATGTGAAGCTGCAAACTCAGTCAAAATATTTTACAATGAAACAGACTCAGATCAGAATGATTTTGGTCACAGTTGGGTGCCAATCGGTGAGTTGGTTAATTCTTTGTTCTTTGTCTAATCTATTAAGCATCTCTTACAAAGGCTGATGTAAAGGTCAGTGGAAGAGCAGGAAATAAGGATGTGAATTTTTAAAGGAGAGAGTGAGATTTTTATTAACTTTTATTTTTTTTTAGTGGCCCACATTTTCCTATATGTCCTCTAAATTCCTAATGTTTCTTCACGAAAAAATATTTTATGCACACAGTACAACATGCAAATAGATTTGCCCAAAGAGCACTACTCACACAGATGAGTGAGTCCCTCTGTGCAGACATTACTTTTAGAAAATTATAGACACTTCTGTAAAAACTTGTGCTAAATTGAGGTCCTTATCCTTACCATTGCTCAGAATCAGGTACTGTTTTCAGTTGCATATTACAGTACATGAACTTGATAATGTTAATTTCATGTTAATGACTGTGTGAAAAATATAGGCAAGGCTGTCTAAGGCTGTCTAATGTTTGATTAATGGTCTGACTTTATCTGGAGGAACTGGAAATTCTCATAGCATGTTATACATCAGTGAAAAGCCAACAAATTAATAACTTTGTTTCCATAGAAATAGGACTCAACTAATTCCATAAAATGTCACTTTGGTATTATTATCACAGCAATTAAGATGTTTTTCCTTTTAGTTCTTTAGTTGAGCTTTGTTTAAATATAACTGCCTTCATGGTAAGAAAATAGACCCTCTTGGTTCTTTTGTATAGTTATGGAGCCTAGAGGAATTAATACCTGCCATGTAAAAATACTTTTCAACCTTGTAGGATTCAATAACAAAGAAGGAAAGGGCAAGTGAGAAATTCAGTGTAACATGTGAATTTAATGTAAATATGTAATATTGGGAAAAGAAATGAAGAAAAGGCACATTTATTCCAGGATAATAATAACACAAATTAAGTTTTTTGTTTAGTTGGGGTTTTTTGTTTTGTTGTGTGTGTTTTGGTTTTTTTTTCTCCATCTGGTTTTGAATGCACTCTGCACTTCATGCGTTCAGTTCTTGCAGGAGAAACTTAATTCTCTTTTATTCTGTTTGTAATAACAGGCAATCTCCTATCTCAGGTTTATTTGACTGAGTACACTGAACTATATGAAAAACATGCAGCTGCTTTCTGTCCCAAGCGTTAGAGCAGTGTGTGGTATCATGTCACGTTTTTTCCTCTATTTTAGGCCAGTTTCCTTTGTTTGCCTGACTCACTACCTTTAATGACCATGATAAATGAAAAGTGGTTCACCTTTTCTAATCTTTCTGAAACAGATTTTCAGACATTCAAGCTGTCCAAATGAACTTTAAAACCCATGGATTTCCCTCTCACCTCCCCCGGCCCTTGCCACTTTTCGAGGTTGTGCATGACCGTGTCTTACTTGGTTTATTTATAATGTCATCAGGTCTAGGCTGTTACATTTGCTACAGGTTGCTGTGTTGAGTTCCTCCTAGCCTCTTTCTGCCTCTGCTTTCAAGGGATCTTAGAAAATTGAAATACTACTTTTCACTTGCTGAACAAAAACATTGTAACATCCCTTCTCTAGCTGATGTTACTGCCAAACAAATTTGATCCAGTGCATGTAAATATTAACAGAGACTACTTAGGGAGATTAAATTCTGTCAGAGATTATGAAAAGGATGTCAGAAGGTAGAGCAGGATTGGGGAAATGAGCCTTCTTTAAGTATTTTAACACCTACGACCCATGGGAAAAAAAAAAACAGAAAATTAGAAAAAGGATATTCTTTACAGGGAAAATTATCCTCTTTTTGCTAGAAGGTGAGTTTATGCTGAAAACTTCTCAGTAATACTCCTTTGGGGGTTGAAAGCAATTTTTTTGTTAGGGTAAGTAACTTGTGTGCATCTGAGTGTTCAATCTGATATACTACCTACAACAAATCTACTCTATACAGCACAATTTTTATTTCACATTCATCATCATAATAGCCAAGCCCCTTTCAGATGTACATTAAGCACCATGACAAATGTGTGTCATTTAAGAAATCTGCTGGCCAGTGATGGAATATGTGAAGAACTCAGAGGAAAAGCTCCTCATAAGTATTAATTTAAGGCATAAAAAGAGCTTTCATTACATGTTATGGGATTAAGATTCAAAAAGACAGGAAAAGGAAGCATTAAATTTGTTTTTTTTTAACCTTAATTTGCTGTACTGACAGTTACTGGACTGACTGCAGTGTGATACCAAATGCAGTAAATACTTTTTCAGTAGTCTTCTACTATTTGGTTAGATATAGCTTTATTTTCTACTTGATATCTGTTGAATTCAGTGCAGTCAATATATAGTGCTGTGTAAATTACTGCTCTCCCAAATTTCTTATTAACTGTTATGTCTTAGTTACTCTATGCTATTAAACTCTACATTGGATGTTCAGGAGTTATTCTCACACACTTTTCTCTTAACAGTAGGGATCCAAATATTTTGCCAGCCACCTTCAATGCATGTCCATAGCATCAAGGAATGAATTTTAATATTTCAATTTGATAGGGAAAAAAAGTTATGAAAGCTTCAAGACCTTTATAAAATTAAAAGTATCTGCTATTTTTTTTTCCTAAAATGACAGAAGCTGAAATGAAAAAAACCTCACTTGACTGCACAAAGGACGACTCATTCAACAGGATAGAGTTACGCAGTGATTATAGCTATTATGGGCTTTTTCTTCTTTTTTATCTTGTACTGAAAAACCTAAACTCTGTAAGAGTTTCTGTGAGTCAAATTAGCAACATAACTGACATGGAGATAACATAAAACTGAGACACTGTTGTTTTCTTTCTCTTCCATAATGTGTTTTAAACACTAGTTGATAACTTAGAAGCTTCCAGGGCCAGAAGCAAATTTTGAGGGCTCCATTTTGAAGCTGCCAACCTTGTGTTTTGGCTTAGCCCTGAAACATTATCAGATAAACTCTCTGGCTGCATTTAGTTTCTATGTATAAAATACTTCCAATGACCCAGGGCTGAATCTCTGGAGAGGCTGGGCCTTAGGCAGGTAGAATTCTATTGGAAATTTCTCATTTGAAGGGAAAGAGAAGAAACGTTGCTCTGACAGGCCTATTAAAACAGGTAAATGTGTAAAAGTTCTTCAGGGTTTGGACTATTCAATGAAATCTGAGTGAGACGGGCTAATATCTCCAAGGCAATGCTATGCTAAGTACTACCCAGTGGAGCTGCCCCAAGGGATCACATGGATAATAATTATCTACCTATGCACAGAGCAGGCATGCACATCTCTGTAGGCATATTTACCTAGAGTGAAATGGTTATAAAATTAGGAAGAAGGCAGTCTCTAGCAATTCACATTTGAACCAGAAATGAATCTGCAGTCTTTCAGCTGCTTAACAAAGTGCATAATTTCACTCTTACTCAGAAACTATTTTACAGAAATTGGCATCCTTATTACTAAGTTAATAGAAAAATTCCAGTTGAACTCTACAAGACTTTTCCTATTACAGTAACGTTGCAGAGCTCCATTTAGTAAAAATGAGTGCTTAAACCTTCTGACAATTTCTTTGCTGAACTTAAATTCCACTCTGAGTATAACGTCTGTGAGTCTGGAAGAAGATGGGGTTCTTGTGACTTGAAATGCACAGACCAGGGATGTCTTGCAGTGAAGCGGTGGCTGTAAACATTTGACGGTTCTAATTATATCAGAAAACTTCTGCTCTGAAAGGAAATTTGCCTCTGAACTGAGTGTGCCCATGGTTATTTTGTCCTTATTCTGGAGACAGAAATTATAGCATCTCTTATCTTCAGAGAGGGCAAAAAGCTATGCCAGAGTTACAGAGTTTCCCTGTTCAAATCAGGATGTGAATGCCAGACAACATCTGCTTTGGTGTCACCTGCTTTAAAGACAGAATGGGCTGTCCAGGGAGGTGGTGGAGTCGCCATCCCTGGAGGTGTTAAAAAAAAGACTAGATGAGAGACTTGGTACCATGGGTCTAGTTGACTGGCTAGGGCTGGGTGATAGGTTGGACTGGATGACCTTGGAGGTCTCTTCCAACCTACTTGATTCTATGATTCTATGTAGAAATGCTAAACTCCGCAAGAAAGACCAGAATGGCTTAATTATATAATTCCACATGATAACAGGATTCTGGCCTAGAAGCACTAACAGCCCTCCCAGAAAACCTTTTTTTGAGTGTTAGGTTTTGCAGCTTTTGCCTTCATCTAACACTGGTCACTGAAGTTACAATCTTACATATGTTTAGTCCTATGAATTTCTATCAAAGCATCATTGAAAGAAAGAGCTACGTACAGATGTGCACACATGATCTAACTTGTCTGAGTGGGACTAAATAATTCAGCCTCTAGAATACTAAATGAAATTCATCCCAACCCCTGCCCTGTCAACTTGCCTTGTCACAGAGCATCCTTAAACTTGATAGCTAACTTATTATAATCAAGATATTCTTTACTTCTTCCAGAGGCAAAATCCAGCCTTTTCTGAAACTAGACGAGAACGGTAATGACAAAGTGTGTTATTGTCAAGATCTGACTTCCAGTGAAAGCATAACTTGTGACTGATATGTCCTATTGTTATATTTCTCAAGAAGATCTGCAATATTGTTTAGTCAGTGACATGAAAAATGTGCCCTATAATTTCACAGTTCACAGCCATTCATTCCAAGTGCTGACATGGTTGAAATCATAATGTGGCATAATATTGTTATGCAGGATAAAGACAGAGGGTCTAATTAAACTCCCCTTAAATGTTACATTCATCCTTACTAATCAAGAATTTGGGATTCTTAAGGTAATATGAAGGAAAGTCAAAATTGGTTTCTATAGTTTATTTGATTACATGGAGACACAGATTTTCCATTCTATCATCTGTAGTTTCAGTATCAACCCATTAAGTATGTTTTATGCCACCAGACTAGAGAAGATGGAAAATGTTAGGAATATGATCTTTTGACAAGTGTTGTCAGAAGTGATAAACTGTGTCTTTATGTAGCTGGGCTCCCTGCAAAACTATGAATCACTGGACTGAGAATTCCTGGGACTCCTGATTTAGGTAGTCTTTAATAATTTAGTTCAGACACTTCTGCTATTTCAGGGACTAATCAAAGAGAGAGGAATTAACCTTTTGTTTTTCTCCTTAGGAAAGAAAAACTGCTTCATTCAATCTGGGTGAAAATCTGCTCTCTGCTCTGAGAAGAGGGTAAGGGAAAAATAGGTGCTATAGCAACCTGTTTATGTATATTTCCCCCAAACTTTGGCAGCTACTAGGAGGAACCAAGCAGTAAGATAAGCTATCACCACAGATAAGACAAAGGAAGAATGGGAGTTGCCCCACCTCTCTTCAAAGCAAAAGCTTAGCACCAACTGGTGAGATGGAATTGTCATTAAGCACTAAAAATCAAGATGTACAAAAGCAGACAAGGAGACAGGAGCCTCAACACAGAGATATCTGCCAAAACACAGCACAGAGAATATCAATAAGAGGACAGAAAGAAACAACGAAGGAGACTTAGAGGTGTTCACCCCAAGGGGAAACACAAGTAACAAGTGAGAAATCAAGGACTCCCAGGGACCCTCCAAGGTGCTAAAAGAGAGGTGGTGACAGGTTGGCTGTAAATTCAGCAAGCCAGGAAATGCCTCTGTGTAATAAAAGGATTGAATAACAGACTTTGGGAAGCAAACTGTCAACATCTGTTCACTACTCTGAGGAAAAGAAGGTCCTGTAATAGCATAGTTCCAATATTGAAGCTGACAGAGTTGAAAGTGGCTTTCCTAAATGGTCAAAGTTAGAAGCTGTCCACAGCTTCTATAGGACCTGGCTTCTAGATTTGGCAGATGGTTTAATTCTCTCAGCAGTGGGATTTTACTCCAGTCATTTATTTTCTTCAGTCTCATCTCAGTAGTTGCCACTAGAGACCTTTCTTTTTTTACCAGCTGTTTCCTCCACATTAATTCAAACTCGGTGATACATCCACACAGTGCTGGCCAGCTACAAATCATCTTCTGAACAGGAAAAATAGGGCTAAATTTTATGCTTAAGCCATTACTGTCCTTACACCAGTGTAGTCATGGGTATGAGAGGAGAATGGTGATCAATGGCACAATGTCCACCTGGAGACCAGTGCCAAGTGGCATCCCTCAGGGATCAGTGCTGGCACCAGTGCTGTTTAACAACATTCAGCTCTCTAGAGGTAGTATTTCTGTGTTTCAAAATTTTGTAAGAAAGAGAGAATTTTGTTTTTCCTTAAGCAGATTGCCCCTCTACCTATCTTTCTTCCTAACTTTAAAGGGAGAAAGGAAAAGAAAAACAATGTGTACTGTCCAATATACAGCAACTTCAGGTCTGGTGTTGCACTACAAATTCCCACTGGCTGGATTCAGGCAAGCCATAAATAAAACTGCAGAGCCAACTTGAGATGCTCTTGAGCGTAACTTGGAGTGAAAAACTCCAGCACTGCATGCTGAGAGCATGGCTCAGCCATTCATTTATAACAATAGCACTATTTCTGCCTGCACAAGGAAAACAAATCTCCTGTTGTTAGGAGTCAAAGATAAGTCCTTCAGTCTCTAGGAGACATATTTAACGACTAAATGTGTTACTTCATAAGCATTCACTCTTTATGACTTTCTATCCTTCTCTCATTATGTAGTACTTCTGTAAGTGACTGTAGCATGCCGCAGAAAGATGTTTTATTGACCTCCACACTAAAAAAGCTTAGCATGCAACAAAAAAAAAGTATGTAAAATTGATCTCCTAAGTGTTTGTTAGGAATGTAATTTGAAGCCTCATCCTTGTTCAGAGAGGGTTGAGCACCTCTGAAAAACTGATAACAAAACCCAAAAAGGCTTTTTGAATTTTTGCAATCCATGGCTTACATAATTCACTACATGTAAGGCAGAAAAGAAAAGCTGCAGAAGTAAACTTGCATATTTACACACACACTCTCCTAGGTGAATTCTCTTTTGTTTTCTCAAGTATATAAGATTTGATAGGAACTAACTGAGCCATAAATTTCACCTCAGTATAGTTTCATCAATTTCTTTACCATGAGGGTAGGAGAACACTGAAACAGGTTGCCCAGGGATGTGATTGGGCCCCATCCCTGGAGATATTCAAGGTGAGGTTCAACAGGGGTCTGGGCAACTTGATCTTCTAGTTAAGGATGTCCCTGCTTACTGTACAGGGGGTTGGACAGGATGACTTTTGAAGATCCCTTCCAGCCCAGCCCATTCTATGACTCTATGATAGTTATTTTACAGAATTTCTGGCAGTCATGTTTTTGATGAAGTATGCAGATCATGGCTGCCACTAATAAGTGATTAGAACATTTCCACCGAATTCAACCAACTCCATAGGCAGTTGGTGTAATGTAAATCAAAATAAGAGGCAGCAGTAAAAGTTCCCATTCTCAAAGTCAATGGCCAGTTCACTATCCAGTGGCTCCTGGTGAAATGACGAATGAACAAAACCAATCACTTTTAATTCAGTGTCTGTTCACACCATCCTTCCCATGGTCTGATCTTTAAGCATAAACTCTCATTAATACATACATTTAGTTTGCAGTATAGAAAAATACATTTTATGTGAAGAGAAATAGAGTGCACCCACCTTTCAGACAGAGCAATAAGTGTTATTTGGAAATGTTGACAATAATCAGTATGACTTTGCCTCCATTTCCAGACGAACAGAGCTATCAAACACACAGCCAATACACTGTCGGTGTGGTAGCCATTGAACATCTTGGCTGTGGATTAACAGGCAGCTGGGAAACTGAATCCGTCACAGGCTATTCTAGTCTGAAATATTTAATCTCAAACAAATGGAGATTTACTGGTTTCATATTTGTATAATTCTACTATATTAATGATATGGTGATATAGCTGCACTAGAATAAAATAAAAGGATGTCAGCTTTGAGGCAAAAAAAAAAGCTTTTAAAATTCTACAGCTGAGGCTCCCTCACAGAAGCCACTTACACTGTGTGGGTTCATCTGGATTCAGGTGCAGATTAACAATAAAAAATTACACACAGACATACACATCTCTCATTCACATATAGAGCTTCAGATATTTTTGGCAGTCTTTCTCATTCCCATGAAACTCACTGCAGTTTGGGTTCCATTTCTAAGTTCAAATGGTTCAAATGCTGCATTTTAATTCTATGTAATGAATTAGATATGCTTTAGAGCTATAAAAGCTTTTCTGAAATGCTGAGTCACATTGCTTACAGAGAATAAATACTGCAATAATATATTTACATAAATAACTTAAAATCCAAGGGCACTGTAGGTAATAAAAATATATTGCCATGATAAACCATGAAATGAAACAATGTTGTTTGAATTAAAAATTACAAATACACTGCAGTAAACAACTTGCTTACACATAGTTAAAAGTCTAACTGCCGAATATCCTGAACATGTTGAATCCAAAAAAGGGAGAAATACTGAAAGCAATCCCTTCATGCAAGCAAATATTGAGGACTGTAACTATGTTTAATTAAGATCTACTGTTAATAATGGATTTCCAAGAGTGAGATTCTTCTTTTAATTTCCCAAGGTAGAAAAAGTTATTAAGTTTGGCCTTTAACTTCTCATTGACATGTACACTTGAAACTTCTGATTAAAATTTCAGAGGTTGGAAAGAAGCACCCAAAATTAAACTCTTGAATCTGGCACAAAAATAACAATGATCCCTGATTAAGAAATCAAATTTCAGAAACTTCATTACTGTTCTATTAATAAATTGTTGGATTATAATTAAAATGAGGCCTGCTGGATTTCCTTCATTTTTTAATTCTAAAAAAGCTGGTAATTGTAGAGGGAATTAAATACTTAAAATCAAAATGACTCTAAGAAATGTGATTCAACTGGAACAGGTTCCTTTTCTTTATGAGTGACCACACCAGAACAAATGTTGTTTTCCATCCAAAGGTTAAGTGTTCAGGAAAAAAAATCTTGTTTCTGTACTCCTTTCTACAACATCCATAGTCAAAGCTCACTATGCACACTGCAGACTTTTCATTGGAAATCATACATCTGGGTGTAGTTAAGAAACTCAGTGTTAACCTAGTTTTAAGCAGGTATAATTTAGAGTAAGTTTAAATTTAATGCCTACGTTTTTTAGCTGGTCAATATGAGCATGCAGTTCTTGTTTCCAGGATGATGTTTCTACCTTTCCCTTGAGTCTTTTTGAAATGTTAACGTCAGTGGATCAGAGAAGAGCTGACACCATGAAAGTTCACTGCTAATCGTGTGCAGACAAATAACTAGAGCTCAAGGTACATGCTTTTGAGTAGTACAAATAGTAGGAGTCATATTTTTTTCAGTGTAATACATTTTTACAAGCTTGTTTGAGCTTTTAAACTAAATTCTTTCTCCGTCTGCAAAAACACTTGAAGCTGAAGAATAAGAAAGAAAATTGCTTCAAAAGTACAGCTGTCTTTAGGAATTTCTACAAAGTAAGCCACGTTTTTCAAAGAGATAAGTAATTTGAATCTGATTCAGATATGCAATGTTCAAAGAACAAATTCAATCTAGATGTGGACAATGGCACAAATGGTTTCTGTACACTATTCATAGTACTTGAAATGCATTTATGAAGTTATATCTAGTAGAGTAACTAAGTGTCCTGATCACGAATTTCATAACTGTTCAGCCCCTCCTACAAGTTCTATATAGAAAACTACCTAAAAATAGCCCTCCAGTTAGACATGTTTCAGTTGCTATAGGCTAGGAAAAAGGAAAAGTAAAGTCACCAATTCCCTGATTTTCTGTTTGTATCCATCTGCACATGGTAAAGTGATACATACTTTGTTGGGGCTGACGATGTTGTTCACACAGTGCACAATATAAATCTGGTATTCATTGCTTCTTCGGACAGAAACTATCGCTTGTTCTTGGTCATCGATATTTAGTGCAATATCTCTTTTAACAATCCTCTATTGTGCATGCTTGGCTTTTCTTTCACCAGTATATTCACAGTAAGGATTCTCATGATATGATTTATAGCAGCATAGCCTGAGAAACACAGTTTGGTTTTCATTTTCTGTAAAGGTCCTGTACCCAAGCCGCTAAACACACACCTGCCTGCAGGATATTATGAGAAAATATTTTGGCCAGAACTAAACTAGTGAGGAACTCTGTCCTTTATGCATGCAATTTAACACTGTTCTTAGTTGCAGATTCTGTTCTTGTATACTTCAGTCTTCCTTCTGCACTGCTGGTAGCTATGTGTTTCAATAACAACTGTTAGTGTTAAAAGCATCTTTTAAAAATGCTTTTATACTTTCCTGTTATTTTAGCAAAAGAATGTACAAGTAGTCAAATAGCCTTTCCTGAATCATTCCACCATTTCCCAGATTTACATTATATTTTCTTCTAATTTGTGCAGTCACCTGCTTCAATTCATCCCCTCATCATTTGAATCCAAGGCTCTCAGGGTTGTCCTTTGTAATGGCAGGCTAACCAACACTTGGTACTGACAAACATCTGCAAGATGTTTGACATAAGTCAAACCTTGTTTAAGAAGTTCCCAATCACTGCTAAATAACCCTGTGATAGTACCTGTGATAGTAGAGAAATCTACATCTATTGACAATGCACATTATTCAGCTAAAGCTTTGAAACCATTCTCACAAAGATATTTATGCCTTTTTATATACAGGAAAAATATCTAGGGGACATTAGACTCCTAAGGAAGAACAAAATCCACAGATGTAGATTTTAGTTGTAGTGTCTAACCTGCAACTCTCAACTGCTGAGAAAAACTGCCTGGAAAGCTACTTTAAAATTAGAGAGAAAGTGGCTGATCTTTCCTCTTCAGCAAATCTTAAACCTGAAGACAAGACCAGGTGTATCCAAGTATAAGATAATGGCACCGCTTAATGCCTAGTTTTGCTCATTGTAACATGACATGTCTGGGATTATATTATCATAGCACAGAAATAACCATTTACTTTCATCTGTCTGGACAAGGCCAAGTCTTTGCTAACTGCAGCTTCAGTGTTTCACTGGGAAACATTTTTTTCAGCCTGTGCAGATAGATGTATGGTTATTATTTCCCTCAGAGACGTCATAAATGACCATAAACTGACTTAGGCTATGTAAACCAGATAAATTATTTTTATAAACATTGCCAGTTTTTACATGTTTTCTCTGTCTCTCATGAAGGAAAAAGAATAAACAGGCAGGTTAAAAATCATTTTGAAACACTATGTAAAACTCTGTCTTATTGCTCATGGCACTCAATTGTTCTAGTGCAGTAATCTCATGGTCTGGAAAACTATCACCCCCTGTCTGATGCAGTTATTTATTTTTATCACACTGGATCTCTTCATTACAGGAAAAAAACAACCCAAACCCCAAAACCCCCAACAACTGTCCCTCCTTATTATGTAGAGCCCAGACAACTTTAGTTTAATTCTATACTTGCAAGCAAATTCTCAGGCATAAAAGACATGCTCACTTTCTGATGAGTGAAAATGAGACAGTACAGCACTCACCTGATAGTCTGGTGTTGCAAAGTGTCTGGATCAGTGGCGTTTACTGTTAACACAACACTGCCAATAGGGACATTTTCCTGTTTTGTCACTGTCATCGGGTTTGGGTGAAAAACTGGGCCTTCATTTACATCCTCAACAGTGATCTGAACAGTTGCCGTGGAACTGGGGCCATAGGCTATATCTGGAATCAGCGGGTCTTCATTTTCCACTTTGATCAGCAGTGTGTGAAATGCCGAAATCTCGTAGTCTAAAGGCTGTAAAACATATCATAAAATCAGACTGCAAGGTGCAAAGACAGTAGTTCACATTTTTCCCTTGTACTGCATGGCAGACTTGCAGAAGACAGAATTAGCCAGAAAGGGACAGCAGCATCCACCACATCTGATACTTAGAGTTTAACATCAGACACAATGGTGGTGATAAAGTGCATTGAAGAGAATGATGTGATGGATTGTAATGAGAGATGGAAATCTCCTTCTATGCAAAAATACATACTTCTTTGCTGTAGCTCATACCTGTAATTTAATCCTCATATATACATGCTTATTTGTGATGTAATATGCAGTTAGTGAACAAAGCAGTCATACTTAGTAGCCATCCACAATAAGTAACATAAGGCTATTTTCTGAACTCCTACCTTGAAATCAAAATCACCAAAATGGAAATAAATGCCATTTGTCTTCAGAATTGAAAAAGTCTCATCTGAAGTCAAACAGAGAAAATTCTGGTACAGACTGCAACCAAGGCTTTTCTTTTGTTTTTGTTTTTGTTTTGTTTTTAAGGTGTGAGGTATAGGATTATCTTCATACAAAGACAGGCAATAAATTTTTCCATGACAGTTCATAAACGCAGGAGCAAAGACAGCCTTCCAGTTCAGTCTGAAACCATGTCCTTTACTTCCTGGGTATCTGCAGCTGTGCTCTCTGAGAACAAAATGTGACCCTTGAATTATAATTCTACCCTCAGTAATGAAGAAACCTTTGCTGTAAAGTCTCACTACTAATTAGGGGACCAGAATATCTTTCATATGAAGAAAGGCTGAGGGACTTGAGGCTTTTTATCCTAAAGAAGAGAAGACTGAAGGAGGAGCTTATTAATGATTATCAATACTTAAAGGGTGGGTTACAGGAGGATGGGGCCAGTCTTTTTTCAGTGGTGCACCATGTCAGGACAAGAGGCAATGGGCGCAAACCTGAACACAGGAAGTTCCATCTAAAACTGAGGAGGATCTTCTCTTACGTTGATGGTGGTGGAGCACTGGAATGTGCTGTCCAGCGAGGTTGTAGAGTCTCCACCTCTGGAGAGATTCTCCCCTGGGCACTATCCTGTGCAACCTGCTCTAGATGAACCTGCTCTGCACAGAAGCATTGGACTGGATGATGCCTTGAGACCCCTTCCAACCCCTATCGTTTTGTGATTCTGTATTTAGAATCATAGAATGGTTTAGGTTGGAAGGGACCTCAAGGATCATCCAGCTCCAACCCCCCGCCATAGGCAGGGACACCTCCTACTAGAGCAGGCTGCTCAAGGCCTCATCCAGCCTGGCCTTAAACACCTCCAGGGAGGAAGCATCCACAACCTCCCTGGGCAACCCGTTCCAGTGCCCTAGCACCCTCACTGCAAAGAACTTCCTCCTAACATCCAGTCGGAATCTCCCCTCTTCCAGCTTAAACCCATTCCCCCTCGTCCTAACATTACTAGACCGTGTAAATAGTCCCTCCCCAGCTTTCCTGTAGGCTCCCTTCAGATACTGGAA